>VWZZ01004770.1:89435-144780 GCA_013399095.1 Psophia crepitans
TCTCCATGTGCCTCAAATAAGAAAAGCCAAACTCAGAGAAGAAAGTCGGAGCAGGACTGAGTGCGAGTGTGGAGCTGGGCAGGACCCGGAACGGGCAGCGGGAGCCGCCGGTACCATGTGCAGGGTTCGTGCCTGGGTGCTCTCCAGACCTGCTCCAGCCCGGTGCGAGCCCAGAGGTTTTCCCGGGGTTCAGGCAGATGTTAAACCCCCAGGGCTCAGGTCAGGACGATCATCCATCCCAGAAGGCCAGCAGGACAACCCAGAGCAGGAGAGCTAGGCGGGCTGGAGGTGGGGGGGAAGCTGAAAGCGCAGCACGCCGGGGCATCCCTCGCTGTGGGCAAGGACCCTTTCGGTGCCGAAGAACAGGGTCCAGCCAGCAGTTTACTGGTTTTGGGCAGCCTCACTGGGTAGCGTGACCTGGAAGCAAATCTCCCAGCTTTAAGGCAGTGACGGCTGGGAACTGGGAACCCGTCCCCCGGGTGGGCCTGGGGTTTGCAGCCCATCACCACCCTCAGCCCTGCAAGCTCCCTCATAAACAATGCTAAACCAACCTTCAGAGGGTACTGAAGTCCATATTAATAACTACTAAATGATTCATGTGCATGTGTTAACAAACTGCCACTGCTATTAATCTATTATTAATTATTAATAGAGTATTTATAAGGATGCCTTTAAGCTGAAGGGTGCAAAGCCAGCGACTCGCCTCCTGCTTGCTGGGAAATTGGGGGTGGGGGAGGAGGTGTTAAAAGGAGTCACACACGCACAGGAGAGTGTGCACACCTCCATGGACACGCACATGGCCACGGCTCTCCGATACGACTGAAATCGGGGTGCTGGGGGCCTGTGCTGCAGCTGGCTGGCTGGGGAAACTGAGGCACAGAGTGGCACTGTGGCAGGGCCGAGGGGCAGGAGCCAGTGGCGCTCGGGGGGGGGGAGCGGGGGGGTCCCTCTGGAAGTGACCCTGGTGGTTCCCTTCCCCATGCCACCAGCCCCAGGGACACCTGGGGTGGCCCTACCCTTGACCAAGCTGCCATGGGTCACAAGGCACTTGGCCGTCCCGGTGTCCCCTTACCCAGATGGCTGGGGACAATCAGTCCTTGTGTCCTTAGCAAAGGGGCTGCTACACTCCCCACCCCAAAACCCACATTTCCATCCTTCCACGCTCGGTGGCTGGCCTGACCCTCTGCCAGCCGAGTCCCAGCTTTCCCAGTGTGGGACTGGAATGGGGACTGGGCTGGGGACTGGGAGCCTGTGGGGCAGTGGAAGCGAAGCAGTGCTTCCATCTGCTGGAGAAAATGGCCCTGGGCCAGTGCCCAGCCCGTGCACCCTGAAATTCCACACCCCACTGCGCCCCGGGACCCGGGGGAGCGCCCGGCACCCGCCTCACAGGCAGGAAGGGGGTGGCCCTGATTGCAAAATAACCGGGGTGCTGCTGGCACCCTGCGCCTCCTGCGGCCCCCGCAGCCGGGGCAAGAGCTCGCATGGGAGCAAAAGAGGAAACTGGGGTTTTTTCTCTCATTTCCTGTATGAAAAAAGCACTGTATGGCCCAAGAGCGCCCGGGAGGTGAAGGAGTTACAGTTCATGCCTGTGCTGAAGGGTCTGGGTGTGCTGTGGCCCTGGGGACACCCATGGGAGCCAGGGCTGAGCCCACCCACTCCCTGGCACCTTTTGGGGGGTGAGAGTTGCTGGGACCAAAGATGCTGAGGAACCGCCGTGGTTTCAGTACCCACACTGCAGGTCCTGCCCCAGTCTGCCCCGAGCCGGGCGTGGAGCAGCTCAACAGCAGCGATGTGATGAGAATAATGGCAAAAGAAACCACCAAAAAAATAAAGACAATTAGAAAAATGCAATTTTCCAGCGGGTGCATTTAAAGATCGTATCTCCTGCTGGGAAGAGAAACCAATTTTCTTACAAATTAAAAAGAATTCTGCTAAGTAATACTTCCCTGCATCAGTTCCCCAAATCCCACCCCTGCACGACGGGGCGGGGGCAGCAAAGGGCTCAGCACCCCCTGGACCAGAGCCTGCAAGTGCCTCAGTGTCCTGCAGCCGTCAGCTCCTGCGCTGCTTCATCGGCACAGGACGGGCAGAGGAACCTCCCGATGGATTCAGGGTGCCCCATAGCTTGGACAAGCATTTGATCACTCGTCCTACAGGGCTGAGCAATACAAAATCCCCGTCCTTTCTAGGTGCTCAGGTTGCTTTTAAACGTGGCGTTGTCTCTTTTATTATAATAAGAGGCATCAGGAAATTTGCAGCCAATACTTCTGCAAACGGCAGCTCCTGTCTGCGCCACTCATGCCACCTCTCTCTAGCTTAGGTGGGGTCGCATTTGTTGCATTAATATATTTGTAGCCTTTATTTTTACAGCATTATAGTCCTAGATGACTTCTTGGTGGAGCAGCACCAAGCCTGGCCTCGCTGCTGGGCAGGGGCGGGCTGCAGTCCCAGTCGGAGCTGGGGCGCGGGCACGGGCAGCGAAGCAGGCAGCAGCGCGGGAAGGACCACGCGGGTCCCAGCGCAGGTTGTCGTCTCCCAAAGTCTTGCACATCCCCCCTGCGCCGAGCTGGTGCCAGATTCAGACATGACTCAGCCCCAACACGTATTTTTATCAGCTCTAACATACGGCCTCGGCACTGCAGAACCGGCCCTCGGCGGGCGCCGCGGCCCAACAGACACAGACCTGCCGGCTCGCGTGGCGTGGGCGAGGAAATACCGACTGCAAAACACACGGCGAGGAAACTGCCAAGGCGGGTGGTCTCCGCACGGGGGGGCGGCTCCGGGCTCACGGGCACCCGCCGAGCCCCAAACTGGCCACCCAAAGCCCCGGAGAGGTGCTCGGTGCTGTGGACACCCACCCTGCTGCTGGGGGGGCCCGGCCCGGCTCAGACCGCGGCGGTACGGTGGGTGTTCGCACTTCCTTCACCCAAATCCGTGTCCCCCGAACCCTGCTCATCCCCCGCCTCGGTGGTGCTGGGAGGAATCCCTGAAGGCGGCTTCCCCCAGCCCTCAGCAGGGGGGCTCACCCACCCGTCCAAGCCAGTTGCTAATGAGTTCCGTTAGTTATTTGCTAATTAGTTCAAAGACTGAATAGAAGAGAGTAGATACTAAAATATTTGGGGGTTAGAGTGTTAAAAGAGCAACTTTAGGGGACAGACACCGAAGGGGGAGCATGTGTTTTACATGCAGCTGAGCCATGTCGCTTCGTGCTCCCTCAGCACCTACAAAACCCTGGGAGGGAGAAGAGAAAAATGTTCCCTAACGACGGGGCTCGTCTGGTGCGACGGTTGCAGGAAATCCCAGGAAAAAACAACGAAGAAAACAAAAAAAATTCCAGCTCACCAGTCCATCTAGAGTAACACAGCCTGGGAAGCCAGGAACTGACTAACGGTTTGGGGGGTTTATGGTGGAGATGCCCCCCCTTCGTGCAGCTGCCATCCAGAGAGCAGCCTGGGAGGGGGAGCGCGAGGCCTCCCCGAGTGGCTCGGGGGGGGGCAAACCCACGGCACCAGGCTGCACCGAGAGCAGTGCCGTTACTGCGGCTGTAGCAGGAGCCTCTGCGGGCAGCCTCTGGCCCCGGAGCAGTGCCGGGGTGACGGGGAGCAAGGCCAAGCCTCCAGCTTCCTTTAGACTTGCAAGAAGCAGGTTTTGAAAGAACATCCTCCTGCAGGCAGGGTTGCAGTGAGTTGTGCAAGGCGATTCCCAGCAGCGCCATGGCCAGCACCCAGGGAGCCCGGGACAGGGAGCGGGAGCTGCCGCAGAGCCGGGAGATGGAGTCGGAGCCCCCCAGGCCCTCACCACTGCCAGGGAAAACTCAGAGGTAACAACTTGCTCTGCAAGTGGGGCCCAGGAAGGAGCTTCCAGCAGCACCCCACTACTTTGCACGGCGGCGAGAGGCAGGGCGATGTTCCCCCGGGGGTAACAGGGGCCGAGCGGGGCCAGGAGGGTCAAAGCGTGGTGTTGCACAGCAAGTGGTGTCCCCAGCAGAAGCCAGAGTTTTTAAAGAAAGCCACCGTGGTTTTGGTACCACTTGTGGCAGCAGGTTTGCAGAATGCCTGGCCAGGACAGGGAAGCGAAACCCCAGGCAGGGCTGCAGACTGCTCCTTCCCACTGCGCTCCTCCGTACGGGCGCTCTGCTTTTCCCTCCCTGCGCACAGACCCTCGGCCATAGAATCACGGGATGGTTTGGGTGGGAAAGGGACCTTGCAGCCCATCCAGTGCCACCCCCTGCCATGGGCAGGGACACCCCCACCAGCCCAGGCTGCCCAGAGCCCCATCCAGCCTGGCCTTGGGCACTGCCAGGGAACACAGACCTGGGCTGGGGGTGTCAAAGGCTTTTCCTGCTCTTGTCCCCCACCTCTCCCACCATCGTGTCCTCCTCACAGCCACCCAACAGGGACTGCAGAGCAGACATGACCCCTTCCGCACTCTTGTGGGTGGGAACCAGCACACATGAAGCCCCCAAGGCAGCCCCCACCCCTTGGGAGTGGGAGCACCCCCAGGGGTCCCCAGTGCAGGAGCTGGAGTCACTGAGCCACCACACTCCGTCTTTTGCCCCAAAACCACGCAGCCAGGGCTCCCCAGGCCACTGCTTCCCCTTTCTCCTTATTCTTCCCCTGAGTCGGCACCAAAAAGAGCCGGAAACCCCCCGGGGCGGGGGGGGCACAAGCGCTGACTCCTGGCTCTGCGCAGGGCTGTCGTGCAGGCACGGGACAGCACGCACGTCCGCTGTGGCAGCCTGGACCTGGGTGCCCCCGGACCACCCGCCCCCATGCTGGACACCCCGGGGGGGCGCCCGCCTCGGCCGCCCGACTCAGCCCTCATCTACAGCAACATGGGTGAGTGACGCCCTGAACCCGCTGCCCTCCTGCCTACCAAAGCGTCAGCTTGGGTGGTGGTGATAAACGCCGCTGCTGTCCCTGTCCTCTCCCCGCAGTACCCGGCCGTCACCCCTCCGGCATCAGTTTGGGGCTGGAAATAACAATGTGCTTGTACTCCCATCCCGCTCCACCTCCCACTTTGTCCCCACACCACGACCCCGGGAAAATCTCAGCCCTGCCATGTCTCTTCCTCCTCTCCCAGGAAAGCTGCGAGCCCACCTCATCCCCTGCAAGGCTAGCCGAGAGGAAGGACCCAGGAGACCCTCTCAGCCCAGCCAGGACCCCCTGCCTCCCCCCCTGCCGAAAAAGCAGCTCCAGCGAGCAGAGTCCCTCCCAGAGCAAGGGCCATCCCAGCGCTGTTGGGGTGACCCCACACCATGGGCTGGCAGCGTCCTCTACAGCATCCCACCATCCCATCTGCGGCACGAGGAGAGGGGTCCCAGCTCCATCCCTCCACGAGACAGACCCTCCTGGGGACCCAGGAAGCCCCTGACCAAGTCCCAAAGCCTGGGGGAGCCGGTGGCCTGGAGCAGCCTGCAGAAAGCCCCATCCCCCAGTCCAGCAGAGCTGACGTTCGGGATGGCGGATGCAGAGCTGGGGCAGCTCCTGCAGCTCCTGGAGAGCCCGTCCGGGATGTGCGGGATGGTGTTGGGGTGCCAGGTGGCCACCCTGGCTCGGCTCTCAGCTCGCATCCAGGAGGAGCTCCTGGGGCCGGAGGAGCGGCAGCAGCTGCTGCAGGCGGAGCTGGCCGGGAAGCGATGGGCAGCGCTCAGCGTCCTGGACCGGGAGCCGTGCTGCGAAAGCGGGGATGCGTGGTATTTCCGGGTGGGCTTCGTTTTTGAGCAAACCAAGCTGGTGTTTGCAGCCAAGGTAAGCAGGGAATTGGGGAGAACGCCCAGGGTGGTGCAAAAGGAGCACAGGGCGCTGTGGTGCTGCAGGAAAGCGTGAACCGGGAGCGCTGGCTTTTCCGCTGACCCCCAGCGCCCAGGCACTTCCTCACGTTGCACCTACTTCTGCATTTGCTGAAGGCGACAGGGCTGCCTGCACGGGCCAGGGAGGTGAGGGCAACAGCTCCCATGGGTCCAAAGAACACGTCAAGGAGAACGGCACTGCTGAGGGAGATGCCCCGGGCAAGTGGTCTCAAGGAGCCAGTGGATGCGAAGTAGAGGCTGGAGCAAAGCTGGCTGCTCAGGCAGTGCAGGATGAGGCCCATCGAAGCAGATTTGCAGGTCACCTGGGGGTTGCACCCCGCCTCCTTTCCCATTTCATGCTCAAAGCCCTTCTGGTGGGTGCCAGTAGGTTCAGAGGTTGCAGAGGGAGCCCAGCACCATGTAGGGCTGGGCTGGTCAGACCAGGGCTGGTGGCCATGAGCTGAGGCGGTGGCCCGGCCCAGGATGAGGCACCCCATGTCTCTGTCCTCATGCAGCTGGCCATGCCATCTCTCCTTGCAGGTCCCCAAGATGTGCTGCACCAGCCTGGGGGTGCAGAGCTCCCTTGGGACGCACTGCAGCATCCAGCGCCTGATCGGCTGCTTCACCGACCACCTCCCTCAGGAACTGGTGCTCCCAGGAAGCTCTGGGGAGCAGAGTCAGTCCCCTTCCAGAGAGGAGCCAGCCCATCTTGGCACCTACCCTGTCCTGCAGGTCCTCATTTCTCCTGAGGTTCCCTACCAGACCCTGGCGGACTTTGTGAAGGGATCCCACGGTTTGCACAAGACAAGCCCCGGGCACTATGAACGCCTGGCTTGCCTCCTCCTCCTGCAGGTGTGCATGGGGCTGGAGCATCTCCGAGTGCAGAATGTGGGGCAGGGGGACCTCTGTCCCAAGAACCTGCTGCTGGTACAGTGCCCATGTCCTCGCTGGAGCCAACAAGCCAAAGAGGCATCCCCGGGGCTGTCCCTTCCAAGGCTGCTCATCAGTAGCTTCTTCAAGGTTAAAGGCAAGCAAAGACCTTGTTCTGCCAGCCAAGAGCAGGACTGGACGGAGGGGCTTGCTGCACCACTTTCCCCGGTGGCAGATGAGCTGAATGTGGGCGTGCTGATCTATCAGATCTTGCATGTGGACATTTCTCTGGAAAACGCCTTGGGGTTCAGAAGCAACAGACTTCCTGAAATTCCCTCCCTGTCCATCTATTCCACGGGACTCAAGCATCTGGCCACGCTGCTTCTCCACAGAGATCCCTGCAAGAGGGTCTCCATCGAGCAGGCAAGGAGCATCCTGCAGGTCCTGCTCTGGGGGCCTCGCCAGGAGCTCTTCGCCAGGAGCAAGAAAACACTCACCCTGCTCCGGAGCTGGGTGGAGGTGAAGAGGGCTCTGCTGCTCCTGAAGTTTGCGGAGAATTCGGCTGGGGCGGTGGGGAGCCCCGGCCTCGAGGAGTGGCTGTGCTGCCAGTACTTCAGGGAGGTCACCGAACACACACTCTACCAAGTCACCCAGGCTCTCTACACTCCCTAAAGGCAAGCTGAAGTTCAGCGCACCCAAAAGGTCTCCTCAAAGCCTAAAGCCCACAAGGACCTGGCCAAATCCACCAGCTCACAAGGAACCCAAGCTGGTCCTGGTTGGGAACACTCTTGTTTGCAAACCCGAACCCGCTTCCCCCACAGCACATGAACGATGCAGCTTGGACCAAACTCCCACCCACGGCTCCCACAACGCAGGGTGTGTGTTTTTAACCCCGACTGATTCTTTGATTGATACTGTGAGTCCAGCTGATCAGAGCATCTCAGGAAAGACGGCTGGATGGAAGCCACAGGATCGAGCACCAATTTAGTTGTTGATTATCCCGAGTAAAGTTTATGGGGGTTAGACTTTGCACAAAGACCCCTCAGACCCCTCCTGTGGCCACAGGGCTTTCACTGTTTCAAATAACCATGCAAAGCCACATGCGACAGCTCACCTTAATGCACCGTTACAAAGGAGAAATACAGCACCTCACATGCCTGCTTTTTTCAGAAACGATTTGTGGCACAGTCACAAATATAAATGACTTTTTAAAGGGGGGAATACAGCAGCCACACAGCTTCAATAAAACCCAGAGCTGAGCCTCTTAAATACCAGTCCCTTACGTGCAGCTTTGACGGTGTGACACACCCTAGTGATGCACCCAGGGAGAAACACAAAGCCAAACTCCACTGCCCAGCGGTGAGGAGCCAGAACAGCCTCGATGGCACCTAGTAAATCACTCGGGCCAGTTTACGGCTCCTCTGCGCCCGGGGCCCAGGCTGCGGGGTTGGTCTCTGTACCAAGGCAGCGCCATTGCATCCGCTGCTTGAAACACGCAGCACCGTGTGGGATCTGCCCCCCGGTCCCCAAACCCAGGCAGATGTTGAGTGACCATCACAGTGAAGCACCACGCAAGGTGCCGCACAGGTCATTTAAATCATCAGTAAGTAATTGTTAATCCACTCGCAGCTATCACCTGACAGCAGCAAGAGCCGCCTCCGCGGGCTGCGCGCACACGGCAGGACAGACGCTCCCGGCCTTCCCTACAGCTGGGACGGCCCTGGAGTGCCCACGGACGTGGGCAGCGGCACACCAGAGCCCACGGCATGGCTGCATCGGGGAGAGGCCCTCCTAGGAGTCCTTGAGCTCAAAACCCCCAAAACTGTAATAAATCAGAGCTGTGACACACATACCCCCCTCAGGATGGAACCACAGAGCTGCACGCTCCCAGTTCGCAGCTCAGTGGGTTTCTGCCTCCTGCCCCGCCGGCCGCGCGCGGGCAGGCAGCACCCTCACGGCCCGGAGGCCCAGCCGAGCCCGCAGCCGCTGTGCGCAAGGCTCCACGCGCAGGGTGGGACAGCACCCAAACCCGGCAGCGCAGCCCCCTCGCTCCTCCAGCCTCAGCAAGGGGGGACCAAACAAGCTCCCCAGCCAGGCAAACCCTGACACCGTCACCACCCGAGCACAGCTGGTCCACAGAAACGTCGTTCAAATTTCAGTGTGGGATTCTGGGCCAAAAACATGCAGGAAGGGTTGCCCTGGGCGAGCCCCAGCCCTGCTGTCCCCAGCCCTGCTCCTGTAGTATCCTGTGTGACTACAAGATGGCAGTAAAGCCTGTGGCACGGCAGCAGCTCACCCAGAGCCACCTTGGGCATCTGATTCTGGAAAAACGAGATAAAAGCTGCTTCTGCCAGGCCTGCAGGGCCACCCCAGCCCCAGGGCAGCACCTTGGAGCACCTGCTGCACCCATTTCTAGTTTCCACCTTGGGTGACCCCCTCCCCGTTTTGCCAGGAGCAGCTGGGAGCACCCAAGGTCAGGGAAACCTCTACAAGGGACTGCACCCTTCAAGGCAGGGCCGCGTACATCTCCACGCTTGCCCACCCCTGCAGAAAGCAGAGCACAGCACAGGCACAGCCTCACAGAGAAAACCAAGGATGTTTGTTCTAGAGAACTAGCTTACGAAGTTCAGACCCTTGCCAGCCTGTCGGGCAAAGGAGGAGCAACCTCTCCCTGGTCATACCCACCTATTCGCCGGCTTGCGGCACACCAAGCTCACAGCTTTCCAAAAATACCCCCAGGAATAACATAACTGTAGGATCACAGAAACATTGGCAAGAGACTCACAGGAAGGAGACCTCTCTCATTCCCTGGACTGCCGCACAGCCCGGAGCCTTGGTCCCAGCAGAGGGGACGCTGCGCAGCACACTGTGCCCCAAGGAGCAGAGCAGTCCAAGGTGGGATGCAGATATAAATATCTGAAGCCAATTAAGCAGACCATCAAGAACTTCCACTGTTCACTGTTGCTGATTTAAGAGGCTCTCTGGGAACATAGTGCCATCCCCCTGGGATCCACTGCGGGATGTGCTCCCTGCTCCATCCCCGAAAAGGGAATGTCAGGGACGTAAAGGGGCTGCAGGAAAGCTGGAGAGGGGCTGGTTGCAGGGCAGGGGGGGCCAGGCCAAGGGGAAGGGCCTGAAGCTGCAGGAGGGGAGCTGGAGCTGAGCTGGGAGGCAGCAATCCTTCCCTGGGAGGGTGCTGAGGCCCTGGCACAGGGTGCCCCAGGAAGCTGTGGCTGCCCCTGGCTCCCTGGCAGTGCCCAAGGCCAGGTTGGATGGGGCTTTGGGCAGCCTGGGCTGGTGGGGGGTGTCCCCACCCATGGCAGGGTGTGGGAACTGGATGGGCTGTGAGGTCCCCTCCAATCCAAACCAGTCTGGGGTTCTGATCGCATTGTATATCCCATGCCAGTCCAGCACTGTTTCACCCAGAACATCTGCCTGGGGTGACCTGTGGGGTGATCCTGAGGCCCCTCAACTTCTCACAACATACAGAGCTCCTAAAGCCAAGCTCTGGGAATGTCAGGCCTCTGGCAGGACACACGCTCATGAAGGGAGCTTGAGGGAGGAAAGATTGATCAGCTCAAATGGTGCCCAACAACCCTGAGTTGCAAGTACTGAGAGACTTCTCCAGTAACTTCAGCACAAGTTCCTTTACTTCTAGTAGCCATCTTCCCTTTTGTTCAACACCCAGCCACTGACACCTGCAGACCCCAACAACAGGCACTACCTGACAACAGCCCTGTCTCCTGACACTCCAGCCCCAGTCTGCCTCCCCAGCAGCGGTGTAGCTCCTGGTCTGGAGGTCACCCAGCCTCAAGGACAGTGTTTAGCTCTAGAAGTGCCATAAGCCTTCCCAAGAACTCGTCTGGCCATCCTGCGTGTTTTCACACACACTGGTGCAAGACTCCACAGGTAACACAGACTTCAGCTGTAAGAGTTGTGTATTTGATACTCAAAGACTCCCACCAGTGAAGGCACCATGAGCTGTGCTGTCCAGCATTTCACTTGCTACCTCATGCCCTGAAGCACCCTAGGGAACACCGGATCCTAAGTACCATCGGAAATGGACAACCTGCTAATATTTCACTAAAAATAGGCTTTCACAGGATTGACAAGTTATTTCAAGTCCTGGTAGATCACACCCATAAGCTCAAGCCAAGCAAAGAATCACCAACGCCTTTCCATACCTGCAACTTTAATGGTGGGGGCAGCTCCAGAGGCATCTCTTCAGAGTGCGAGTCTTAAACAGCTTAAACCAGCAATAAAAAGTAAAATATAAATTTTTATTTAGAATTAAAGCAAATACTTCAGTATCACAAACACAATATTAAACTTCAAGAAATATACTGCTAATTTGGAGGGAGCATTTATTTGCACAACCACAACATGCGCACAAATCCAGAAAAAGATGTGGAGTCTGAAATTTTCAACATCTCACCACCAGAGCAGTCGGTCACAACGTTTCATACAGAGTTATATATACTGTAATAGATGTTGACAAAATTTCTACAGAATCATCTTTATAGACAACAAGAAAGCTCTAAAAAGGCAAACATTGCAATCTATTCTTCTTCTGATGAGTCTCTCTCAAACGTGTAGGCCATGAAGCAAGCATCTGGTCTCTTGGGGACAAGGGGATGCCCTGGTCTCACAATCTCAAAGCCCAAAAAGCTGAAAGTACGGAGCAATGCAGCTAAAAAAAAGCAGAAAACAAGTTTCATCCATTTGATACCGTACAATTAAAGCATCCACCAAAACCCTTTCAAATATGTCCACATCTCTAGAGACAGCACCAGGAGGTAACACCTACCTCTATCATCTCTGTTCTTGTGGAAACAAATGAACACATGATCAACTCGAAGCTGTTCTTCAGCAAACTCTAGAAGAACTGCAAAACTGCAAGAAAAACACGAGGTGGTCAACACACACAAGCAGTCCCTTCGGATAGTCTGCAAGGCCCTGCGAGCCAAACTCACAGGCACGAGAGGTGGGAGACTCACACCAACAGGAAAGCCCTGAGCCCTAGGCTTTAACTTGAGGCAGAAATCTAAGTCTTCAGTAACGCAGAAAACATGCTTTTGTGTCGCAGCATGAGAACTGCAGTGACAGAACCATGCTGGGCTTTTCAGTGGATAGAAGCAACCACCCAGTACCAGGGAACGCAGCTTGACATCACAGATCTGGGCGGTTCTGTCCGACAACACAGGCAGAAGCAGTCCCCAAAACCAGGATTACTTAGCTGCAGCCTCTTACAAGCCAGCATCAAGCACCATAATTAAGACTCCAACTTCCAGAACAACAGAAGCGAACATCAACAACAGCAAAATGTTATGCCCTCCTAGTGACAGGCCTTCAGGACAGAGGCGAGTTAAACCGCAGCTGGATTTTATTCCACCCACCTGTCTTTGCTCCCTTCAGGCAGAGCACCACTGGGAATTTCTATATAGAGGTGGTTGTTGTTCAGCACTGCTCTCCAACTAATGTGTTTGGCATCTGTAAGCCTTGACTGGACATTCAGAATTCTTGTCCTGTTATTAGATGTTAGTTCTTCTGTTACATTCAGCCGATTATCCTGTAGCAGTGATACGTGCAAAATTATTTTCAATTCATTTAGGAGAAGGGATAGCTCCCACTAACAGGCCTGAGGCAAGAAATGCATTCAAGCTCACCACTGCAAGCTGCTCAATATTATTCATACTTACCGAATAAAATAAATTAGCTGAAAGATTGTGATCCCTCTGACTATTCCCTCGCCCACCTGGGATCTTCAGGGGTGGGTGAGGGACATCAGGAGCACCACCGAGGCCCCGGACCCAGGTTACTACAGCAATTGAAGGGAACCCTGGAACTATGAAAAGATCACAGTTAAAGGGGCAAACAGGCAGCATTAGAAAAAGCCCTGTGAATTCTAGGTCTCAAACAGCGATCGGTCAGCAAGATTTAAAAGAAAAACCAAACCTAAGCCAAGGGAACTCCTCCCACTGCAACCCAGGGATGTGCGAAGACAAAGGAACTCCAAGACCAGGGACAGGAATGCTGCCTCAGACCCAGATCCACAAGGGTCAGAGCGCTACTACTGCGGTATTTTGAGGGAAAGACTCACTGGGAGATGAAAACCCTCTCAGCGTGAAGTGGGCAAGGTGCGTTTCTGTACCAAGACAGCAGTGTGCTTGACCTGATCTCAAGAGAAGAGCCATTCTGCTATCACATATGCAAGATCCCATTTTCTCCCCCACCTTGTTCTCCTAAGTTATGACGACTCTACCAGCCCAGCAAGCTAGGGATCATTTTTCTCTGTGATGTACGACCCTAATTACCATAAGACCTTTGCATCAGCACTCTTGGCTTGAGGTCAGAAAATTACACGAATTAGTCTGCGATGTCACTACCTCAAATGCTTTCACCCCGCTGAGAAGCAAAGCTTACCAGTTTTAACTTCGAGACCACACCTGAATGTCTGAAAACCTTTCTTCTGAATTCTTCAGAGCAATTTTACACTGCTCAGCTAAGTTCAATTCTTAATGTTAAGAATTTTATCCTCAAGACGTAAAACATTTCTGGTATGAACAGTAAGTTTTACCCCATGCATTTAAGCCTGGCTTAATCGAACAAGCCTTCTAATGTAGGAAGAGCAAAGGCTGTGCCGAGTGGCCCCTCCCTCTGCACCATCCTTCACCCTGCAGGCTCGTTGCGTCATCTCAGCAGATGCAGCAATCGAGGCCCTTAGGGAAATTTTCACAATCGTCCTGTCTGTGAGTGCCAGCAGCCATTTGCAAATCAGAATAAACATGTACAAAATAACCACCATTTTGCACAGTCTGTACAAGTTTGATTCTTTTTTTTTCCCCCCCTAATGAACTTGAAACGTGTGATGAATAATCCATATTAAAAAGGCATTGGATGGCCAGACAGGTCAAATATTACATGCTGGAAGGCATCAGTAAGCACAGCAACTGCGAAGTTTCATGAAAAAAAATTAAAATGTGCCCCCCCTCATTTTAATGAGCATTCAATCCATTATTTTAGGTTCTTTGAAAGAGAGGCACTTCCTTTAGCACTGGTATTGCTTATCTCAGAATGACTATAAAGCTAGACATTCCTAATTATGCTCACAAATAAGCCTTTACCCATCCTGTTCAGAGCTCTGCACTGGCAACCCTCTACACAACTCCAGCCTTTGCCCAGGGAAATGCAGCGCGTGATGAAGGTTGCCTGCACTTTGCAATCAAAAAATACATTTTAGAATGATGTCTGTGGGCACTTCCTCCTCTGAAACAAGTAATCTTTAAACAACAGTCAAGTACAAAAATGGCTTTCTAAAAAAACCCTGCAGCTCCTTTCGCAGTTCAAAGGGGAGGTCCAACCGCGGTTTCCTTGATGCGAGGCAGAGCAGTGTCCGAAACCCCCATCGCCCTGCACCAGTCACCCCAACGCAGGATTTTTCTCCCCAGGATTCTTTAATCTTTTGGTTCAGTTTCAAACAGCTCTCCTAACACCCTTATGCTTAGTACCCTCGATTAGTTTTCAAGAATATCTACGATTGCGTAAGGGGATAACAGCTTTCAATCCTTTGAGATCTTTGCCTAACCGGGGGGTTTGCTCCCCCGGGAGCAGGCGGCACCTCCGGGCCCAGCCGCCAGCCCGGCTTTTGTCTCCGGGCACCTTCCAGCTCCCTTCACTCGCTCGGGAGCGGCTCCAGGGGACCAGCCGCCCGTCGCCAGGGCCCGGGGTACGTTCTCCAAGGCGTCCTCCCACGGTTGCGCCGAGCCCGGAGGTGCGGTGGGCGCTGTCCCCGCAGGCGGCCAGCAGCTAACGTGGCACATGGCGGCGGCAGCCGGCTGCGGGAGGCGGCTCGGGGGGTGGCGGCCGCGGGCAGCTCGCCCCCGCCTCGGGGAAGGGGGACGTGTCGCTCGGCACGGCGGCGAGTCACAGCGGGCCGAGGAGGGGGTGTAACCAGCGTTTAAAACCACCTTTCCTTCTTCCCTTCCCCCCCTCCTGCTGGGGACAAGGCCAGGCCACAGCGCCCAGAGCTGAGGCGGCGGCGCGGGCCGCCCCTCCCCCACCCGCCACGGAGCACCCCTCCCCCCGGTCACGGGGGAGGCGACCGGCGCTGGAGGGACGAGGGGAAGAAGGATTGGGACGGGCCCTGAGGTGAAGGGAGGAGGCGGCGAGCACCCAGCGGCGCGAAGGCTGAGGGAGGCCCCGGCCCCTCACCTGCTCTGTCCGGTACTAAGGCTCAGCACAGCAGGCATGATGGTGCTTTTATTCCCCTCTTTCTCTCTAGCGAAGCAGTGACTGTTGAGTATCCGCTGCAGGGAGGATTTCACCATCCGGCCGCTCTGGTCCGAACCCCGAAACCCTCCGCCGCCTCCCGCCGGCTGCTCTCCAGGCGCTGCTACACAAAATGGCACCGCCGCTGCAGTGGGTCCTTATATACCCTTCTCAGGCCACGCCTCCCACCTCGGCCACGCCCCGCGAGGCGGGCCACATCCGGGAAAGGACTCCCGTCCGGTGGACGGCCCGACTGTCCTTTAGAAAATCTCCTTTTCCATTGGCTGAAGAGAGCGCGGGAGGCGGAACAGAGCGCTCATTCTCGATTGGCTAGCAGCGTGAAGCGAGAAGGGGAGGGAATAGAGGTCTCTGATTGGCTACGCCCCCTGCGGGTGGGCGGGATCTGGCGGGGTTCGGCCGGGAGGCTCCGGCGCGGCGCCGCAGCTCTCACTCCCCGTAGAGCTGCTGGTTCGAGTCCCGCGTCCGCGCCGCCGCCTGGCTGAGGTAAACTGCGGAGGAGGGGAGGGGCCAACCCCGGCGCATGTGCCGGTGAGGGGAGGAGCGGGGCGGCGGCTGGGGAGCGGGCGAGAGGGAAGCTGCGGGCTGCGGCCGGGCACGAAGGGTCCGATTACAGTCCGGCCTCGGCACGGTCCGGCTCCGCAACGCCTGGGCTGCCCGCTTGCTGGTGGGGGGGAGCCCGGCCTCCCGGCAGCGGCACCTCCTCTGAGGGGGGCATTGCCACCCTCCAGTCTGTCGCGCGAAGCGTTTTTCGGCTCAATGCTGAGAGAAACTTTAATTTAAAAAAAAAAAAAAAATTAACACTCCCCCACGTACTGGAGGGGACCCCTGAGGGACGGGCTGAAGCTGTGACCCGGTTTTGGGATCCCGGTTTCCCTCGGCCTGTGCCATGTGCGGGCCGGGCCGTGGCTCGTAGCGCGGGCTGCGCGGGGAATGGCGGTTGTCCCTGAGGCAGAGCAGGGCTGCGCCTGCTGAGGCGGCCACTGAGCCCCGGGGTTCCCAGCGCAGGAGCTGGGCTGCGCCCGCAGCCCGTGACAGTTTTTACTTACCGCCCCCCGGCTCTTCGTCTGCTCTGCTCTTCGTCTCCCTTTCCAAGGATTCCGGAGATCCGAGGCCTGGGGACGCAAACCCCGCGTCTCTCGTGGCTAGCGTTGATGGAAACACAGGGTCGCCCCCTTGGGAGTGGGGGGCACTCCTCAAAACTCATCTTAAAGGCAGCAAATGTGTACAAAAGGTGAATAGGTTATCATTTCCATGGCAGGAGGTCTTTGACTTGGCCATTTCCGACCATTTCAGCCTGAAAGAAACAAGGCAGAAGCACGTCACAGAAGTCAGGGCGCATCTCAAGCAGTGGATCTTACCCTGTATGGAAAGAAAGCTCAGAATAATGGTTTAAATGATGCTGAATCGAGTTTCCCGTCAGGTATGCCTTGTAAATTAAGTGGGAAAAGGTGTTTATAGAGCCAAAGAAAAAAGATACGTGATGGTGATTTTCAAAATCATGGTTTTCTAAAAAAAAGAAAAAAAAATTGTAGATGGCTGAATTTCTTTTTTCTTCATTCATCTCAGGCTACAACCTGCATATTTTATTGTCTTTGGGTACTGTAGCTAACTTTGGGGTTTTTTTGGTGGTTTTTTTTACTATCTTTCTTATTTTTATTTGCTTTAAAATATTCCCATCCAGGAGCTCTGAGCACATGGATAGTCCATTGAGTGGTTCCACTTTGCACAAGGATAAGAGTTTAAATCCCCACCCACCTTCTGTGTCCTGAAACTTCTCTGATTGACTATGATGGAACAAAGTGTATTTGCCAAAAGAATGCACTGCGTGCTGTCCTGCAGCTGAGATGAGAAGCCTAGCCTGGTCAGCAGCCAGTGACTAGTCTGGGCGCCATGGCAAGTAAGAGGTACGAGAGAAAAATCCTTTTTCTGCTGCAGGTATCTGCGCTGAACTTGCAGAACGCAGCGTTAACTGAGATGTTGGCGCTTGCTTTCCCCCGCTCTCTAGATTTGCCATTGATTTATGGAGAGGAAACTGACTGCCACTTAGTGCATTATCCAGAGACCAACTTGAAACAATAGGATAGCTGCAATTCAGGAATATCCGGACCAAATGAAGCACAACGGAGAGGATTTAGCAATTCATGTTTTGTGTGTTGGATTAGAAAGTTTTTCCTGATGGGGGGGATGGATCTATTAGTCAATGGAAGGACTGCTTTAGCATTTTGTGATAGGTTTCATTATTTGGAACAATGTCATTTATTATTTATGTAGTAATCCAACTGTAATTCCTTATAATAGCACTGTGTCAGAGGGCATCATCTTTGCAGCTGTTTCCCTCTTCACTGTGGCACTGGAAACAGCTTTGCCCTTTGGATACCTGTCATCTCAATGAGCCATCATTCCACTTTACAGCTGAGTGACCTGGATAACGCTGTGGTGCTCTGTAGTCTGCACAAAGCCCAATCAACCTGGTTTGGGTTTGTGCATTAAATGTCGTGGGGGATTAGTTCCAGCTGCAGTTTTGCTGAGATAGCCTGACTTCCATTTTAGCAGTGACAGCAATTCATAAATCCTCACAGAGAAGCCTCTGACTCACAATTCAGGATTACCATCTGAGACAGTTGGAGATGTTGCCATCTCCAGCTGTTTTTTTACCACTGTTTTGCCATGATTACCCTGCCTGTGGCAGCAGAGGAGACAGAAGTCAGTATGTCAGTTGCTCCAGCTGTGTTCCTAGTTTGGCGTCATCGTCCAAACCCAATCTCAGTCCCTGCTGTTCCCTAATACACTGAGCAGTGAAGCCCAACAGCTGATGTGCAGGCGTCCTTGCCCGCATCTGCTGTGGCACAGCAGCTTTCAACACAGAGGCACAATGAACAACTAGAGAATCTCATGCATCGAAGCCCTGAGGCTCTAGTTCATCCCAAGTCCTCTACTGGGGTCCACAAATACCCTATCAAAGGCTCCCTCATTCCGCTGGCTTGCAATTCCCATCGCCTTCCCATCTCTTTTTCAAAGAGCCAGCATAGTCTCCAAAGCAGGAGATGCAGCAGGAGCTTGTATCTATTCTCTCCTGAACTGCTCACTGCGCTCCTCAGAGGAGAACACGTGGTGAGTCCCAGTTGTTCTGCGTTCTTCGACCAGCAGGTCGTAGCAATTAGGCTGTGTGAAACGACCTGGGAAAGTATCTTGTACAGTCTGAGTTACTCAGTAACCAGACCTGTTAACAGAGGAAGTACAGAAGCAGCAACACACTGAACTCCATGTTAGGAATCTAAGCTGAAATTGTTTCAGTTGAGGAAAGCCAAGGAGTTTCATTTTCTAGAACTTCATTTTCCTTTTTTTAGCTTGTTTCAGCATGCTTTTCAGCCTCTTCTAACAAAAGAGGCCTCAAACATTCATGAAAATTGCCAGTCAATGATTCTTTGTCGAGCTTTTATAGACATGAAACTAGTGCTTGGAAAGATATACAGAACCTGAAACACTCCTAAGACTTGCCAGTTCTGAAATCCTGCACTTGATACCGTACTTCTATCACATCTTGTATTTAGAGAAGAAAAGAGAAACTGTTCTGTTGTTTAGGTGATTAAAACATAACTAAATAACACGGCTGCCACCATTAGTGCTTTTGTGTGGTTTTCTACCACTGAGGCGGCTATTGGAGAACGGGCTGCTGCAGGCTTCGGTGAAGAGCCCATGTTCTAGAGGAGTAACAAAGCTCCAGTGAAGGTGAATGGAAAAAACCTGGTATTTGACATGCAGCAGAAACCCCCACATATTTTCTGCTTAGCTGTGTCATGCCAGCGTAGCTCTTTTTGAATGTGGAAATAGATGTTTATGACATTTAGCAGCATCATGGGAATTAATCTAACTCTGATTTGCTGACTAGGGAAGTACAACAGAAGGAAAAACACCAACTGTCTTTTAAAGTGTGTGCAACCCTTCCATAGCATTACACATGCAGTAACTCCTCAAAAATAGTTTAAAAAAAATTAATAAATTAATTAAACCAGACTATAAAATCAAATTGTTCTGATTGCCTTTTCTCTCTGTTTCCAGTCCAGAAAGACTCTACTTTTTCTTACAGTTTTAAGAGTTATCTAAAGATGTCACCAAGCACCAGAACAGGACAGTACCTGAGGCAGTGATGTCCATCATGATGCGTTTTCACAGAAATCATTGTGTGTGATGACTTCTCCACTCTGTAATTTAGCCAGTTTTAGACCCAGAGTAATTTAAATTTCCATCTTGGTCAGCTCTGTGTGGAGACAAAGTGCAGCAAAAGCTTGTGAGGTCTTTATCAAAACACTGGGCAGTGTTATTTCTAAACTTTCGAAGACCTATAGTTTATAAATCTTACAAAGCAGGGCCCTTAAGTCTACTCATCTCCTTCCTTAGAACTTCTGGTTCGTTTCCTTACAGGTAACAGTTAACTACCAGTTATCTAATTTTAAATACTCCCACACTTAAAATTCTATTTGGTGTGTTAGAATCTATTCTGATCTTTGTAGGACATGTAATTAGAACACTTTTCTAACTGGAAAACTCTCCTCATTTTCATTGTCATCTGTGTGAGAATGATTTGATTTGAAGGTCAGGCTTTCTGCAGACCCACTAGTGCCGGAAGGAGATTCTGCATGCCACTGTGAAGTTAAGCCGGAATTCTTAGATGTTTACCAGCAGAGGGAAGAATTTATTTTCCAAGATCTTGGTGAGATACTGAACTAGAAGAAAGCAGTCACTAGTTCGTCGGGCCAACAAATGTCTGTACTTCTTACCAAAGAAACTTTGGATCTCTGCTTTCTCACTTAAAACCAGCTGGTATGAAGAGGACTATATATTGAATGCAGATGAGGTAACAGATGCTTAAAATGCTTTGAAGTCTCGTTATCTGATTTAGGGGTGAAATCCAACATAGTGCCAGCCACCTGATAAGTGCTGAATTATTTTCTTTACATTTGCAGGATCGAACTTACCAGGCATTGCAGTTCAGTTCCATGTAAACATAATGTGGGGATGAGGGGAAAAGTCTGAAGGAGAACAAGAAATACAGTCAGCTAGAGAACAGGTTAGCCACAGCACGGGACACAAGGTAGGGTCAGAGGATGGCACCTTAACGTTTCTGGGGCAAGAAGTGTGCTTGAGCAATTTGTCCTTACGGTTCTGTAATTTAGGAGTAATGTTCCACAGGCTTGATTTTTGTATTGATTTTTCTCTGGGTGTTGCTGCCAGTTATGAACAAATGGTCAGGAGGAATTTACCCGTGGCCCAAGTTTACGTTGGGCCAGATGCAGCTCACATCTCCATCCCCTCTGCTCCCCCTCCCTAAGTTAATGAGAGATGATTAAGGTCTGGTTCTGGCAAAGGGTGCAGTGGCACAGAGGGGAGTTTAGCTCGGAGAGGCGACGGGGTATTTTCCTTCCCGTTGGCACGGGACAGAGTGGCGGGGTGCACAGCACCTCCCAGAGCCATGTCCTGAGAAAACGAGCCCCTCTGTGATCACATATGATCAGCATTTTTGTGTGCAGCAGCTTTCTGGAGTTCTTCCATGAACGTTTTCTTTCTCTGCCTGACCCCTTTCCCTCACTTGCTGGAGCCTTTGTGTGGTGGGTGCATTCGTTTATTTTTCGCTTAGCTTCCCTTTTCTCTTACAGAAGAGTTCAGCACCATCTGATGTTTCTTTACAGGATGGGTCGCTTCCCCAGCCCCTGTGTCAGGAAGGCGAGCTGGACGGCGTGGCTTATTTTCCTTCATATTGTGCTTGGATCAGTCAACCTTAGGGACGAGGAAGTGCACAGTACAGCTCAGCTTTTGTAACTCCTAATTTCATTTGGAAATGTTATCAAAACAAACAGATGCCAGCAGGATGAGCATTAAGACCTGTGCAGAATCTGCTCTGTCAGAAACCAGTTCAGAGTCAGTTTTGCCTGCCTAAACATTTCGCCCAGCAGCTCATTAAAATGGATATATTCAAAGGCAACTTTTCCCCCCCGATTAGATCATTCCTGTGATAAGAGCATTAACGAGCATATTTTCCCATAAATAAAATGAACGAGCCTCGAGGGCAGGGAAGGTTATTTAGCCTGCAATAAATTATATCCCACACTCGTCCTTTGGAGAGTTGCGAGTCAGGGAACCAGTTTGTCCCTTTGCTGTAGCTGCGAGCAAGCCTGAGAATGGCCTCTGGCCAGCAGAATTGGCGAAGGGAGATTTCTTCCAGCTGTATGTTTGTGCTGCACGCTGCTTTATTTTGGGTATAATCCCTGTGGATTCAGTGCTTCGCAAGTCACCGGCTGAAAGCTCACCTGGAGCTGCGCTAACAGCCAGGGCAGCTCTTGGGGTGCCGCAGGAGGGACCAGGGAGGTCCAGCCCCAGTAGCAGTCACTTTTGCCAGCCTGTTTACTTGAGCTGCATGCAGCCTTGTGCTTTTGCCCATGAACTATCTGTGTTTGAACCAATATTTACTCACGGTTCTGTGTACCAAGACAGTCAGCAATCCCTTTGAGTGAGAGTGGAGCTGGAACCAGCCAATAGGCCAGCTTAGCAGCTTGGGTTGTTTACTTTTTTTTTTTAATTCTCTTGATTTTCAGGCTGGTGAAAGGTGGCAGCTTGACGGCTCTGGTGAGCCTTTAGCCACGCAGCAGTAGAGCGATGGCAGCGCAAGCTTCTCCTTCAGCATACCCGCTCCAGCCTGCCCACCCACTGCACCTCTCCAGCCAGAAAAACTTCTCTGAGCAGCGGGTGGGGAGCAGAACCCTGACCCGTGCAGGCCTTGGCATCTCCCCACTGCTTGCTCTGTAAGCGACAAACTGAAATCCAAAGACAACTGGTGCTGTCGTGATGTCTGTAAGGGACGGACAGCAAACTGCTATCAAATAAACCGCCAGGTTGTCAACAGACTTGGGAGTGGAGGCTGTAAAATGAAGGCAGCTCTGTTTCATTACTAGAATTTTCCAGTTTTCCTAAAGGTTTCTATTTATGAAGCCGTTCTAGGTACAAATTAACTTACCCTGTCTCCTGTTTGTTATTAACTCTAGAAGAAGCCAAGATTTAAAGGGTTGATTGCTTATCCTGCTGGAAAGGTGTGAGCTGCTGCGAAGCACTGCAGTGTTTTACAGCCGTGCTCCCGAGAGCATCGCGATGCCTGTCCCTATGTTTCTGAATAACCAGGCTTTAGGGGAGCTGTTACCCTGCTTGTCCTGCTATGTGTAAGCTCAGCAATCTCACACAGGTACCCTAATGTGACCTGTGGGGCTTGCTGCTGCAGAGGCAGGGTCGCCTAATCTTTTGAGGAGTGCAAAAGTGCACTTCCACGCAGAGCTGAGCATGTCCTCATAACTCTTAATAAGACCAACAGATTGCCTAAGGTGCTGGAAAATAAAGAGGTGGCATAAGGAAGGCAAGAAACCTTGAAATCACTGTTTGGGGTTGGACCGATGACCTAGTTGGTTTGATTTTCGGCTTACAGTGACTTTTACCAAGTGCTTCAGATGACAAGCTGAAAACCTCCTGCTTCAGAGGTGTATGCAAAGAAAGGGAGCAGTTGTGATTACAGAAAACAAACTGTTTGGTCAGGAGTTAAGAATTAGTGCTGATATTTGCTTTCTGGGTGTTTTGGCTACTGAAGCTATTACTTCTGTTCCTCTGGACAGCGGATCGCCATATAAGGGTTCATCATCCTTTCTTGGGTCAGAGAGTTTCCGGTTTGGATTGTCTAGTGAGTACGTCCTTCCAAATCGCAGTGCGGATTATAATGGTGCTCTGCCTTCCTGCTGCTTCCCCCGACTTTTGTCCTACAGCACATTAATTTCCGAGCTCGCAGTTCGTCATTCCTCGTGACGTTTCCATGTTTGTTTGGCTTCACGCACAGACGTATCCTCAGTTCTCTGACTACCAGCCGTCAGGCAGCAGTGGAAGCCAAAGATCATGTACTATCCAACTGGGCAGTCTCAGCCCATCTTCAGACTCATTGAGCTCATTAGGGAGGCAAATGTAATCAGCTGCCCTTCAAGGAACAGGATGTGACAGGAAGCAGTGAGAGTCAGCAGGTCAGTCCTTAGAAGCTGTCAGAACAATGTGCACAGTACGGCAGCTCTGTAGTTCTGCTAAATCATGTCACGGGCTTAACGGGCTAGAGTATGCACATTAAAACCGATCCTGCAGAGATCAGAGTGCGTTGCGGTGGCAGCAGCAGATCCTACACCATTCCTGTGATGGCTTGTATTGATCAGACAGTGAAAATAGGATCTGTGGTTTCCATGGTTAAGCTTCCAATGCTACCCGTTGGTCCTTGCAGCCCTCGTGCTCCCTTTGGAGGCTGTAACTTACTTCACTTTTGTCACTGTGGATTGGGAAACAGAGGCAGGAAGAAAGGACCAGCCTCAGGCTGTACAGAAGCAGAGCTGAGATGGGAGCTGAAGAGGTCTCGTGGCCTCTGCTCCCTTCAGGCTGCCTCCTCTGACCTTGATTCCTACAAGACTAGGGGGTTTAGATCACTTTAAAAAGTCTCGTTACTTCAAAGAACCTCTGAAATAAGCAAAATGTTCTCTTGAACCTAAATTATCTGTCCTTATCCTGTCTCTACTTTCTTTGATAATCCTGTTCCCTTTAAAAATATTTATGGGAGATTATTCTTTGGTAGTGATAGACATGTTTAATTCTCTTTTCTATTATACTGGTCTTTTCTTTCGATGGTTTCCTAGTGTCTTGCCATTTGGGGTTGTTAGGTCTATGTATTGCGGTTTTAAGACTTTAAATGGGTTCAGGAATCCATTTGCTTGTGGTAACTGGATACTTTTCCCCATGAACTGTTATGGAGGTGGCCACAAGATATCCATTTATACAAAACTCTATGGTTTTTATTTTAGTGTTTTCATGGTGCTGTTGCTTGACATGACCATCACCCTGGGCCTCTGCACGGCTCTAACCAGCATCGCTGCAGCTTGTGTCTGTGAGCAGAGCCAACACAATGACACTGAAACGCTGGTTATTCACATCACTCCTTTTGCATCACTACTCTCAGTGTCCCTGGGACTTTTAAAACTCTTTGAATTTTAACGACAAGCCTTTCCCGAGCCTCACAAAGCCATGCAAATAAAGTTTAATAATGTATAAGCCTTCATTAAGCCTTTATCATTCCAATTCAGACTGAGATGCCGCAGGCTGGGACTGAGGCATTCAGACCCACAGCAGGACTGGTGTCTCTAGGTTGCTGTGGGACGTGGAGGACCCTCTGGGTTTGTGCTGGCAGCTAGCAGCACATCTGCCTCCAGCCTTGAACACAGGCGATCAGGGAGGACCGTGCTGTCTTCATCTTGGTGCCGAGGTTTGTATCCCAGAGGATATTAGTTGCCATTGCAGAAACCCATTTAACTTGTGCTCCTGCCCCCAAAAAGGATCAGCTTTTTAGCAATCATTCCTGACAGATGTGTCTAACCTGTTCATAAAACCCCTCAGTGGTAGGGAGGCCAACAGTTCCCTAGACGATCTCTGTCAATAATTTTCAGTCTTTACTGCCACAAAATATTTGGGCTTTTCCTCCTCAAATTCATGATTCCTGTTCATCTTTCTGTTACCATGGGCAAGAAGACAGCTTCTCTTCAGTCTCTCCCCACTGTATTCATACAGGACACATTCAAACTCTTTCTTCAGCCAGAATACTTCTCTCAGCAGTTCAGATGAGACCTTTTTTCCATGACCTCCAGGTATAACAGCTGTGACACATTTGCTTGGACGAAACTGTAAGATTAGGAAAAGCAAGCTGTTCTTAATTTTACTTGAAAATAAGCTATTGTTGTAGCTCTCCAAGATCCATGCTCATTACAGCACTTTGAAAAGTTACCAGTCTCAAGGCATGCACAATCCAAGCGAAGTCAGCTTATGTGTCTTCTTTGACTGACATTTCATCTGGGAAGATTTCAAGAGCTGATGACACAGCGATACAGGGACATTGAGCACTGGGACTTCCCAATTTCAGAGACCTACATGTGGGGTGTCTTTACTGATGGACGCGTAGGGCTAGGAGAGACCTTCTGCGTCAAACCCAGACCTGCAGTCCATGCGTGGTCCTAGGATCCCATCCATAGAGGTACAGTGCTCCATGCCAACAGCCTCCAGTGTGTCCCCTGCAAGGCTGTTCCACAAGCTGAGTGCTCCAAGAGTTACGACGCTCCTTCTTAATCCCAGTTTTATTTCTTTATAGCAAATTTTTTTCTAAATTGGTTTCATGCCAACATTGTCCTTATGCTTACATAGATGTCTCAGCTGTCTCTTGGGTGCTTTTACGTGTAGCAATCCTGCACGTTCTGGCCTTTGTTTTGTTTGCTAAGCAAACTGAGATCGCCTTCTGTAAAAGCTTCCTTTCTCCTTGTTACACTTCTTGTCAAGGAAGCATCTCAGCCATCCAAAATCTTTCCCACACAAGCTATCTCTCCATGTAAGTGCCATCACCTCTTAGGTAGAACCCAACTATTTATAAATGCATTTGCTGGATGTTGGAAAAGGTGCTAAAAAACCCCACACACAACCAAGCAGAACAAGGAGCGAAAAGCTTGGCACATCTACCTGGAGGGTTATAATTCAGTGAGGGTGCTGGGGCTTATGCTGTTGTGCTTCATGAAAGGGCTGTTGGAACCTCAGCACTGGATCCTGTGATTCATTTGGGTCTCTGCTTTGATGTTGTGTTGAGAGCCGCCTTCAGTGGTCTGGCAAAGGGATACAAACCGGCACTGGTCTGAACCACTGCCGCGGTAGTATCTAGGTGGAAGGAGTTTGGCAAAACCTTACTCTGCACCACAAAAATGTAGCTTAGAGATTTCCCACCAGTCTGGGCCTGAGTCAGTTTAGCTCCTATGTGCTGATCTTTGATAAGGAACTGAGATTCTTTTTTTTTTTTTTTGTGAAAACTGGTCGCTTTTCATCTTTCTTCTCACTCAGAGCTAGAGGTCCTCTTGACATGGTTCCCACGAGACTGGTGGTATTGCCCCATCAGCCCTGCATACTCCCAGCAAGCAGCAAGTTTCTGAGGGTGGTGGTGGGTTTAGTAGGCAGCACTCGGGGAAGAGGTGCTAAAAGGTGCTCAGAAACGATGCTGTGGCGTGATGTGCAAGAGCAGTGAAGCTGCCAACCACAACCTTGCACCCTGCTGTCCTGCAGGGCCCGGAGACGGACATTTAAAAGCTCTTTTAGTTGCAAAAGCCTGGAGCTCTTATTTTGGGCAGATCTGTGCTATAAAAACCAGTTGTGCTTTTGCCAGGCCCAGCAGTGTTCAGCCCTTGAACCGTGCTGTTAGGAGATGGTGCTGAGGACGCCCACGTCCCCCTGCTCTCCTCTAAAGCCTGTCAGCACAAACATGGTACCAGCATCCATCCTTAGCACGAGGCAGGGAGCTGGGAGCAATCCCCCGCTGCCGGCTGGTGTTCAGCTTGGAGGATGAAGAAGGGTCTCCTCTGTCTGTAGGGTGGTTGGAGACCTGGTGTGAGTGGAGCGGCTGAATCCCAGGAGAAGCCGGGCTGGCAGATGAGGCTGAAGCACGCACTGCTGTGAAGCAATGTGGCCTCCTTCCTCCCCCAGCCTTTTGCCTGCGTGCAGAAACGATGGTGCCACACCAGCAGCACTGAGTGATGCTTCCCCTTAAACCCACAGGCTCGTTTTTTCTGTGCCAAAGCTGCCCTGTCCCCTCTCCCCTCCCCAAAACCAGCCCACGTACCTGGGCACGGTTGAGGCTGTGCCAGGGCTGAGAAAGGGTGACTCAGAGCTGGGTTCAGCCATCCCCTGCCCGCACAGGGAGAGGAGCTGGAGCGGGTCCCACCTCGTGGCGTTAGCATCTCTCCCCCACTCCTCCTCCCCGCCACCCTGCACCTCGACTCCTTACCACCGGCGGGTGGAGCAAGACTAAACTGGTCTCTGCACGCTTATCGCCTTTGTCTGGTGTGGATGAACATAAACTGCTGGAGGGAAGCATTCTAACGATGAAAAACCATGCGGGGCTCAATTGTTCCCTGCATCCATGGAAAATTACTCCTGCTCACTCTCCCCTTTGCTTGAGCAGCTCCAAAACATGCTCGTAGGGGAGAGCGAGGAGGAGGGAGGTGTATGTGCCTGTGGGGTCTGAGCTGCTGCTTTTTTTTTTTTTCTGCCTCTAAATGATTTATTCCGAAAGACCCTTGCCTTTGTGTCATTGGGGAAAACACACAGCAAACAGAAAGTGTTTTGAGGCCAGCCATTTAAATGTCACTGGGAAAAGAATAGAAATAAATGAATCCCGACATCCTGGCGATGCGGCCCCATCCCCCATCTCTCCCTCCCCTTCCCATCTGGCACAAGCAAAAACAGATGGGAGAGGTGGCCGTGGCGGGGCTGCGGCGGAGGCTGCTGCCCCCACTGCCCACGAGGGCTACGGTCCATCGCTGCCGCTCGGGCGCAAGCTCCCCTGCGGCGGGGGGCACTTCCACGGACAGAGCAGCAGGCAGGAAAGGGGCAGGGCAGCATCATGGGGGCACAAGCTCAGACCTTGGGACGGCACGGTGGCCATGAGCACTGCTCTGGTGCTGGGGCTGCCAGATGCCGTCCCATGAATCCGCCCGGGGATCCGTTTGTCCGTCCCCTGTCCTTCGGGGCTGACTGGGCGCTCTCCTCCTGCCTCTTCCCCATAGATTTGCTTTGCCATGGTGCTCCACTTTAATTTTTTCACCTTTTTCAGACCCTGCCTTTTTTACCTGAATTTCTGGCTCATTTGCTCACCCAGTTCCTTGATTCTTTTCCTCTCCCTTTTGTACTTCCCCCCTCCCTCCACTCCCAGCACTGCCCAGCTTTCCTTTTTATCTCCTGCTCACGCTCTCATTGTGCTTTCTTTGTCATCGCGATGTCAGTGTTCTAAGGTACGAGAGAAAGAAAATCCCAGTGATATGTGGCAGCAAGGCTTTCATTAGCAGTCGGGGCTGCTGGGCTGACTTTTTAATTCCCTGTGCAAACCATGCCTTCCCTCACCACTCTGCAGTATCCTGCACTCCCCCAGCTGATCCCTGGCGCCGGCTGCTCTGCGAGGATGGAGGTGGGAAAGTTCAGGGCAGAAACCTTCTCCGCCTGAAGGAGAAAGGCAGCGACATGGACGATGTATTGTGAAAGGGATTTAGCTAAATAAATGCAAATTATAGGCTGGGTGTCAAGGATGATTTCTGGTTGTGGGATGTGGCAAGCAGTGGATCATGTCTCGGGACAACACAAAAAACTACTGTTTGGATGCTGGAAGCTGAGCTGAACAAAGCTCTGGAAGATAACCATTGTTATAGTCAGGGACGGTGGATTTAGGATTAAACCTTGCAATAAAAATGCAAAGTACTCCAGTAAACTCATCTAGAGTCTTCTACAACGCATCTTAGTGAATTTATTTACCTTTCTCTGATGTGGAGAGCATGGCAAATATTATTCCCTCCATTTACAGAAAGGGAAGTGGTGGGATTGTCCCTGGTCAGAGCCCACAGCAGCTCCAGCCTCAGTGCTCGGCCTTGGTCCACCCGTGCCTCTGCCCCAGACCCTGGTGCATGGTTTTCTCCAGTCTGTTCTCTCAGCCCCATCCTGGTGCAGGAATGCAACAGGCTGCCCCGACAGGCTGATCTCTTTCCCATGGTGTGAGTTGGTGATTATCTTCACACATTCCCCTTGCATGGGTGTTCCTGGCACCCGCAATGCTTTTCGCACCCAAGAGTCTTGGGTTGGGCTTTTTTGCATATATTTTTGCCTTTTCAACTAGTTTTCTTCCGCTTTGAAGTCCCTCTTGTGTACCTGGTGTCTTTCTGCAACCTGGTGAGAGCCTTCTTCCCAAGGGGAGGATGGAACAGGAGGTAGACTGGGTTTCATCCCAGGCACTTGGCAGCCCGAGTCTGCCTATGGGATGTGTCAGGGATGTGACATGAGCCACCTGACTGCCGCTGCAGTTCTGTTCACTCTCTAGTACCCAAAGTCAGGTTTGTTGCAGAATCCTGATTCCTACAGGGACTGAGCGAAGGAAGGCAGCTGGAGGCATCTCCGTGTACCATCAGAGAGTCACTCCTGTCATTCCCCTCTATTTGTCCACCTTTTTTTTCCCAAGACCTTGAGCTGTTTCAGCTTTTTCTGCCCTGCCCAGGCCTGGACAGGACAGCAGGGAGCGATATTTAAAGCATTTGTGAAACTGCAGCTGAACTCTAGTAGCTCTGCAGTGACCTCCTCTCCCTTCTTGGTTTTGAATTCTTCGCCTCCCTCTTTTCCATGTAAGTGGAGAGCTGCTCTATTTAGGGACTGGTGAACACCCCATCAAAGGCGTCTCTGGCAGCAGGTTTCTGTGGCTCTTAGGTATTGCTCAGGGTCCCAGTTCACTGCCTTGCTCATGGCTGCTAAAAAGACACCAGAGAGATGGTGTGGGTGGGCAGGGCTGGAGCCAAGCTCCCCTTAGGCGTGGCTCCCAATCTGGTCTCTTTTGCAAGCCATTGCTCACTGCAGCCTCCCCGCTGCCTTCCCCACAAACCCAGCAGCCTCTCCCTTCTTGGTATTGGAAATTATTTCGCTCAGAAATCAAGAATCATGAAACTGAGGTCATGGGACCGGTTAGTTACATGAAGGGAAGCAATCCCACAGCATTTTTTCCGTATGAATAATACCTAGAATCCCTTTTTGGGCACACGTTGCATCCCGCCGTGGGCATGGTTACACCGAGAGGCACGCACAGGGCAAGAAAGTCAAGAGCCGCGGGGAAACTGGAACCCTGGCAGCGGGTGGGGTGCCGCAGGGTGGTAGTGGTGTAAATCCAAAGTAATTCTATCAGTTTCGCTGGAGTTAGACCAGAAGTTATGGCTGTGTCACTGACATGGCAGCCTTGATGCTTTGACATCTAGGGTCAGAAGCCTGAAGGACACGTGTAATTTAAGCCAATGGTGAATTTCATGGCTGTATGGGACCAGTGACCTTCATGCCAGGAGGCAGAAACCAGGGCAGTAGCAAAAAGAGCAAGTAGAGCTGAGTATAGGTTAGAACATCCCATCCTCACTGCCCAGGAGTTTGTTCACTGTTTTCTTGCTACACCCCCACCTTCATCCCCTTTAGTTTGTAAATCACCCTCCCTTTGCACAGCTGTTGTATCCCAAACTGGCAAAAGTTACACAGCGTTACCAGTTATGCCATTTTCTGGCCTGTTTATGTCCCGTAAATTAAGTCAGTGATGAGCTTGGCATGGAATCTGGAAGTTTTTCACAGCAGGATCAGTTTCTCCCCTTTAATTAAACATTACAGGTTCCTCATGAGTCATATATCATGCTGTTCAACTCTTATGAAAAACTTTAACGTAGTAATTTATGGGAAATCTGTTTTGATGTGCAGATCTGGGCCCCACTTCTAACCTTGGACACAATTGCAAAGCTTCTGTAAATCATCTGACTTTGTTGGATTTGCATCTACCCTGCAACTGCAAAAGTCAGCAAGTGCAGCCGGGCTGAGCAGGCATGCAGTGCTGCGGCCAGCAGGTCGACTTGCTGAACTCGGGCTCTCGAGTCTAAAGCACGGACCCATCCTCCATGTGGCTTTTTAAACCCTTTTCCAAAGTTTGTCTTCACTTGGCTCCTACCGCATCCCATGGCAATGAGATCCACGACTCCCTCACGTGTCTGTGCAGAAGACCTTTGCTGGTCTTCAACCTGTCACTTGTTATTGCATCTGGGATCCCGGTTTTTGTTCTTTGTGAATTGGAGAGTAACTGCTCCCTTTCTGGAGCTCTTTTGGGTTTTTGTTTCTCTTCCAAGCTGACATTTTCCTCTCTTCAGTCTTTCCTCATGTGGGAGCTCTGCCGGATGCACCATCCGCTCCTGCACCAGTCCTTTTTCACACTTACCTGTGTCTTTTCGGAGGTGACCAGAGCCACTGGCAGCGGTTGAGATGTGAGAGCACAGGGGACTTCTGCAAACACAGGATGGATTTTTCTAGCATCATCTCTGCATCACTCGCAGCAATTCCCTAGGATGCCTTTTTACTGCCGTAAGCCCTGAGCTGACATTTGCACAGTTACATCCACAGTGACTGGAAGATCTCGGAGCAGCGTTAGCTCATTTACAGCCTGTTGTTGCAGATGGGTTATTGCATTTTAAAGAACCAAAGTGTACATGATCATGCCATCTGGCACCCCACCTCTGTTTCTAATAACTGTAGAAAGCACCGACCAGCAACAGATAAACTGGAAGGAGGGAAGAATGTCCCCAGGATGGATGTTTTTTCCGGTTTTGAGTGAAGGAGGGAGATGAGGGTCTGCACATCAGCGCATGGGCGGGCAGGAAGGCAGGGTTCTGCCGTGCAGCACCCATGCCAGCAGCAAGGCTGTCCCCACCCACCAGCGCTCCTGCCTGCGCCCCCGCCAGGGCACCACGCTTGTGCCACAAGGGGTGGTGGGGATGTGAGGCAAAGGACTGAAGCTGGGAGGAAAGCTCCTGCGGTTTCTCTGGGCAGACGTTGTCCCATGTCATGGTTTGAGCAACACTAAATTTTGGCTGCTGTCCTAGAGCCTCGTCCCATGCACCAGCATGATGCCCTGGTCCAGGGATGAGGCCAGTCACATATGGCTGTGGTAGGACGGTTGCAGACAGCTCACCGCTCTGATTGGGCGCACGGCGCAATGGGGTGTCCAAAAGTTGTTTTTTTTTAAAAAAAAATGAACCCCAAAACTCTTTGCAATGTTAGCTTATGTAAAACATCTGCTTGGCAGAGACAACCACATGTCCAATCCCGACGTGGGTGTCAGGTCATTTCCACCCCTTTTCCACATCAAGGATTTTTGCCCGTTATTCCCGCTGCTCTGCCTACTGCATCCTATTTATAGAGCACCTTTCACTGGAGTCTCTAGGCTTTTAACCTTTATTCTTGGAAAATTATTCACTTCTTGGACCTGCCGTGGAGCAATTACTCACCAATGCTCCTCCTCAGCCTGACTTTAGAAGAAATTCCCACGAGGCAGCTCAGAGCTTTGAACCTCCCTGCGGCCAAACCCCGACTCTGCCTTGTGCTGCGACCTGTCTCAGCTTGTCCCGTGGTTCTCAGCCTGGCTCTGCTGTTCATTCACCTGCAAAAATGGTTTGCTGCCTTTGATGCTTCTCCAGTGAGACCATTCACCTCCAAGTACGGGAGCAAAACACTCCAAATGGGATTCTGGCATGGGCTGGTTGGTTTCTACAAGCTTTTGCCTCATTCTCTTGCTCATCACCTCCTGGGCCACCAGAGCTTCTGTCTCTGGTCCTGGTAACTATAGGACCAAAGAGCCCAATGATGACCGTGGAGCAATTTGGGGGTGTTTGGTGCCCCAACTAGGGTTAGCTTCTGTGAGCATGAAAGGGGGGGAGTTGCATCTACACCCGCAGCATTTCTGTAGCACCCTCCTTGCATTATGTAGGGTCAGAGATCATCAGTATTGCTGTCAGAGGTGGGTGTCGTTACCTGGCTTTCAGGTGGTGCACAGGATCCATCCAACACTGTAAGAAGCTGATGGGGATGGAGGGGATTCTTCTACCCCACATCTCTGGAGGGGGCAGAGGTGGCTGAAGGGGACGTCTTGTGCTTTTTTGCTTTTGCTATTAAAATCCCTGAATGTCTTGAATATGAAATCAGCTGCATCGCTGCAGAGACCTCAGCCTGGCTTGGAGACTGTGCTCTGCTGCGCTCATGAGACCTGGTTCCTTCCCGAGATGCAGAGGCCTGGGCCTGGCATACCCGGTGTTTGGAGATGGGGGCTGCTAACGCCTGAGACTCCTGCAGCATTTCCTATGGAAAGAAAACCCTCGTGGTTTTGAATGGCTAATTTGGGGCCTAACTTGGGGCTTGAGAAGGAAATTCTTTCAGGCTGTTGTTTGCATTTCACTGGAACAAAAAAAAGCCCACCAGCAAAAGGACTCAGCTGGTTTTGCTTTCATACCTCCCAGCGTGAATCGGGCTGGGCACACGTGGGGCGAGGAGAAGGGCGGAGAACTGACGAAACTATGGGCAGTTGTGTTTAAACATTTGTCTTGAAGCTGTGTTGCAAGCGTGCGTTCCTTTGATGGGCTTCACTCCTGCCCCTGAGACACCACTCGAGGGCAGCCATGCTTCAAAGTCAAATGCCTGCCCTGGAGCTGGGAAGGGAGAAGGCTTTTCCCAACCAGTGCCCTGCCAAACCCCCCTTCCAGCTGCTCCCCCTGGGTTTTCTCCCTAGAATGGAGCCTACACCTGGATGCAGGTCCCTGGTCATTCAGTTGCGATGTACAACCAAAGGCAGCGGTCGTTTGAGGAGTCCCGAGACAAGAGATGCAAGGGTACAGCTCAGAGCCTGGCTGCTGGGGATGCTGAGCACCTTGCTGCTGGGAGAAGGCTTTGGAGCCAGCTCATCTCCTGCTCTTCTGCCCACTCATGCACCAGTGTTGCCACCTTTTTAATAATTCCATCATCACTTTAAATAGCTGTTACTACCAGAGCCTGCAGGCTCCTGCCTCAGGTCCTCGCTGGCTGCACACGCAAGCAAACACTGGCACACTGCCGTCTCCCGTGCGTGTCTCTGCATCTACCTGCCCATCCCAGGGTGCATTTCATGACTTTGTGCCTTTTTGCCAAGAAATACCAGACTGGTTTCGTAGATGAACATGAGAACTAATTCAGTCTGTGCCAAACTCTGCTGTTGTGACCCAAGCCATGATCATGGAGGGCTGCGTCCTGCCCCAAAATATGGCATGGCGTGCTGAAACGAGGGTGAGAATGAAGTTGTTTGGTTTCTCCAGGAGGGAAAAGAGAAGGGTCAGTGGTCAGAACAAGCCTTGGTACTCACATCGCCGTGTGGTATTGGTGAGAAAACAGCATAAAAACCAGGGCAGTGCTCCAGACTGAATGATTGCTTAACTCGGGAGTCGCTCGGGTGGAGGAGGGTCTTGTCCAAGTCCCTTTGAAGACCTTTCCCCAGGCAGGTGGGCAGGACCCCCACTTTCATTCAAGGTTCATTCTTGAGTCTTCTGCTCTGTCATTCATAAAAAAATTCTGCCTAAGCTTGTATTAACCATGGCAAGTTGGTGATTGCAGCCAGGCTTTTCCAGGACATTTGCTCTTTCCTGGTGATGGCAGGGAGCTGTGGATGAGCATCAGTCCTAAAGATGGGCCTTTTTGATGCCAAAGAGCCACAGCTCTGTCATTTCCTCATAAACCTGAGAAAGGTGGGCTTGTTCAGCCTGGAGAAGAGAAGGCTCCAGGGAGACCTAATTGCCACCTCCCAGTGCCTGCAGGGGCTGCAGGAAAGCTGGAGAGGGGCTGGTTGCAGGGCAGGGGGGGCCAGGCCAAGGGGAAGGGCCTGAAGCTGCAGGAGGGGAGCTGGAGCTGAGCTGGGAGGCAGCAATCCTTCCCTGGGAGGGTGCTGAGGCCCTGGCACAGGGTGCCCCGAGAAGCTGTGGCTGCCCCTGGCTCCCTGGCAGTGCCCAAGGCCAGGTTGGATGGGGCTTTGGGCAGCCTGGGCTGGTGGGGGTGTCCCTGCCCACCCAAACCATCCTATGATTCTGTGATCCAGCATACCCCATGGATTCAGAGAAGCTGCCCTGGATTTACACCAGCAGCACTCCTCCTGGCCTGCAACCCAGTATCTCGAGAAAAGTGTTTGCAATTCAGCAGAGCCCTTGCAGACTGCGGGTGTTAACGGTGACCTGTGAGCATAAAATACAGCGGCCCCGCTCCTCTCAGTGCCGCACGGGTAGGCCCTGCGCAGCCTTCCGGCCGCGGGTGCTGGAAGCGGAGCGACACTCCTGGAAGGCTTTTGTGTTTGTGCTGTGGGGTGGACGGAAAATTTAATTGCTTGGCTGCTGACCGTCAGCTCCGGCCAAAAACACGCTGGCTCTGGCGTGGCAGAGCAGGGTGCTGGTTTCACGGGCTCTGGGTGCTTGGTGGTATGGGGTCCGCAGAATCTGGGTTTGTGACGAGGGGCTGTCCGTCTCTCCGTCTGTCCCTCTGTCCGTTCGTCCTTTGCCTCAGCCAGCCGCAGCCACGAGTTCCTTGTAGTTCAGTCGTGGCTGTGGGGAGTTTCAAGCCTTATTTTAAATACAGACCTTGTTGTGTGCTGTTTAGGAACAAATGACCAGTGGGGACATTTGCAAAAGGACTAGAAAACATGTAAGATCACGAGCTTTGATGCCTTCTAATTTAGCCCAGGAGAATGAGAACCGAGAGCTCTACAGGTCCCACAGCCCTTCAAGCAGCGTGGGTGCAAACAATTATTTATTTGCCTCATTGCAGTGGAATTGCCTGCACTGGACAAAACCCGATCTGCAGGATGACGCTCAGGATGATGGGCGAAAAGGAGACAAAACTGAATAATTAAGAACGTGGCTTTGGGAAAGGGAGTTTGCTGCTATTTTAAGGCCTAGATGGTTTGGTTCTTGCTTGTTACTATTACATAATATATTTCGTTTGGCATCACTTTATGCAAGTAGGGAGAGGGAAAGCTGGAGCGGAAGGAAACTTCACTCAAAAACCTTGTCCCCAGGTCCCAGCCTTTTCTGTCCTGCTTATAATTAACAGACTAGTTTGAAGACTAGCTAACTCAAATTTTGCAGAAGTAAAGTCATCGTCAAAGTTTCCATACCTTGGAGGGGAGACAAAATGTATCGGTGAGGTCCCCAGCAAGTGCCTGATGGAGGCAGGTGGCACCAGAGCAGACAGTCCTGGCCTTGTCAAGCAGGGGAGTTTTATTAAGCAAGCAGAACCCAAACCTCTCCAGCCTGACTTTGCTATCACAAAGAAACCGAAAAATACACGGTGTGAGGCAGGGAGGAGAGAACAAACAAGCCTGGTGTGTGTGATACTTTTGCCCTTGGTTTCTGAAATCTGCTGAAGTTTAACTTGGGAATTCCTTGTCTAATAAGAGAGAGAGAGAAATGGGGAACCAGAGGGGAAGGTACTGGGAAACTGGGAAACCCCAGCTGAGGATCTGGTGGGGATTAGGAAGTTCCTGCTATTTCTGCTGTTGCTGCAGTGCTTTCTGCTGTACTTTGTGGTGGACTTTGTACTTTTATGACCCTCCTAACCCTGAAGATCTGAAACCTACCTGCCCAGCCATCTCCTCCCCTGGCCCAGCCCACTCAAGGGTACTGGGGCTGAGACTGCTCGCTGCCGCCCCACAGCCCAGCAGCTCCCAAGGCAGCTGCTGAAGGCTGTGAGCATCCCCCCTGCAGTGAGAGAGGCATGAAAAGGCGTTTCTCTGAACAGTCTGATTGCTTTGGAGATGGCTGCTCGGTCCCACTGGGGCTTCACAGTGTTTTTAATGGTGTCAGGGCAACTGGGAGCCCTGGGAAAGGTGCTAAAACCAGCAGGACCTGCTCTCGTTCCATTGTTCCAGAGAGGGGGAACAGCCTGGTGAAGCTCTACTGGCAGAGCTCTCGCTCCCAGTGCCCTGCGTTTGCAGCGTGCTTGCTTGAAGCAGAGGGAAGCAGTGGGATTTGGAAAGGGAGGAATGGGGTGGCATCTGCACCCCAGCAATGCCAGCATGGAGGGGGCTGAACCTCATCAGCTAAAGGAACTAACGAAACGGCCACTGCCTTCCTGCAGGAAAGTCAAAACAGGGAAGATTTGTGATCGTTGGGTTATTATTCCCAGGCTGTTCCAGCACCCCTTACCCAGACCTTCACTTTCCCCTTAATCACCTTTTGCCTCAGTTTCCCCTGATGTGGCTGTTTCAGACCGATACAGCAACAACCCCCCCGCATGGGCCTTTCAAGGGACAGACATCGCGGCCGCTTTCCCCGTTCCCAGATGGCACCTCCAAGGACAGTTCGTTTGAAATGTCACGTTCAAGCACAGTCACAAACTTGTGTTCTCCTCGGAGGTACGAACAGCTGTAAATCTTCAAAGAGAATAACGATTAGCCCGAAGTGGCACTGGGCTATGAGAAAACGGATCATGGAACAATTACTGAAAGCAGCCGAGACTAAAAGTACCATTTAATGGGATCTGGCATCTTCTGTTCCCGCTGACCTAAATGCTGCTCCTTCTGCCAGGCAAAGGGAGTGAAAACCTCTGAGATTTGTAAGTTGGAGTATTTAGGTCACACGTGGATTGGAGTGTGATCAGATTGGCTTTAATGTAGAGCTACTCTGAAAACCTATAGATCCTATCCCGCGCTGAGGGATCAATGCTGCCAGGGGCTTTTAGCAGGGTGGCAGGGCAAGCCCGGTAGAAGGCTTTCCTTCCAGCGACACTGCGGTGTTTTGCACCGGTTGCCAACAGCACGGTGGGTTACGACTGTTACTCCCCCGTGTGTGATCGCAGCTGCTGCACGGAGCGCGGGGGGGCCGGGAGTCCCACGGGCAGGGTTGCTGCCCACAGGGCATCCCTGCACCATGCTCGTCCCTGCTGGGACATGGGTGTCACAGTGCAGGAGGGGGTGCGGGGCAGGAGGAGCTTCCCACACCCTTTCTGTTACTGCTTCTGCTCTTTACAGAGACCTAACAAGGTAATTTCGTTTAAGAGCGCAGCTATCGACTGGTTACAGATGTGTTCGCCGTGGTGCTTTCTGCCCCTGCCAGCCTGATCTCTTGTCACAGTGCTGAGTGGCCCAAGCACCAGCCAGTCCTGCAGGCACCAGGACCTCAGGCCAGGACCATGGCTGCTCCTGGTCCTGCTCAGCGCTGCCAAGCTGAGGCCTGTTCCCAGCATGATTCCCCCATCACCACTGGGAAAGATTGTGAAACAGCCCAGACCCTGAACGTGACCAGGACACAGCTGCCGGGTGGCTCTGTGTGTCCAGCACGACCACTGCTCTGTCCCTGGCCGGCCAGCTGGCCAGCTCCAGCTCAGGGCTGAAAAGCCCAAGGTGACGTGGGAGAGTGTTCCTCTGAGGGTGTGATCACTTTTGCCATCCTTGGCTGAACGAATGGCTAAGCTGATGCTTGGTCTGCAACATCATGCTCCTGAAGACCCTGTGGAGGTGTGTCATCCCAGCCTGGTCCATAGACAGGGTGTCTGTTGCCTTTAAGCACAGGCCCATAGTGTTTCTGGCTTGCCCTCCCACCAGGCTCACCCATGGCTAAAAGCTTAGGGTAAGAGGAATAAGGAGGTCTCCAAAGATGCTGCAAGCTATGATTCCTTAAACCAGGGGCTGGCCTGAGATGGAACCTGTCCCGTCTTCTCCCTCTCCAGTTCCACACCATGTCAAACCCTCTCCCCGGGAGAGGCGGCAAAAGAGGCTGTGTTTTCCTGGCTGACAAAATCACTGGTGCTATGGGGACGGGCCCGGGTGAGTGTTCTTGCAGTGGTTCTGCACTACCAGGTGAACAGAGCAGGGCTGTGACCTGCCAGCAGCCCACCGGGGCACGGCACCAGGGCAGTGCAGCCCGGCCCGGTATCAGCTGTGGGAGTCGGCTTGTGCAGAGGATGCTCCGTCTCTCTTGCTGGCTCCCTCTGACACAGGCAGTGCTACCCAGCCCCATTGCCGTGCCTGGTGGCAAGAAGCCACAGGAGCATCCAGCTTCCACAATGCTCTAGGCTTTCAATTAGCTGCACCTCCACAAGGAGATTGCTCAGCTCAACGTCTCCAAAATCTCCCGTGATGATAGATCGTGATTTGACAGAAGCACAGCTGGCAGAGAAAAAACCATCTCTTAGCTTCCTGTAGCTTCCCGAGCACTTCTTAACACCACCAGTGCTCGTAAAGGTCTGTGGTTCTTGCAATCACGCAGAGAAATAATCTCCCCAGCTGACACTGATGTGTTGCTACCTCGGGGTAAGGAGGCAGCAGCTGTGCTTCAGCACACAGACATTGCACAACCGTTGGGGATGGGAAAAGCTGATGTATGCTGAATCCGACTGAAAGAGGAATTTTAGGTCAGCAGAATATTGTTGTCAGTGCTGGGACGTGGCCAGGTTGCTATGGGGACACCTGTGCCTTTGGGTTTTTGATCGTGTGAGGAATCAGGATGCTCTTTCACCTGATTTCCCCAAGAAATCATGCTTCTGTGATCCTGTCTTCCACCCTCACGCCCCCTCCGATCGCATCTCAGCCCAGTGGCAACCTCCAACCACATCTAAGAGAAGGGTGGAGGGCTTCGAGACATGAAGCACCTACAACAAGCCCGGGCAGCACCTGGCCTGAGTGCCACGTGCATCTCCGGCAGCTTTTTTTTGGTGCCGGCAGCTGCCAGGCAGCATGTTGCAGCTCAGCCCGCAGCAGGAAGGTGGGCACCCACCTGCACGACCCCCAGTCAGCCGGCACCCACTGCCACCCACAGCTGCACAAAGGGATGATGCCAGCGTGGAGATGATGAGGCTCTTTCTGGAGCAGGGACCCACCTACAAATCTGTCCTTTGCCCAGGGAACCTGGGCTTAGCAGACAACATCCAAATTTCTGTCTTTAAAGGCAGGTCAAGAGCCCAGCTATGCCTGTGTAAGGAGTGAAGGATAAATGCTTCAAGGGCTGGAAGGATGTTTTCAATTCCCAGGCCTTGGGAACCCAGGCAGGTGAGTCTGGTGGAGCCAGGGGTGAAATCCAGGGGAGAGACCTGCAGCCAGCCCCGTGAGACAGTGGGTTTGGGCTGAGAGCCAGGGCATTAGGAAACCCACCCGCACCGCCAGCTCAGCATCTGCCTCCCCTTGTACCAGTGGCAGGAGGAGCCGGGGTTGGGCTGGGGCTGCTGTAGCAGCGGGGAGACTGGGGAGAGGGGAATTGCATGGAGAAAAGGAAAATTCGTCTTCAGAACTAACCCATGCCGAAAATAATCAGTGACTAATTTTATGTCTTTAAGATTGCCTTTTAACTGCGAGTTATTAAAGCTGGGGAGAAAGAAGATTATGTCCTGGTGGGAGGATAAATGAGTGTTGCCATAGAAGCGAGGGGATGCTGCAGCACACCGCGGTCCATGTGGACCACAAACCACGAAGGCAAAGCGGAGCCTTGGGGGTGGCCGGTGCACTGCGGGCAGAGATGCACCCGTGTGAATCCGAGGCAAGCTGAGAGCCGGGGAAGTCCGAGAAGATAGAGTTGTGTTATCAAGTCAAAGCCAGAGAGTCAATATTTAGCCTGGACATGGAGAGCAACTTGTGTGCAGCCAGGCCCCCATCCATCATGCTCCTTGATTGCACTCCTGAGCTCTTCCACCAGCAGCTTTCTCTCTGCCTGTTCTCACAACCAGATCGTGTTTCCACCTCTCTGAGCTAACTCTGTCCCAGAGACACTTTTATCATTCTCAGGGCAAGGGGGAAGCCAGGATTTGGGGGGGGTTTGAGGGATTAGGAAGGAATTTGTCTCTCAGAATCTCTTTCCTCCATCTGCCTGGGATAAACTATTTGATGGAGATGGAGGCTTGGCAGCTTTGCAGGGAACTGCTAAACATGTGGAGGCAAAAACACTCCTGGTCCCTCCCTGCTGCAGGAGCTGGGTGTTGAAAGGTCCTGGAAAGGGTGAGGAGAGTTCTCTGTTCCGTGGTCCCACGCAGGGACAAGGTGGGAGGATGTTTTGCCTGAGCTCTGTGCATGCAGACGTTACCCCCTCAGCCCCTGGACTCTTCCCCAGGAGGACCAGCTCGCCCGTGGGAGGGCAGGAGCAAGCTTTTGAACCTGCAAGTACCATGGGAAACATCATGAACCGGGAGCAGAAGGGGTTTCTATTTGGCCTGTTAATGATTTTTTGCTCTCATTGTGTCCCTGTAAAGCAAACATGCTTTGCCAGTTAACAGCCCTGACCACACTGGAGCAGGAATAAAACTGAGAAAAGTACCCTTGGCATGAGCGCCCACAGCCCTGGCTCGGGGCNCTGTGTTTACAGCTCCATCCCTTCCTCCGTCTGCGTTCAGCTTCTGCGGCACGTTATTTATACCGCAGCAGGGTTCACAGCATGCTCAGTCCTGTGTCTGCCAAAGAGGGGAAAACCCTGCCCTGGAAAGCAGGCGACTGCTCCCGAGTTCATTTGCTGCATGGTCCTGCAGCAGGACATGGCCCAGGCTCACCAGGCGTCCGGAGCCCTGAAAGGCGGCGAAGTCCCCTCCAGGATGCCAGTACCCCGTTTATTCCTCCTTTAGATCTTGCAAAGACCTTTCATGCCTCTGCTAAAGCAAAAGGCCAATACTGCAGACGTGCAACATCACGGTTTCAGGGTTTGGGTTTTTTTTAAACCTGAAGCCTTTCAGAAGTGGCTCTCCATAAGGGAGATGTCCTCAAAGCAGGATGCCTCCAAGATGTGCTGGGCTGGCACCAGCCATGGATGCACCGTGTCCTCTGGGACAGGCGCTTCTGCCGAGGCTGTACCTGCCTGCGCTGAGCTGGGAGCTCTGGGTAACCTTGCACAGGTGGGGCCAGAGCCCAGTGGTCCTTTTCAGCTCCCCAAATGAGAGATGCTTCATCTCCTCATTACCTTCTGTGAGTGGAAAGCTGCGGGGAGGACCACATCCCTGCCCAGGAGGTGCCTGTGGCTGCGGCAGGGCTCCTGGGGACCTGGCTGCAGGAAGAGATACTGCAGGGAAATCGGAGAGGTTGGAGGGGGAAGGACCTGCTCTAAACACTGGCAAAAAATGCTTTTCAGTGGGGTTGTCTAAGCACCACTTGTCCCGGGGGACTGCTCCTCCTCTCTTCTCCAGCACCTTCTTCACCTGGCTGGTTTCCGATCTGCCTCTCTGCACCCCCAGCACCCGTGTCCGTCCACCTTCGTGCTCGGCATGGGGGCTCACAGAGGGACCAGCCATGTCCCAGGTGCCCTTGAGAGCCACATCCCCCTGCGCCCGCCTTGCTTGCGGCAGCCCCTGCGTTCGATGCCTGGGGCTAAACTGCCTTTTCTGGGGCTGCAGCGCGGGTGCTCCGGCTCCCGGTGATTGGGTGCTATTTTGCTCCGGCACAGTTCGGCAGCTGTTGCTGTATATTACCGGGGAGAGCCGGAGCCAGGCGGGGGGCTGGAGGCAAGGCGGCGGTGGTCGAGCCCCAGGTACGGCTTTCTGTGGCTTTTAACCCTTTCGGTCGGCTGGGGGGCAGCCCCTGGGCACAGCCCGCGGGGCAGCGCTGGGCCCACTGCTGGCCAGCAGCAGCCTGGGGGCCAGGGGGCTCGTCCCGGTGCAGCCATGCGAGCGTGCACAGCGAGAGCGGGGCAGGCAAGGGCACTATTTTTGGAAGTTTCTTTGATGTGAGTCAGCGGTAGAGGCAACCTCAGGAGTTCATGCAAGAAAAGTGCCAGCTACAGCAGAGCAGAGCCAATTATTTGTTGAGGGTCTGTAGTTTTGTGCGTTTAAGAGAGGATTTGGTGTGCGGAGTGCGCGTATGAGGGAGCGGGAGCATGGGCAGCGCCAGGGAGGGGGTGGACGTGTGGAGCAGTCAGATGGGAGGGCTCTTGTGCGGGAGTCTGGACTCGGGGGCTGTGGGTGACCAGCCCTGCCATGGGCAAGCCATCCCTGGCTTCAGTGGCCATCCCTGCCCTGCTTGGCCTGGGCAGTGGCCGTTGGCTGGGTATACCGGTGCTGGAACTGGTCTGAGAGGAACCAGCCCCAGGAGCCCTGGTCCTGCAGGTGACACAGCCCGTCCTGGCTGGAGATGAGGGTCCCACGCAGGCTGTAGAGCCCTGAAATGCATACGCCTCCCAGGAGGGCACAGACCCCGTCTCGACCAGACGTGGAGCTGGTCAGCTCTGGGACCAAGTTAACGGCCGTGGAGCCCTCGGTGCAGGGGGAGGATGGCTGCCTGCCTGGCCGCGGCACGGCTTCACGGAGCCCTGCAGCCATCGCGGCAAATCCTGGAAACGTGCCCGGGGGCTGGCGGTGGTTTGGGCTCCTCTGTCTGGGTGAAGCCCAAGGGATGGAGACATGGAAACAGCCCGGCCTTCTGCATCTGAGCTCAGGAGGGACCTGGGACTGCAGCGAGGATGTGGCAGGACAGCCGTGGTGCCACGCTGACTGCCCGGCATTTGTTTTGTCCCTCTTGGTTTAGTGAGAGCCCCTCAAAGTGACGTGGCAGCAGGTCCCTGCGAGGTGTTGGAGAAAGCATTGGGGTGCCCTGAGGCTACCGATGAGCTGCCTGGGCAGGTGGGGAGCGCTCAGAGGTGGCCAAGGAAGGATGGGGAAAAGGCACCTTGTCCTCACTGGGAGCTGGTGGCCAGGAGGTGCCAGCTGTGGCCATGCCAGTGCCGCTGCTGGGGTGCTTGCAGCCTGCAGAAGGGGGCTCAGCCCAGCAGAGATGGCTCTGTGCAGTGCAGTGAAATCACAGGGTGACTTCAGCACAACAAGCACTTGGGGGAAAAAAGTCTTGAAGGAAAAATTCTCCATCTTTGTGCTTTCCTTGGGGCTGGGACCCTCCCGGGCTGGGACCTCCCTCCCCCAGCCAACGTGAGAGTCCTGGGGCAGCTCCTTTGCTTCCCAGCAGAGAAAGGACCAGACTCACCATCACTAAAACAAAACCAAAGATAGGGGGTTTTATTCCCTCTTGAAAGCAAAGACCTTTCAGGCCATAGTTCCCCAGCCAAAGGGATTTCTCTTACTTATTTCCTTTCTTCCAATATTGTGTCTTAGTTTTCATCCTGGGAACTGGCATTTTTTCTCAGCATCAAAGAGACTCAAAGGGAGCAAAAATTCTTCCTTCTGGTGAAGGCTTACAAGGATGTGGCGTCCAGATCCCAGCAGAGTGAGGGCCACACTCCAAGGTGCCGAGAGGGCTGAGGCCGCACGGTGTTGGGACCTTGTTGGTGCATCCTCCCCCAGACCCAGGGGCAGAGAAACCCCTGGGGAGCCCAAGGAGCCCGGCATGCTGCCCAGCCCTGCGTTGTGTCAAACCGCTGCAGAACCCTGGGGACCCTCCGGTTTTCTCTCCCACTTCACATCTGGGAAAAGCCCCAAGAGTCATCCCTGAGCTTTGCGGTTCTCTTGAGTGGCTTAAAGTCTTCTCTGAGATCTGGTTGCTCCATGGTACCTGGAGCTTGTCTTGCTGTCTAGGCTACAGCCTGAGCTGCCTCCAGCCACGTGTTTTTGGGGTGTCTGTACGTGACGGTGCTGTCCCCATTCTGCAGACCGGTGGGTGGCAGTGGAGGACGACATGGCCCCAGCCCCTGGCAGTTCCCATGACCCCAAATTCACCACGTAGTGAACTGTGCTGTGCTTGTCCTTGACAGATGCTGACGTGCCGTGAGCAGTGACAGGGAGAGCGGTGGAGCCCATGTAAGTGCACAGCATCCCGGGGCCAGCGGGGTCCCTGCACCGGGGCGGAGGGGCAGCACGGTGCTGCCCCGCTGCGATGTTCAGCCCAGGACAGCTCTGTGGGGTGCTGCAGCACGTCCGTCCCGGGGGAGCCGAAGGCCGCGTCCTTCAGCTGTCACTGTCACTGATCCGTGCCGGTGGGCAGCTCTCTCTCGTGGCACCAATCCGGTGCCACTGACACAAGCCAGCAGCCAGCCTGGCCACCAAACCCCCCGTCCCTGGCGGCGCCAAGCCCAGACCCCAAGATGGCACGCACTCCCTCGCCTCCCAGTACCCTGACCCTGCTGGCGAGCCTGCCCCGGATCTGACCCACTGCCCTCACTGGGTGTGTGCAACCGTGTTCATCCGTGCAGGGGGCAAATCCAGCCCCGAGGGCTACTCTGGTGTGGGCTGGCTGACGCACAGCCGGGGGTCAGCAGCCACCAGCCCAGCCGTGCTGGGGCTGCACCCCAGCGCCTGCTCTGCAGTGTGGAGCCAGCCAGCGGCTGGATCCATCTTAGCTGCCAAAAACGTGTTTTTAAGGCTGCCGATGCAAATACGCATCCTGGAATGAGGTGCTGGAGGAGCCGGTGATGAGCCTGGCTGATGTCAGCATCAGCTCAGCCCTGGGGGGCGCGGGGAGCGTGAGCTTGGGCTGCAGAGCACAGGGACTGGATCCCTCCAGGGCTGTGCTGAGCACCCCTTTTTCTGGGAGGGGGCACAGACGTGCACCGTTGCCCCCCATCCCGCCCAGCCACACTGCTCGCTTTCCTCGTGGGGCCCTGCAGTGCTCTTACCCCTCCAGGTACACTCGCTCCCCTCCCCGCAGGGGCTAGAGGAGACAAGGACCGGGCCCGGTGTCCCTGAGCAGGAGCCGGACGAGCCTGAGCCGAGCATGCCAGAGCCAGCCCAACTCGGCGTGGAGAAGAAGCGGGCAGAGAAAGTGGGAGCCAAAGGCGGCGCTGCCGGGCCTGCAGGTAGGTGTGCAGGAAAGCCCTTCTCTGCCCCAAAACAGCCAGTCTGGCTCCAGGTGGCCACAGAGGCAAAGACCCTGTCCTGCGTCCTGGCTGCGGAGCAGAGGTGGGACAAGCTCTGCTCTCCACAGTCCCCTGGGAGCTCAGAGACATGGAGACATGATTTCCACCCACCCGCCAAACCCCGCGCCTCCTTCTCCTCCTCTTCGCCTGGCCCAGATCTGCTGCTGTGGGGGAGCAGCAGAGTCGGGAGCACAGGCAAAGGTTTTCCCTGCTTGAGCCCCAGGGTACTGTAACGCCGTCATGGCCGGAGACCTTGGGTTCCGTCCCCCGTGACACTCTGTTCCCCGTTCCTACAGCACAAACTCCTTCCTCTGCCGGCAGTAGCAGGGCAGGAGCTCCCCCTGCCCCAGGGCTGTGCGGGAGGATGTTAGCCCCAGCTCAGAGCCCTTTGCCACTTCCCAGCTCCCCCAGTAATACTGTTTTCCTTGGGGGTCCCCAGTCCCCAAGAGCCTCCCCGTGCAGAGGAAGGTGGAGCCCCACAGCCTGGACCCCGCGGAGGAGCCACTCCTCTGGGAGGGGCTCACCCTCAACAAGTGCATCCTGGTGGCCTCCGTCATCGCCCTGCTCAGCGTCACCTTCCAGGTGCTGCAAGGTGAGCTGGGAGCTAGACGGAGGGGAACGGGGTTGCCAGACCCTGCTGTACCTCCTGCCTCCTCCTGCCTCCTCGCTCCTCTCTTCCAGCACCGTGCTCCAGGGAGGGAGTCAGCCCCGGCAGGCAGGACCCTCCGCCGCCTCCCCTTCACGGTGGGTTCAGATGCTCTGGGCTGTCCTGATTCCCTGGATCCAGCCTTAGATGGGGCCACATCCCAGGGTGGGGTGGCCCTGGGACCCCACGTCTGGGACATGACATCCAGACAGCCTCGTCCCCTGCTGACGGTGGTCTGTCCCTCTCCCCTCCCAGAGGTGGTGAGTGCCAAGGAGGAGGAGGTCCAAGAAATGGTGACTTCCCAGCCTGCCCAGCCCAAGACCAGCATGTTAGAGGACAATGATGGTGATGATGATGGTGACGATGACGATGACAGTGATGCTGACAGCAACTTGGTACGGGTCTGAGGTGGGGGGAGAAACAGCATCCTCAGGACACATCCCATGGTGGGGAGCGTCTCATCCCCAGGGGAGGGATAGAGAGGGATCCTGGTCCCTTGGGCTGCGTCACTGGCTTCTGGTCCCCTCCATCCCCCTCCAGGCAGAACCCTGGATCTTCAAGAAGTGGTTTGGCCGCTCAGCACCAGAGGGTGGGGATGAAGAGCCCACGGACGTCCTTGAGGTGCCACCAGCTGCAACCGAGGTGAAGAAGAGCCGGGAGAAGAAGATGGAGAAGAAGGAGGAAAAAGTCCAGGAGGGCCGTGTCGCCCAGGCAGAGCGGAGCAGCCGGAGGGAGGCACGAGCCAAAAACAGGGCACTGGGGGACAAGCCCAGCAGAGCCCCCAGGGCCCCCCGAGAACTGGAGCAGCAGCCCCAGAGGAAGCGGGGCCGGGAGGGGAAGGAGAGACGGCGGGAGCGGGACGAGCCCAGGAGGGAGGGGTGGAAGGGTCGTCCTGGCAGGGCCGACGGTGGTGGGGAGAGCCTGAAGCAGGACTGGCGGCAGCAGAAGGGCAGGAAGCCCTGGGAGCCGGTGGCTGTGCCGGGGAAGGACGGCACCGCCAGGCCTAGGGAGGGCAAGAGGCGCGACTGAGGCTGGGGCAACCGAGGGGCTCGAGGCTGAATCCAGGGGGGTCCAACCCCACCACTGCCCCTGGCGAGGGCACCCTGCTGCTCCCTGCCTGCTCTCCAGAGACATTGCTGGTCCGGCAGCGCAGGCAGCGCAGGCAGCGCTCCAGATCTCCGAGCAGCAGCAGGGCAGCCCAGGAGCCTGGCACGAGCCTCCCCGGGGACTTTGGGCCCCCCTGGATTAGATGCACAAAGGCAACCTGAAAGGGCTGGGGGAAGGAGCTTCTCTTCATCTGCACTTTGCACTATTTCTCCATCCCCACCCAAAATCTCTCCTGCAGTTCATTTTGCGTCGCGGTCCCTGTGGGCACAGGGGTCCCCGTGAACAGAGTTTGTCTCCAGACTGTACAGCTCTTCAGTTAGTGCTTTTATTCAGAGCAAATCACAAGAGAAGCGTGTTCAGGGTTAAGGACACCTCAGAGACCACACGGGGCCCCGCTGCCAGCACTGCGGCGCAGCGTGAAGCCTGCTGGGGACAGCACAGGGCTGCAGAGCCCGTCACCCGGGGTCCCTTCGGGCCTTGCCTTCACGGAGCCGCTTTTAGGAATGGAACACAAGTGCAATATCACGCAGCGCTGCAGCAGCCACAGGAGACGTTCACAGCCCCCGGCGCACGGCAGGTTTAAGTTTTTGCTAAATCAATAGAGGTTAAAATAAACTATTTTCATTTTTAATAAGGTATTAAATGGAATGTTTTAAAAAAAGAAAAAGACCTTGTCCCCGGTGTTTGTGTGTTTTCTGTGCTCCCCCATCCCGATGTACGGGGGCTCGGGGCTCACCCGGGCTGTGGGACGGGGCCAGTGTGTGCCAGCCTCCGGCCGGGCCCCCACCAGCCCCCTGGGGACACTGCAAAGCCCGGCGCTGGCCCCAGCACAGGCGGGGCTGCAGCCAGGACAAGCCCAGGAGCCGCTTTCTGGGGGGCTGACCCTGCGGCAGCCCCGCAGGTCTCGCTGAAGGCCGGGCTTAGCTGGGAAGACGATCTGGAGGCAGCCGGGCTCCCTGTGCCGGCGCGGGCAGGGCCGCAGAGCAGGTGCTTTGGCAGCAGCTTGCGCCCGCTCCTATTAATGGTGTGAGCAGCCCAGGAAGTGTAACGGGATCGCTCCCCGGCTCAGCCCTCCCTCCCCGCGGCCCCCAGCTCTGGCAGCGTCCTGGGAGCCGGGTCAGCGTGGGGCGGTGACGTGACGCCAGCAGGGAGCCCCGCGCTGCTGCCGTGGTGGGCTCCCTCCACGGCCCCTGCCCACGCGGGGACAGGTCCCCAGGTAAAGGCCGATTCCTGCAGGTGGGATTTTGCCTCTTGTTCTGCTTTCGCAGGTGGAACCGTGTGGCTGGTGGGGGCCGAGTTACCGGCCGTGGGCTGGGAAATGGCCACAGGACGCTGCAAAGGGCGGGGGGGCTTAGAGGAAGCAACCACTGCCCTGCCCAGCTGCTGCAGGAACAGAAGGCAAGGGACAAATAAGCGCAGTCCTGGCTGGATCTGCCACACCTTGCCCTCCAACCACGGCCCCACAGCACCCATGTCCAGCCCAAGGCGGGGTCAAAGCCACGCTGCAGCATGGCCCGGTGGGTACTTGGGGCATCCCCGGCTCCAGGAGCGGGCGTGGGGTAGCGCTGGGCTGCGGAGCAGTCCCCAGGGACTGGCACAGGTACGGACAAACCCAGAAGCAGAGCGACAGTAACGAGCCAAACCGCAGGGAAACGACACGCAGGGAGCTCCTGTCTTGGAGAGAAGCACCAGCTCCCGAGCTGCGAGGGGCAGACTCGGGGGGCGAGGGGAGCACACGGGACGGGATGACGGTGCGAGGGGAGGCGGGCAGGCACCTCTACCGACAGCCACACTCCTCTGCCACCATGTTGGGGAACTTGCGGACCTCCAGCCCCTCTGTGGAGAGGCTGATGATGAGCTGGTCCGAGTAGCGGACGGGCACGCAGCAGGGAGGCCGCTGGAGAGGCGAGCCCCGCTCCTGCATGCCCAGCAGCAGCACCGTGTGCGAGTAGTAGCTGGGGACGCGGGTGGAGAGGGGCAGCTTGCAGGGACCCTCACAGTTGTTGGCCGCGTACACAGTGGGCATGACAATGAACTTGCGGTCGTGCAGGTCGATGGTCAGCTCCTGCAGGCGGCAGTGGGCCTGGTGCCGTGCGCTGCGGTTCTGCCGCAGCACCTTCCTCCTCTCCTGCCAACGCACCCGCACCGTCTGCAACGCCTTCAGCAGCAGCAGCGTGTGCAGCTTCCCCGAGCCGGGTGGCTGCTGACTGGCTTGGCCCTCACCCGGCACCGGCAGGTAGTAACAGAAGCTCAGGAGGTGCTGGAAAAGCCCCATGTTGGCTTGGAAAGCCGGGATGTCCCTCAGCTCCTGGATCACCGCCTGCAGCTTGCCCATCAACAGCTGCAGCACGGTCCCCTCTGGCTGCCAGTCCCCCAAGTGCTGCTCCAGCACGGCTCCGCTGTCCTGGGGGAAAAGCAGCACTGAGGGCTCCTCCGACTGCACCAGCCGCTCCAGCGCCGCCTCCTCCGACAGGTTGAGCAGCTGGTGAGGGAGGGTCTCCATCACCTGGAAGTCCAGCCAGTGGTGGGAGCTGGGCTGGGTGGGCAGCTCGCTGGAGGGGCTCAGGACCTGGCGGATGAACTGGGTCAGGATGCCCAGGAACTGGCTGCTGCTGCCAGGTGCCACGGACGAAGCGTTGGCTCGGCTCGAGGCAGTGGGCGATGGCAGCTCCTCGGTCCCGGCCTGGGGTGGGCTGTGAGAACACAGGGAGGGTCACGGGGTCCCCTTGTACCCAGGTGTCCCACCAGGCGCTGCCCCACATCTTCCTGCCATGGTCCCATTGCAGAAGAGCTGGGACTGCCCCTCTCCCACCAGACTCCCAGCGCCTGTGTTTTTCCATGGCTGCCACAAGGGCCACGGACCTGAGCTGTGGGTATGGAGCCACGTCCACCACCCTATCGGCAGAGAGGTAGGAAGAAGGGACCAAAGCCACCTCGTCCTCCTGCTGCGACTTGGCCAGCAGGAGCAGCACGGGGGTCATCCTGGTGAAGCACTTGTCATCAGAGCCAAAAAGGAGCTGCTGGGTCTCCGTGGGGGGCAAGGGGGCACCTGGTGGGGAGAGGAGCGGTGAGGACCATGGTCCAGGGTCCCCACAGCCCCTCGTTACAGACAGCCTTGAGAGGATCCTAAACACCCAAGTCGAGACACAGAAGCCGCAGACACCGGTGTGTCCTGCCACCACGGGCTTCCCGTGCCCCTACCTCCCTCTCCGCGATGCCTGATGGCCAGGGAAGCCTCGAAGCTGAGCTGCTCGCTGGTGCGGCTGACGGAGGCTACGGCGGCTCCCAGGACGAGGTACTGGGTGTCCCTGGTGAGGCAGAGGCTCTGCATGGAGGCAAAAGACACAGGAGCACCGAGGGCATGGGTGAGGCACCACGGGGGCAGGGGGGGACACTCAGATGAGCCTCCCACCCTGTTCCCTGTGGCCTCCGGGTCGCCCAGTCCGCGGTGGCCCGGGGAGCAGCGAAATGGGAGGTGGGGAGCAGGGAGCAGGGCGGGCAGGGAGCTTTACCACCCGGCTCCAGGGCTGCGCTGGGAGCCACGGGGTGCGGGGCGGCTCACGGCCCCGAGCGAGCCTGGCCCCAGCCCTGCTTCTCCCGGCTGCTGCCCCTGGCCGGGCTGCGGAGCCCTGGGGCAGGGGGGAGCCGCGACCCCCAGGCAGGCTGGGTACTCCGGCCATGCCCCGGTCCCGCCAGCAGCCGGGGACAGGGTAACAGCACCCCCCCAGGCCCAGCTCGGCCCGGCGGGAGGGTGCGGCAGGGCCGGGGTGCTGGGAGGGGGTGGCCAAGGGACCGCGAGGGGGTGGCCAAGGGACCCTCTCCCACCCGCCCTGCACCCGGGACCGGACCCCACGCTGCGGCGCCCACCTGCTCCCGCGGCAGCCCGGTGCCAGTGGCCAGCAGCTCCTGCCTGCGCCCGGCGTGGCTGCCCGGGTAGAAGAGGAGCGCGGCGAACCGCAGCTTTCCCAGCGACCGGCCCACCGCCGCCTGGAAAACCAGCCTGAACCGCAGCCTCGCCCGGGCTTCCCACCGCACTGGAAAGGAGAAGACGGGGCAGGTGAATCGCCCCTCGGGCGGCCGCGGGGCTCCTGGCGGGACGGTGGCTGAGGAGGGGCTTCGGGGCCGAGCACCCACACAGCAACCAGATCTTCTGGGACGGGAACCGACAGGGCGGAGGGGCACAGCAAAGCCCCTTCCCCCCTGCCAGGGAGGCGGCCTGCGCGGCAAACCCTGCAGCCCCGGCGGGCAGGGGGCTGCCTGGCTCCCGGAGGGGCTCTGGCAAATTTTCACGGGCGGCTCCCCGTGGAAATCTCTTCTCCCATGGCGGCTGCTCGGGTGGCTCGGGGACATTGTGGCCATCGCATTGCAGCCAGCAGCGCTGCCTGGGGAAGAGCCACGTCCCCACCTGCCCAGCGCTGGTGTGTTCAGCTGAAAATCCAAAATTTCAGGGAGAAAGAGATTTGGAGAAGAGAGAAACAGCCATGACCCTTTTGCTACGCGGGCGGCCGGATTAAACCTGAGGCTGTGCGCTCTCTCAGGCACAGCACTTACCGCGGGAAGGACGGAGGAACACTCGTCGCTGGTTTTCGCACGAGGCTGAAGCTACACGAGCGCGCCCAGGACCCAGCGCTCCCCGGCAGCGCCGGGCACGACAGATCGGCGCGTGCTGCAGCCGACTGAGCGGCCGGGCTGATGCCACAGCAGGAGCAGCCAGGTCTGCTCACCCAGACCTTTCCGCTCTTTCCCTGATCAGAGTTGGGACTGGGTCCTAACCCACATCATTGAGGCCGAAAGTGAGAAACACTCATAATCTCAAGAGCAGAGCAGAAGCCACCGGGACTGCGGCAGGGACAAGGCACCCTGTGGCAGACAAAGCTTCATCACTACCAAAGCTACAGCTTCTTCAAAATGTACCCAGAAAGACCTTTTACTGCACCACTTCGGTAATTTTAAAAGGAACCCAACCCCACAAATTTAATTCCATGTTTAAATCTCTGATTTAGGGCAAGGAAACAGCATCAGCCTCCCCGAGCCCTGTGCTCGCCCCGCTCTGCTCAGCCTCGGCGCGGGGCCGTCACACCAACCTTCCTCCAGGTGCAGCACGAGGAAGCGGTCCTGCCCCGGCTCCAGCACGTGCGCGTGGATGTGCTTCAGGGGATGCAGAGCAGCACCCACTGCCTCGGTCGGGCAGAGCCCGAAGGTCTCCAGGTAACTGTCATCCCAGCTGGTCTGTTGTCGCAACAGCTTGATGAAGTTGCTTTCATAGCGGGTGAGAACACCCACAACCTCCAGGTGCCTCCGGGTCAGCCCGTCCTGGTCCATTCTCACTCGGCACACGGGCCCTTCCAGCCCCCCGAGCGGCCACGGGTGCGGGCTGGAGCTGGACCAGCCGATGGCCCCATCCTCAGCCATCCCCTGGAGGCATCTTGCTCCTGGGTCAGGCTTAGAGACGAGGCCAGCAGCAGCGGCCATCCTCGCGCCGGCCACCACGCTGGGTCTCGCCCTTTCCTGTGAACTTGCGTTTTCCCTTTTTCTCTCCTCCGCTTCAGGTCCCAGCTCCCCTGGCCCGCTCAGCTCCAGACGGTTCATTGGGGAAATCCTTTCCCCCGCGCCCCCTTTTCTCGGAAGCGCTGCAGAGGGGAGCGCCAGCACCAGGCACGGCAGAAGCACCCTAAGAGCAGCCTTCATGCTCCCACTCCAGCTATTCCCAGCGCAGCCGCTCACACACCTCAAAACGCTTGGGTGGAAGGGGAGGACGGCGTCTCCCTTTTAAAAACCGGTGGCCTTGACTTGACAGCGCACAACACACCTCCCCTGAGAAACTCAAAGGCTGTCGTGCTGCAGGGGAGGGAGGGACGTTTCAAAGAAACCTTTTTGTTCTATTTTTGGGTTTGCATCTAGTATTGGAAACATGAAAAAGTTAAAGCTGTTTCTCCTACTCCGAGGGATGCACGTCCTTGACTTCAGATGTTTTCTAAAAGAGGATGGATGTCTTGACTCGGATCTTCACAGGGACGGGCACATACTATTCCCATCAGCAGTGAAACACCAGGAGGGAAGAATGAGCCAGGGGGAGAGAGACAGATAACGGGCAGAAACGAAGTAAATGTATGGCAGGCGTTCTCCTCTCTTCACTGGCACACCTCCCCCCAGGCTGGCACTGCATACGCCGCAGGGTGGAGACGCCACCGTGTTAACACAGCTCCTGGGCCCCAGGCTGCTCGGCCCCGCGAAGGAGAAACTCCCAGGGTGCAGCAGCAGCCTGGTGACTGAACACTTCAGACTTCACAGAATCCCAGACTGGTTTGGCACCCAGTGCCACCCCCTGCCAGGGATCCCGGGGCAGCCACGGCTTCTCGGGGCACCCTGTGCCAGGGCCTCAGCACCCTCCCAGGGAAGGATTGCTGCCTCCCAGCTCAGCTCCAGCTCCCCTCCTGCAGCTTCAGGCCCTTCCCCTTGGCCTCTCAATACTTGTCCCTGTAAACTTGACCTCAGAGTCCCACAACACGCGTATTACAAGGACTTTTCCCCCTGCGAGATGCCAACACTCGCTGCAACCCCCCTCAAGGTATCTCCTTTTTTTAGCCACAGAGGGTGAGGGGAAAGGCACCTGCAAAAAAAGTCTCAACGTACGCTCGGACCCTGCTCCGAGTTCCCAAGACTTTGCAGCTCGGAGCTGGGATCCAGCTACAGAACATCACAAACAGGCTGCACACCTCACCCGGGCAGGGATGAAGGCACTGTGCCACGGGGCTGCCAGGCAGCCCCCGCTGCTGCCAGACCCGTGCCCGGCCCGGGCAGACCCACACCAGCCCGTCCAGGCATGGGGCCAGGTCAGTCGGAGGCAAAGTGCCCCTGGGAAAGCCAGAGAGGCTCAGGCGCATGCTGCCCAGCTCCCGCGGCTGCAGGGCTGCCGGCGGGGCCCGTGCCAGGCCAGGGGAAGAGGCCGAGATTTGGAGCCCTGCACCGAGGGGGCTGTGGCCAGCACAGCTTTCCCCCCGGTCTGTGAAACCAGCTGGGTGCTGGCCAGGAGCACGGCGGGGGTAGGCAGCCCGGCCCCCACTCAGCACCCTGGCGCTGAGGCACCCCAGTTCAGTGAAACGAACCCTGGACAGGACAGAGAGGAAAACGTCAGACCTTCTGCTGAGCTTTAACGGGAACCAAACGGTGGTTTGAAGGGAACCTTTAGCACAGGTAAAGGCGCAGGGGGCCAGGAGCTCGCCAGAGCTCAGCTGCCAGCGGGAGGATATACACGATGAACATCGTACCTGGCAGCGGGTGCTTTGTAACGGCGCAGGCAACAGCTAATGAGTTGTAATAATAAACTTAGATTGAACGTGACTGCAGCTTCGGTAACCTGACTCAACGCTCCCAGAGCCCCCATCACCAGTGCACTGGCTGTGAACCCATGTTCAGAAGCAGCGGGCAGGAGCCGGGCAGCTGCGCTGGGGAAGGATGTCTCAAGTTGTCAATGAAATCTCGCCCGGCGCTTCTCAAGGGCTCCTGAGGAGCGGTGCACCCAGTTCCTCAGCTCCCAGGCGTCCCCAGGCTTTTAGCTGGCAACATCCGAGCGACAGAACAGTGCTCTGGCACCAGGAGGAGGAATTTCCGAAGGCAGCAGGAGCGGTGGGTGCTCTGCTGATTGCAAACGCGATTCAGCAGGAAGAGAGAAAAACAGAGTTAGAAAATCCCGCTCTGCCCGCTGCTGGGATCACCGGGGGGGCAGGGACAGAATCCTTCCCGTGTGTCGATGCCGAGCCCCCTCCGCACTGAACAAACAGCTTGATCAAGGATTTCAGCTGAACGGCAGCCGATTAACTGGCTGGTAATTTACGGGACACACGGTGAGCAGTCTGAGGGGGCAACACCTAACGCCGACACAGCCGATGGGGCAGCTCAGAGGGAGGGGAGGTACCGGAGATTTCCGATCCTTTGCCTCCTCTGTGGAGAATTTTCCAGACGTAACCAGCTGGGAACGTTTCATATGTTTAAGGGCCAAAGAAAGTTGAACATGCAGCAACACAGAGGAAAACACAGAGAAAAGGAAAATGGAAAACCTTTTAATGAACCTACGGGGTTCAAACTGGCAGGCATACCAAACAGCTGTGTTCCCCTGACTGTCGTGATCTGCACACAAAAAGAGAGGAGCTGGAGAAGTCCAGCAGGACCGAGTCCAGGAGGGGCTTCAGTTGGAAGGAGGTGGAGGGGGGATAGTGCCAGGCCCCTCCGTGGGGAGCGGAGGTCTCATCATGGGTGGCAGAGGAGCCGGGGGCGGTACACCGGGTGCTGGTGGCAACTGGGGTGGCACTGGAGGGGGTGGCACCGGTCCCGAGGGAGGCATGGGGGGCAGAGTCATGCCTCCAGGAGGGGGCGGTGGCATGGAGTCGGGCAGAGGCGGCCTTGGGGGCAGGCCGTTCATCAGCGGGGGCGGAGGAGGCCGCTTCACGGTTGGGG
>VWZZ01004770.1:156798-233872 GCA_013399095.1 Psophia crepitans
CGTGGCGGCTGTCGTGAACGGTAAAGGGGGGGCACGGCGGGGGGGGGCGGGAAATGGGGCAGTTCTGAAGACAGATGGCGACGCCACTGGAAGCAGCAGCGAGGGATTAAAACCGGGAACATACAGGAGCTTGAGCTTTAGGCAATCAGTGTCCCCGGGCGACCCGAAAGCACGTTTTAATCCTCACAAGCCTACGCGGCGTTACCTCGGTGCAGGGCCGCGCTCCTGCCGCACGGCAGCTTTACTTACTGTGAAAAAAGAGCCTCTGCCTGGTCAGGCGGTAGAAGAGGGACGGACGCGCTGCGGGTGCGGTGGCAGAACCCGAGCTGAGCTGAGCAGCCGTGGGTCCCTCCGCCGCAGGGTCCCACAGTGCTCCAGCTCCAGCGTTGCCTTACGAGCGCCGACGCCTTGGCAGCTCCTGCCGGCCGGCTTCAGAGGCAAAACGGCTGCAGACTCAGCTCCCCAGGTTCAGCGTCTTGTGAAATCTTCGGTACACAAACCCAACCCAACCCACCAACCCTGGGAATTCTGCCAACACTCAGCCATTGCCAGCAAAAACAAACCAGCTCTCGTGCTGCAGCAGGGCTCCTGGTTTCTGCCGGCCACCTTCAGGCCGCAGGTCTCAACCCCCTGCGTCCCCTTGGGCGCCTTCGGGCAGGCAGAGCCGCCATCCCGCCGCACGTCACGGGCGGTTTGTGCAGATGTTACGGGAACGGCTGGGTGAGCGAGAGAGAATCCCCACGCCTGTTTGAGAGGTGACAGGACGTTTGTAACTGAATGTGAGGCGAATGCTGTGAAGGGTTACGCGGGCACAGCCTGGTAACTGAGATCAACTCGTAGATCAGCGCTCGGACGCCGGGGCTGGGTTTCAGGGTACGTCTGGGCACCGGAATCTGCATCAGCCGCTGGTGGTTTACAGACATGGTTCATTTCTCACACTCCGGTCACTACGCTTTATCTCAGCGCGCTGGTCAGTGAGCACCGTGTACAGGCTCCGTCCTGAAGCTGTTTATCTGTTGTACAGGGAACGTTTCCAATAAAAAATTTGTTTTTATCTTTGTGGCACTCGGAGCTGTCTTAAGAACCCAAAGCCGTGGCTGGGGAGGGGCAGCCGCAGCACGCTCAGGGCCCGACCTGCGAGGGAGCGGGCGATGCCCTGGAGAGACGGCCCCTGCCATCCCACGAGCCGGAGCGGTGGGGTGCGGGGGGAGGCGCCTCTCCGCCGTGTGGTTCTTCACAAAAAGCCTCAAACGGAGCCAGGCGCTCGGCCGCAGCGCGAGTGCCAAGGTGTTTGGGAAGATGGACTGGGTCAAGCGGCCGCTGCGGCCCCCTCCAACGCCCACAGACCCACCCCGCCAAGCGTCGGGTGAAGCAGGGCCTGCATCGCAGCTTCAGCGTCCTGCAGCAAATTCACTTCGGAAGCGTTGGAGCAGTCACTTCCGAAGTTCGAATGCGCTGCCTGGCTGACCGGTCTCATTCCAGCAGTGAAATAACTGGCCAAAAGGGCAAATAGGGAACAGTGCTGGGGTGGGGGTGTCGTGTCACTCCCCTGCTAAACCCCCAGCGCAGGCTTGGCTGTGCCGGAGCTACGCACGCGGTCCAGAGCATCCCGTGTCCTCGGGGGACGCCCGTCCTGCTGAAGCAGTGAAACTCCACAACAGTACGGTGTATTAAAATACAGACACTTTAATATAAAGACAAAACTTCAAAGCATCGTTTCAATTACAAATCAAGGTAAAGACACAAGAAATTAAGTGGAGGGAGGGGAGAAAAAACTAACTCTTACATTGTGGAGAATTAGAAAGGCAGGGTGGAAATATATATATTATACATACATATATACACACCAGAACTGACGCTACTTCTATGGAGGAATGAAAGGAATGACAGGACAACTCACCGGTATAAAAAAAAAAACAACCAACGAAAAAAAAGATAAATTAGGGGAAGTTTGAATTTTAAATAATTCAGTTTAATAGGCTAAATTATATAAACTAATTCCTATTCACTAGGAAACATCCCATATCACTGTTCTAAGAAAATGGGTTTTTCAAAAAATCCATTGAAAAATGGATTTTTATTAGTAGTTAAAAGTTTACTAATCAATTCCTGAGCAACAGCAACCTCATAATCTACTGCTTTCCCCATCAAAGTCCCACACAGCGAGGGCAGGCTCTCACTCCTACGAAGTTTTAAGTAGAACAGAGACCTAAAAAGTTGGATTTTAATTTGAAATCGATCGCTTAAAAGATTAATAGGTTAAAAAAGCCAAGCAGGATGGATCAACCCGTTCCACCTTTTCCTCAGCAACTCCAGAAACTCGACCTCTCTAAAGAATGATGTGACTGCACCAAAAACACCCTTAAAAAAAAAAAAACCCCAAAGGATCAAACTTGAGAACTTCAGGGTTAGCATCACAAAACTTTGAATTTTAAAATGTGATTTTGTTTTTCCACTATAAAACCTTCAATAACCTCTTCAGCAAGAGGGTCGTGGACAGATACGCTGGAGAAGTATTTCCCATTTTTTTTGTCTCAGGTTTAAACCCTGAAGTTCACAATAACAGCATCTTTTATTGCAGTATTCAGTCTAAATAGATATTTATATATTTATAACGCAGAAGGATAAATAAAATATGGCACAACAATGTATTTAAAACTGGTAATCCATCTTTTAGTGAAAACCTGATATGCAAGCTACGGAAATGTTGGAGCTAAAAAAGAAGGGGGGGAAAAAAAAAAAATCTTTAACAGCCATAAAACCTCAAATACTCATACACTGACTGCATGTCACATCTGTGCTTCCAAAAAACCCAATTCTTGTGATTTTTCCTCAGTGCTGCAAAGATAGTTCACAAAAACACTGTCTAGTTTCTTCTCCCCAAAGCGCGATTTTGAAATACGTGATTGTTGTGTGTCCATTCCTTAACTGAGGGACCCCTCGTCCGGAGCTCCCAGTGCTTAATCCTCGTTATGCTTTTGGCTCAGGCAAAACAAGAAAAGCAGAATTTTTCAAGCCTGTGTGAGTTGGGGTAACTCCCTCCACGGGAAAAAGAAAATACATCAGTCACCTTCAGGTTTCCATACCCTGTATTAAAAGGAACGATTTCAGCAGGGAAAGGGCTCACACGTAGGACTTGGTCAACCAAAGGTGCCTTACGTCAGCGCTAGGACAAAATTACCAAGTCCTAACGAACGGCTCTTCAGCACCAACTGACTGCAGGAAGCGTTTGTTACTAGTGCTCGGAGGTGATTAGCACCAACTCCAGACCCGGCCGGGGAAGGAAGGGCCGCAGGGAAGTCTGAGCCGGGAGGGGAGTCTCTGATCAGCAGCTCGGGAAGACGCTCCCAGGGCTGGCAGTCTCCTCTTCCAGCAATGCGGCAAAACCCTGAGCGGGGCTGATGCGGCAGCTTTTTGGGATGGAAAGGCCCCATCCTGCAGCCCCGCCTGTGGGGCTGGACCTGGCCAGGCGCTTTGTTCCACAGCGCCATCCTGCTGCCTCCAGCAACACCACTGACGGGCAACGCCTTGTCCCGGTGAGTCCCGGCTGCAGGAGCACCACGAGGGCGCAGGTCCCACGGGTCCTCGTGCAAGGGCCGCCGCCACAGGAGTCACAAAGAGGGGGGCCCTCTGAATAAACTCAGAGATGAAAGCACCCGCTGGCCCTCCAACTGCTGACAGCAACTCCCACAAACCCAGTCACCGGGACAAGAGCCACGGCTGCCCCGCTGCAGATACCAGCTCTGCATCCACTGATGCTCTCCCCTGCCGTGCAATCGCTCAGCCTCTCCTCTGCTTGGACACTCTCCCAAGTGGAAAAATAATGGGTGGGGGGAGCAGGTGCTGCTTTCTAAATACACAATCCCAGCAAGAACCAAACCACACAGGTCCCTGGAGGCAGCCCCAAGCTGCCAGTCCATGGCCTCGGTTCTCCAGAGTAAAAGACCTTCTCCGGGAAGGGGAAGCCCGGCAGTACAGGGAGATACAGGCTCCTCCACAGGGCAGGCTGCGATGAGACAGAACCTGATCACCACGGGGAGTAAATCCACCACAGAGCACCCGACCTGCAAACGCTGCAAACGTTTGGGATGAATCTGTGCTGCGGGAACAGCGGGAGAGGCAGCTCTGCCTTACACCCACCTCCTTCCCACTCACACCCCGACATCTATTTTCTAAGGCGAAGCGACTACCCCAGACACAGCTGCACAGGGAAGTGCCACCAGGGCCCCTCAGAAGGAAACTCGTCCCCAGCAGCCACATGCCTGACCACGCCGCACCCAGCCCCGACCAGCAGCGACGGCCACGCAGCACTGCGGCAACGCTCCATTCCAAAACGTTATTCAGATGCCAGGGAAGAGCTTATCGAGCCTGAAACCCATCTGCTCAGCACATTCCAAATGAAGAAGTTACTTGCTGGTGTACTAAGTTTGACTAAAGAAAGAAAAAAGCGACTCGACACTCGCCTGGAGATGAACAGCGTGGCCCACGGTTGGGTGGTTTCAGACTGAGGAATGTCATCGAGGCCCGGGGACTGGAAAGCTCTTGAGTCACAAAACCAGGGAGCAGCAGATCCCTCCCTGCCTGGGGCACTTCAGCCACTGCAGGTTCCGTCACAGATCCAGACCCTACAAGCTCACCCCCACGCGCCCACTCCGCCAGCGAGCCCTGGCACAAGGGAGTTCAGGTTCACAACCCGGGCCAAGCGCCGAACCGTGGGCCAAAAGATAACGCAGCTATCGCCACCGGGAAGGAAGCACAAGAAAATATTTCTGTGTTTGTCTGGCCAAGGAGACACAAGTTCTTATTAGAAGAAACTAGTTGGGAGACAGTGTCGTGTCTCCAAGTGTCACGTACATCCAGGATTTGCTGCACTCCCTGTTGTTGGCAGCTTCCCCTTGGCCTCTCCCACTGCGGCCGCAGCCTGAACCGAGAGAATGAAGCTGCTGCCCGTCACTACGGCTGTCCAGAGCCACCCACGCCTTCCTGAAGGAAACGGCCTCTTTTGCACCAGAACAAGAGGCGACGCGGGCACAGCCCGACTTCCCCGCCATCCTGCACGCCAGCTCGGTCCCAGCAACCCAAGCCTCTGTATCCTCCAGCAACGTTTTCCCACTTTCTCCTTCAGCTACATGAAAATCAAAGAAAATCAGTCTGGCTGCCGGGTGCCCCCCACACCCCTGGCTAATAGAAGAATTGTTGCTGAATGACTAATCCCCAGCAAACGGTGAGTTTAGGTTCAGCGCTCCTGGAGAGCTCCCAGCCCCCCAGCACGGTGGGGCTCAGAGGACTGAACCTGGCAAGCGTGAGGCAGAAGTAGAAAACCACCGAAAAATGAAAAGTCGCAGAAGGCTTCTTCCCCAAGGCTGACGCTTGGCAGCGGGGCACAGGTCTCGCTCAGCACAACACTCAGGAAGGTTTTTTTGGTTTGGGTTTTTTTTTTTGGCAATGTACTACAAGATGGATTTTAGCTTCCTGATGAGTCCCTCGCTGGCAGCAGCGGCGTGGAGGAGAAGAACAAAGCGTGACAGCCACGAAATGACGGGACCCAGCAGGATGTGGGAACGCAGAAGGAATTCCTTTCTGGAACTGGCTGTTTGGCTTCGATCACTCAGAAGTGTCTCCAATTACTGAAGCCAGGTTTCAGACCTCTGGCACAGCACTCCTATGGGAGGGTCACGAGGGTCTTGTTCTTGTGGCCATATGGATCAGATCTGAACGCCCCAAAGCTGTTCCTTCAGCAACCCCACAGCAAGGTGAACGCTCTCCCCATCTCACAATCAGAGAAAAAACAAGCTGAACTTGCCCGAGATTACAGCGAAGCGTAAAGGATCAGGGAGCGGGGAAGACAACAAGTGTCTTGGCACCAACATCTCCCAGCTAACGCTCTATTAAAACATCAGTCCAAAACCTGCACATGCCTGGCGTCCCACCTCGCACTGCCCCCCACGAGCATTCGCTCACCGGGCACCTTCCTGGAAGCGCATCTCAGGATTATGACCAAGATTTAGATTAGAGCTGCCACGCAAGTGAAACGCGTGGTAATTACGCAATGCATCGTGGGGGGAAGGGGCCAACAGTGCCCGGCGTGGGTGGAAGACTCTGGCAAGGCCAGAGCAGCTCCAGACTCCTGCAGCATGGGCTGCCAAGACAGAGGTATCGGGGCGCCGGGAATGACAGCACTGAGGTGAGGCAGAGGTAGATGAAAGCCCGGTCCCAGCGGCCCCCAGGAGGCTGGAGCAGATGCTCAGCAGGTTGGCCGGCAGACTGAATCCCTTTCAAGTACGTCCCAACTACGCGGTTATTCTTGGGTCAGCGTCTGGTTTCCTTTGGCCTTCCCGGATGACAGCTGGGGAGTCACAGGCTCCAAAATCATTGAAAACGTCTCAAAAGCGTGCGTGCTCAGCTACAGCGAGGGGTTTGTGCTGCACATCTCTGATGGCTGCTCATGAGCGAGTGCTGCAATAGGGACCGGCTGACAACTGACCACGAAAGCATGCACCACCGCAGGTGACGCTGAGGGACAGAAGGGGTTTTGCTTTTCCACAACACCCACGGGACAGCAGATGACAAACTCTTTGTCCAGGGCCCTTCCTCTGAATGGCCACAGAATCACGGAATCGCTGAAGCTGGAAAACACTTTTAAGATCATTGAGTCCAACCATAAACCTAAGGCTGCCAAGTCCACCACTAAGCCACATCCGACAGTTCTGTCCTGCTCCCCAGACACAGATCCCTGAAATGCTGTGAAGCTCGGGGCAAAGCAAGTCATTCCCGCAACAAGGATCTTCAGCCAAGGGGTGCCGGGAGCCGGCTGGGTGACAGGGGCCTCGAGCGGCTGTTGGAAAGCACAGCAGGTTTTACAGAGCTCTGTGGGTTGGTTCCTTCTCCAAACAGGCACCTCTGCTGGCGTCCTGTGACACCTCAGGCAGGAGCACGAGCAAACCCCCCCCCAGAGAACAAGTGAGCTGGATGTCTTCGGCGCTCTGAGATGAGAGCGGGCCCAAGAGGCCAAGGCAGCACTGTGTCCTGGTCCTTTTTCAGAACGGGATCTGATAAAAGCAGAGTGATTAAAAGCTTCTACTTGTATTTCCTCATCTCTCTCACTGGGGATTGAAGTGACAGGAGATGTAAGTTAGGGCTGCTGCCCCTCCAGCAGCTGCTCAGGCACAGCCTAAAGCCTTCAGAGACCTGAGCGCTCTGCCGTTTGCTGGGAAGGATGCTAAGGCAGCTCTGCAACTTCCAGTTAGCCAAGGATCTGGACGCCTGGAGCTGCCCGACTCCCAGCTGCAAAACATCTGGGTTACATTGTCTTCCTGGATTCCAGGACATACACTGTGTACGGCTTCTACTAGAAGCTACTGGATGTTTCTCAGCCATCACCCTCTGAGCGTTTCTGCCCTTTTCCAGGTTTTCATCGCGCTGTTAACGACTCAGCAGGGTGCACTGCTGTCAAGTCCTCTCCCACACGCAAAGCAGAGAACACTTCCAAAACATCCCTAATTTCCAGGGCTATCAATCCCTTCCCTTTCCAGCGGATAAGGCGGCAACGTTAGATCAACAGTTTCTGCGCACAAAGGCTGCCTATGGAAGACACGCTTAGGAATCAACAACTGCACCTTGTCCTAAATCTCTCCTAAGATCGCTGGGGCTGAGGTTCAGAGAAAGGGGCCTACAGCACCTCTCCCCCACCGCTCTGGAGCGCAGCCAGCATGGCGCTCGCAGCCCTTCCTCCCGAAGGCAGGAGAGCGCAGAGGTATCTCGCCTCCTTCACGCACGGAGCCAGAGTTGAGCAGCCAACGCGTTTGTTCAGCCTGGCTTTTTGTGACTGCGAGACGCTCCGTCGGGTGGCTGGGGAGGCAGGGCTCAGGTCCTGGTGAATGCCCCACTGCTGGAGGTGGGAGACTCCTTTAGGGAGCGCTAGCGACCCAGAAGGGATTGAAGGACAGCGAGTGCCTCCAACGCAGAGCAGTCAGTGCTGGCAGGCAGATGTTTCCCAAAGCCTAAATGTGTTTTTCTTCTGGTCATTTTGCTGTTGCAATTCCCCTTCTTTTTACTGTAGTTTCATTTATTGGTGCTTGTTCCAGTCTGAGCTACAGACCAGCGTGATTTCTACTTAATGGATCATCCTTCTCCTCACTTTGTGCACTCGAATAAATAAGTTTTTACAAGTTTACTGTGCATTGTACAATCTAAAAATAAATGAAATAAAGTATATGAAATTTATAATTTTTCATCACATCTCTATAAAATACAGCCGCTGCTCAGAGCGGCGCTTTCTGTACACAGAACACCAAGTCACAATACAATTAACTGCACCAGTCTGATAGTGTGGCAGCACAGTAAGCTAGATTGCGGTGTTTTTGTGAACTACCATTTAGACCTACTTAAAGCAAAGAAATACAAAAGCAAAATGCACTTCGTCAATAAATGCACACGGCTAAGCCATTTCCGGATCAAGTATCAAAACCCTACTAACAAAATACATTGTACTTGGAACAAAAACGGGCTGAGAAAATCTACCTGCACCAGTAGAGAAGCACGACGATCAGTCTTCCCAATGTTGGTAAGAAGGGCCTGAGCAGTGCTTACGCACCCTGTTCATATGCCAATGACATCCCAAAACAAGTCACCAGGCTAGCGACCAAAATTCACAGTGACTCGAGTGCCACCAGCAGCTGCAAATGGCCCGGTGAAGTAGTTCGAATGGGGCAGGACTTGAACTTCTTCTGTTCAAACGGTGCCCGCGTGGGCTGAGCCCGCCGGGCCGCTCCAGGTACCCTAGCTGCCACTCCAGAGGGGAGCGCCGAGTTCGTTTGTAACGAACTCAATTAAAAACCACCCAGTTAACAGAGCGCCTAGTACAGTTTGAATGAAAAGAAAACATTGGACTGACTTTCTCTGTAGCTCACACTGCTGCAAACCAAGTGGATTTTGGTATATGAACAGAGTTAAGTTGAATAAATAAACTGCAGACCTTTCTGAGAGCTGAGTTTGGCATTGGTCAACCCTCCAAATTCAGCACCAAGGATTCAAACTAGAGGCACAGTTCTGATGGATGAAATAGCACCGAGAGGAGGCTCTTTACATCTCTGCTGGTGTGCCAGTCCTTTATTATTCAGAGAATTTAATAATAAGTTGTATTTATGATTCTAGGTGGAATAAAATAAGTCAAAATTGTTTTCACTTAAAAAAAGATAAATACTTTATCTAAACTATCAACAATACAAACTGGAGCTTTAAGCATTTCTTTTGCCTTTTTTTTTTCTTTTTTCTTTTTTTTAACTCAGATTCACAGTAAATATTTTTCTCTCTGTTGTTTAGGTCTTTTTATGTTTTTATTTCATCCAGTAGTAAGAGAGTAGAAACCCCTGCACAGGCCAGGTGAGCACCTTTCAGTGGAAGCCGAGTGAAGTTGGTCCACGTTGTCCTTGCATAGGTCACATTGGGTTGAGGTAGAAATCCTAGTTACCTGCACAACAGGAGGAGAGGAAGAAACTCATCTAAATAAAAGACAAAAATCAACTGTGTGTTAGATGCATCTACAACTCTACATTGCTCCAAGACCTCGTTAGCCAGCAAAGGAGCAGCAGCTCTTGACCCAACCGTGATTAGACACAAAGGATGCCTCCAACAGGTTTTCGTTAGTTTTCAAAGCCTTCTGACAGTGTAACCATATCGAACTCTGTCCTCCCGTGACTGACCTTGAGGGAAGGGAAAAAATATGTTCTCCCACTCAGTACTTCACCTTTTTCTAGCACATACTAATCTGCTTTGAATTTTTTATTACCCTGAGGGAGAAACATTATGAGAAGCAAAGCCGATTATTTTAGCCCCCAATTCCAGATTTCAACCTTGGTTCACCAAGGACTCGGAGCGCACGTGTTCACACCAAAGTCAATGAAACTGCTCAAAGATTTGACCTATATTCAAGAGTCACACGGAGCGGGACCACCACTACAGTACGTCTGTCACACACCATCTCCTGGCAGCATTATCTCTGCCCCTTCGCTCCACAATCCAGCTTTGCCACCCAGCTACCTTTCTCAGTAGGTCCCTTTTGTGCCTTGCCTATTTTGCTTGGGACCTTTAGGTGACAGGGACTATCGCATCCAATGTTACGGAGTCTAGCCCAGTACAACCTCAGATCCAGGTAAGGCAACTGCTTCAGCAGAGGGCTTTCGCACTGTTCTCACTCGAGTCGCTCACGTATAGAAAACCCCAATGCTAATCCTCCTTGCCCCTTCTCCCCCCGTCCTGTTTCTATTTAGGGTTTTTCAAGCCCATTCTGTAACCACACCAGACTGTTGGTGGGACCACGTTCCTCAGCCTCACTTGCTCGTACAGAAGGACGGAGGTAATACTTACGTGCCTCACAAAAGCCTAATGAGGATTTGTTTGTGTCTGTGGAGCAATTTGATGATGAAGACGCTATACACAATGCACAGTCAAAAGAATCTCTCAGGTATATTGTAATTGAGTCATATGTTTTTATAAGCAGTAAAGAATATTCAACCATATATTTGCAGCTTTGGTATCAGTGAACAGCAACAATATCAAAGACCTACAAGAAAAGCACGAAGCAAGTTCTGGGGCCTAACGTACTGATTTCACATTGCAAGCACGAGTTGTTACATCAGGATACCACAGAGTATTTTCATTAACAACAGTACCCAACTCTGTGGTGGTACACTTTATTCTGGAGTTGCTCTAAAGACATTTAAATACCTGATTCAGTAAAAACACATACAGCCTCCAGAAACCCTCCTGTCCTCTGTGGCCCCAGCCTTTACGAAGCACGGACCGCAGTTAACCCTGCAGATCCCCTCTGTTCCCGTTCACAGTCTACCCAGTAAGCCAGCGATTGCCAAGCGAGCATAAATACAGCATCTGGTGGAGTCTGTTGCTGTTAGCCCTAGCAGGCAAGTCCAATAAAGCCGCAGTGCACAGATACATCACAACCTTTCTTTGCTACCTGTGGTTGTGTTTTCCAGTGATGCAGGGGGCACATTAACTGCAATGCAAGACCAGTGCATTTGATCTCCAAGACAAAGTTGCAGCTTGTAACCTAGAGATTTTTTAACTTCGCGATTATTTAGAGCAGCTGGTTTTGGCTGACAGTAAAAACAAGACCACCACACCGCCACATACAGTCACAGAGTGGCACCGTCTCACATCCTAGTGCTGTGTGAAAGTGGACTGGGAGAGATACAACAGTCTGTGTCGGAGGGCAAGAGGGGAGGGGGGAATCAAAGGTGGCAACAACCACTTCCAGTAACTCTACAAAACCATACTTAAAAATAGACGTTTCCTCCCTGGTTACTGATCTTCAGAAATGAACGTTTCCATGAAGTGATCCCAACCTGAACATAATCCTAACGTCCGATGAGACAGACCAGAGTTACCATTGCGAGCACTCCTTGTCGAGAAATCCTGACTCCCAGAACAGAGAGCACTAAGTCTCTCCATGCTTTGCCATCAGATTATTTGCTTCCCACATTTTAGAGGCTTTTCTGTTTCACAGAGACCATCCCCAACCTATCTCTGCAAAGGAAGAAGCATCATTCAGCATCTCGTACAAAACTCCTCTTTTTTTTTCTCTAGCCTTACCTTACAAAATAAGAACTGTTAGCTAAGCAAGCTCTTTATCGTGGCTTAACCCCAGAAAGGTGCGAAGCATAAGGAGACTGCATGCCAAGTGTAACCCACATAGCGGACGTGCCAGCTGCGTTGGACTGCGTGATCATGGGCGCGGACTGTGCCAGCGCCAAACGGGGCAGAGGTGGGTGATGGACTGTAAAGGAGGGGCGGGAGGTTTTGTGCTGGAGAGAAGCTAGCTTAATAGACAAAGAAGCATTAACAGACTGGACGGAAGCGGCAGAAGAGGATGGCAAAAAAGCATCGCCAGGTGGGATGGATGGCAGGTTCTGCGGAAGCGCAGGCTCGGAGTTAGAAGCAAGCAATGGAGGAGGTGGGGGCAATGAAACGTTAGGAGGGGGCGGAGGGGAATGGAAAACAGATTGCACTGGCGCTCTGTTGAGGTGCTGAGCAGATCTAGTCTCACTAGATGTTACTAAATTAGAGGAAGGGGGTGGGAAGGATGAGGATGAGGTGCTGGCTATAGCCTGCAGAGGGTTTAAGCTTAGCACTGTGCTGCTAGAGACAGCACTGCTGCTGAAACTGGCTCCAAATTGATGAGGAGAGGAGGCAGAAGGCACCGCATGGTTAAAAATACCTGCAAACAGGAGAGAAAAACTCAGCTTCAACAGATGGGCTTTGTACAGTCTCAAGTGACAAGAGAAACAAAACAAAAAAGAAAAAAACAAAAGAAAAAAAGCAAAATTATAATAGTCACAGCCCCATACAAAAATATGCAGCATGAGAAGGCAGCAAGCAATGAGAGATAATGGTGCAGGCCAGGAGGTACAAAAGGTTTCACTTACCTTTCCTACTGCCAACCTCTAAATGCCATGAGGAAAAATGGTCAGGCCCAAGAACTGAGAGTTCTGTACCACGCAGGTAGACTTTTGATGAGATTACGTGGTCTCTAGAATTCTTTATGTGAAGACTCAAACTGCTGCTCTTCCCTCCCCACCCTCCTGCTCTCCCACTTACAGGGCAGCAGAGGGGAGATGGTATTTCCAGCAAATCTATGTGCTGAGAGATGTGAGAGTTAGGATTTCCCGACATGGTGCCTGAATGATTATGGACAGGTAAGAAAAGCCGCCTTGGACACTTAGAGACGGCAGGTTCAGACTATCTTGTAGTCCTGCCAGCTTGTCTAGAGTTTGGGCCACAGAAGCCCAGCCTGTGCAGAATCCCAGAAGTGCAAGGTGCATATGGCATTGCCCTTCCTGGCAAAGGAACGCTCTTCATGTCCATTCAAGAGCCAGAATGCTACGCAATTCCCAACACCATCTGCTCTGAAGAGGCACTGATGTCCTGCTCTTCCTGGATCACGCTAAATCCATTCAAGGTCTAATCTCAACCTTTACTCAAGTTGACAAGTTACAGATCCTTAACTCGGTACCAGGACAAGTTACATCATTTACCTGCAGGTAGACCTAAGTTGGTTCCAACACAACATCTGAACAAGCATACATTATGAAATCACAAAGTCTGGGTGTATTCTTTCATTAAGGTGATACAACAAGCTCATCTAGTAGACAAAGCTCATGAGATTTCACTGTGGGGAACTGAACTCATCCTAGCACTTCCAAGAGTGAGAGAGACAGAGACAGAGAGAGAGAGGGAGAGAGAGACAGAGAGGAAACTGGTTATGTGGAACAGATCTGCTTCACATCCTGCAGAAATGAAAGAGTTTCACCCCTGGAGAGGCAGTGTCAGACTTTCCTTTAGGCCCTGTCTTATACCAGAGAAAGAGTTCTGCCTACCTCCAACTGTTCCACCTGTAACCCCAGGAGAGAAGTTCCCCATAGTGTGAGAATTAGTCAGTCTGGTTGCAGCTGATGACACGTGGACCAGACTGGCAGCAGCTGGCATTGAATTAAATAAGGACTGCAATACTGAGGAATTTGTCACCGAGTTGAGGTTGGCTTGCAAGGCCATGGGGCCGAGGGGAAACTGCGATCCAGTGGTCAAAGTGTTTAGGAAAGGATGGTGTGTCTGAACAGAAGATGCTGGGTTGCCTGCTGAAGAAACAGCAGTAGAAAGGCTTTTGCCATTCAGAAGGCCACCAGATGAAACAGCAGCAGAAATGAAAAGGTTGTGGCCATTTTTAAACTCAACATCTCGGTCCCTTCCTTTGCCGACCTTTCCATTATGCTGCAAAGAGTTTTTTTCTGAAGAACCCCCAGGACGAATGCTTATTTCGCTGATCTCTTTGCCTTTGACCCCTGACCGATTTAAGTCTTCTCCTTTCGTACCGCTGAGGCCTTCAAGTTGCCTCTTGTTCAAAAAAGGATTCGTTTCCGATACCCCCACATCTTTGCTTCGCTGTGACTGGAAACCCAGGGAGCAGTTGGAAGTCGTCACATCTGAAGCCTTATGTGAAAGAGAAGCACCATCAATAAAGCTGTGTAAACCAATGTCAGCTGACAATCCACCATTGTATGTGAATCCGTTAGTGGAGTTTGTACCAGGGCTGAGCCCATCCGCCCCAGACGAGGGCATGGCAATGCTCTTCCTCGTGTGTGTGGTGATCTTGGCATCCATGGCGAGGCTGTCCTCGGAAGACGGCCTGAAGGCAAACAGCGAATTCTGGCTCAGAGATGAAACTGACTGCAAGGGACTATCTGTAGTTTTGGTCGGGTTGATGTCAGATATTGGTGAAAAAGTAGATTTCCATTTACTGCTGTTCATGTTCTCATTGCTTTGTGCTTGCTTCCTCCCAGATAAGCTGCTGCCTGGTTTGGAAGAAAATACATAAGTGTCAAAAACCAGCCATTACTGAATCTGGCCATTAAGAACATGGGTTTATCTTTCCAACATGTTACCAATCTGTAATTCTATTTCTGATCCAAAGGCAGAAATATTTGTGATGTCACCTAAAAGTCCTTAAAATTTAGTTTAACGCTCTGAAAAAGTTTGAGCATGCTGATCTACTCTTTGTACCACAGATCCCTCCCCAAACCCTGAGTCAGCAAAAGCCCTGGTCAGATCTTTGGTGACCGGTGACAACAGAAAGAACGGACCCAAAATCTGTAATTATCAGCCAACTGTCTTAATTACCATTATGCAAAGCCCTGGCAGAACTAGACTCTGCTCAGCAGCACAGAAAAACCTGCTACAGACCAACAGCTTCAGTCAGTGGCAGACACACGTTCCCAAGTCCAACTGTTACAACAAATAATTAACATTCCTCACACCTACCATTTTCAACAGTCTTCTGCGGAGATTTGCTTTCCAACGATATTGTTGCAATTTTCCTCTCGATTCTAGTGGAAAAATAAAAAGGTTATAGCACTCGTTGCAGACCTTTTGCTGCACATTTACCCTCATAACCTGTCTTCCTCATGGTCACGTCTTCATAGTTGCCTAGAGTATATAAAGCCAAGACAGCTAGGCAGCTGTATGTTACTTAAGGAAGTTAAAAGCATTAAAAAAGAAAATCCACCACCCACTTTAAGTATTACAGAATTATTGCTCTTTGCCAAGATTAGTGCATGCTCAGAGGACTTCACTGTTGCTTTTCTTTCACAACAAGAAGTAGACTCTCGCTCACATTTCTATAGCAGTTACTTTTCCAGTGTCTTCAACAAGAAAAAAAAATTGCACCCCACAGGCAGGCAATGGGTGGCAAGCACTCCATTTTCAGAGCAAGGCATCAACAATTTGGGGCAGGAAGTGAAGAATTTTGAATCAAGCTGAAACAGGGAGAGCGCCAGGGCCAGATTCTTAGTTAAGATTACACACTCAGCCTCAGTACTCCTACAAAACAATGTAGTAAAAAAATGACTTCTACACTAATTCTTTCAGAGGCCAGACACTGCCAGCCTTGCAAACACAGCAACGGCAGGTTCCCACATTCAAGTACTACTGCCTAAATACCGTCCGTATTCACAGCCACATAAGAGGCCCGACATAATGGAATCGATCTCCAAACAAAAAAGGCTTAACACACCTCTCCAGTTAGAGCACCGTTATCAGCTCTCAGAGAAACCTCACCCCGAATCCCATGTCTGAGTATTCACCTGCTGCTATTGTGCTCGTCTTCAGATCCCTGTTCTTCATCTGATGTTAGAGGAGAGTAATGAACGCCGTTGGTCTGAATGAGGGGCTTTTCCTTTTTCAGTACCGGGGGCTGGTCATTGTCCTGGTAAGGAACAGGAGAGTTCTTCAGGGAGTTTTCAGGAGAGGAAATGGCTGTTATTTCTAAAGGCTGGTTAATGTTATTGACCTGGGCAAGAAGGAAAGAAAGCAGTTACAGATGAGAGTATCCCTTTAGAAACCAGGCATCTTGTTAAGGATATTAGAAACAGGCTCAACTTGCCCAGCTTTAGGATATGCCAACAGCTGCCTCTTTAGAACTGCCGTTGTGCTCCACCATCCTGCATTAGAGCCTGGGATGAAAGCTTTAATATAATTTGGAAAATATCTCATTTTCAATCTTTGACTTCATGTTTAAATACAGAAATGAAGACACGGGATAATCACTTTTTCTTTTCCAAACTACCATTGCAGGATCACACGAACACAACCTGTATAGCTCACTTAATTATGCAAGAATGCCATATGCTTCTGGTACTCTTCTGCTATTCAGTCAATCTTAGTTTAAACTATTTTCAAAATATTTAACCTACAGCCTAAAAATCAACTTATCTGCAGAAACAAGGTCTTTGTCATGAAAGAAGAGATTATCTTTAACTTTTAATGCTCTGACAGCAAAGAACTCTTTGAAGATGTTCTTCCTATACAGAAATAGTTCATCAACTTTTCAGCAATTCTCCCACCTCAGAGGGACCATTTTCACAAAGGGTCTTCACACCAGTTCTAGCTGCCAGCACTCTAACAGCCCGAGAGTTCAAGAATTAAACAGCTAAAGAACAGGACAGTTGAATCTTATTTCTAATTCAAAGAGATTTCCCAGGCCCTTCTCTCTTGCTAGAGCTCTTCATTTTTGCCCTTACCATGGAGTTGATATTGAGCGGTGAACCCGATGGTTGCGTAAAGAGTCCAGACACAGTAGGTAAGGATTTGCGTTTAGGGGAGACCCCGGAGTTCCCGCTGAGATTCCCAGTAGAGGATCTCTTCCGCCGGCCTCGCTTCTTCCCATCCTGCGCGTGTGCTTGGCCACAGTCCAGCCGAGCGCTCGCGGGCAGAGGACTGTGCTTGTTGGAAGGGGATTGTTTTACATGTCCTGTATTAGGAGAGATTGTAAAGATGATTCTTCTCTTGGCCTCGTTCTCAGGATCTGAAAACGCTGCATCAGACTGAAGATCCCCCTTTGTTCCTTCGGCAAACATCTTCTGAGCATCTGCATATTGCAATACCCCTACCAGGCTCTGGGAGGTGCCATTTAACCTGGGGCTTGTTGAGTGCTGGTGAGCAGGGGAGTTTTGCCCAGAGTTCCTTGACTGCATCATTAGCAAAGGATGTTGTGGAGTGGAACTCCGAGACCCTACTGAGTTAAACAGACTCCCAGAGTCGTCCAGAGCTGCCTGATCAACACTATGGTTAAGATGGGCTGGGCTGTTTGTAAGATTTCCATTGACTGCCACGGAGCCAGAAGAGTAAGAAAAACCTGTTGAAAGGGAAAGTATACATCATTGCTTCTGCTGAGTGATAGTGCACAGTGCTAGATTTCTGGGATGGCTGGGAGTGGTTTCAGCTCTACCTGCCGTGCGTTACACGGGAAACTGCACTGTGCAGTTGAGAACATGGCTCTGCGTGCTGACGGTTTCAGTTCGGGGTTAATGATTTTTGCTACTCTTTTGCCAGTTCAGGAAAATTCACGTGTTATATGGACATATCCTCTGCTCTGCCCGATTTTTAAATGGAATTCAAGTGTCAGTTTCTTTTGCGCTATTATGCCTTTTGAAATTAGGGCTCAAGGAAATAGATAGTCAAATTCAGTCTGTTTCCTTCCCCAATAAAGAAGGGACTTTGTCATGCATACAGCCCATCTCCTTCTCAAAATTAAACAAAAGGCTGTGGCTCAGGGAGTGACAGAGGACCTTGAAAGAAATCATGGCAGAAGAATGCCACGTGGGAGGAAGCCTGGAAAGGGCCTCAAGTGTTTGCCATGGTGTATCAGAAATGGGTTTAGTACTCCAGTAAGGCCCTGTCTCTGGGCTAAGTGAAAGGGGTAAGGGGAACATAGTATTGTTTTACAAGAAGGTTTTCTAAAACACTTCATTGGTTTTAAAGAAAACTGCAGCCAAGCCCTTCTTTGCAAAACAGATGCTAGAAACAACACAAGCCCCTCGAGGTGGTAAACATTAAGAACAAACGCACTCCCTGATGAGGGATCAGCTGTAGAATAGCTTCTGTAGGCTGGCGCCTACTTTTCCTGGTCCACAACACTCCCATACCCTGAATAGCTCAAGGCCAGAATTTCAACAGATGGGTGAGTTCAGAAGCAATGTCTGCCCTTCAAGGTGTCCCTACCCTCTCCCATTTGACATTTCTTCCCACCCAGACACTTGTGCCTTTACAACTACTCTCAAGGCATCATTGTAACCTGCATCAAGAAATTAATTTTGCTACTAAAAAACCTCCACCACCCTGTAAAACAAAGCCAGATCATTAGCTCATAGCACAGCTATGCAACACTTTGCTGGTTTGCCACATTGTAAAGGTAGGAATCTCTTAATCCACACAGAAGAATTTACAACAGCAATTACTTATTTACACTGCAAGGTGCTGCAGTTCAGGTCCAGCACATCAAACCGATACTTTATGCCAGAATGCATCCAAGCTGTAGGCACATACTGTCTCAAATCATTATCATCCAAGATTCTTTTGTCTCGTTACAAAACACACATTTATCTAACGCTCTACTGCCTGAACGACCTGAAGTGCTCAAAAGACTCCAACGTGTGTATTTGGGGGTGCTGCCATGACAAGACAGCGCACCTTCGCGCAGATGAGGCTGTTACCTGAGGTAGCCAAAGCCAGTGGCTTGTTTCCAGCAGCATTGCTTATGCCATTATGAGAACTAGCACCAATCTGCTTTTCAAGTGTCGATGAGTCTCTACTCTGATGAACTGGGCTAGGTGTGCTTCTCTGGGGGGAGAGAAACAGGCGTTTTAGTACAGGAAGTATAATCAAAAGTCAGCAGTTTCCACAAAATTCACATGCATTAGTAGGTCTACCAAAGAAAGTGGCTCTACTTCCTAAATGTCCTAGATTTTGTTTGTTTTGATAAAAACATAGCTCAGCATGTTATGGGACAAAAATAAATACCATGATTAATTATACGGCAATAGTACCTAGCGCACAACAGATACCATGCAGACAGGGGGCGAACAAGCTCATCGTCCCAGAAAGGCTAGGCTCAGGACAACACTGCAATCAGAGAATGAATGCCTCAGTCCACTGCTTCACAGGTAGCCGGAAAGGAAACAAACAGTTGTATCGCATCCCCAAGCCTGTGCGCATGAAGTTCCCCAAAACAACCCCAAACTGAACATGAAAAACATTAGGCTGTGTTCTCTGGTACACTATCCAAGGGTATGATCAACAAGGGGCGTTCCTCCTACGGCAAGCGAAACAATTGTGCAGTGGTAGCCCAAATAAATAACATGTTGAGGGGAGAGATGAAATCCACAGCACCCTCTCTGAGGATGTACAACTTCTGCTCAGAGCTGGGCTGACTAAGACTACAGATGGAAAAAGATAATGGGATTCAGCGCTATGAAATAACTCCAGCTTTCCAAATACGGGACTCTAAGGCAGGCGTTTGTGGACAGATTCTAAATTCACAGCTCTGATGTGAAAGCAGCAAATGCTTCTAAGTTCTCCACTGTAACACTTCTGTGACAAACATTTGTGAGAAACTGGACCAGGCTTTTCTAAACTTGTCTGCTGCCGAAAGTAGCAGAGACTTCTCAGGGTTTCAAAAGGGGATGGCCCCAGAAGTTTCTAGCTGCTCTCTGCTGCTGCAGAGCAGTCAATGGCACATGAGGGATTACAGCTTCATGGTGCTGTTCAAGTTCATCCTACGCGTGTATGTGACAAAGACAGACAATTTTGAGATGACCAAACTGAGGCAGAAGAATTTATCACCCAAGGTCACATAAGGCGGCACAGACTAAGAACAAACTGACATGTGTGATTCTCTGCTTTTACTGCCACAAACGCTCAGACTCTGCACCTTTTCCACTCAGCCAGATATTTAAGACTAGGATCTCCTGACGTATGTACTTTATTTTTCCTCCTGGCTGAAATACCACCACCCCACAGACAAAGGAGAAGAAAAATCTACAGAACGACTAAGAGCCAAGAGGATGCATCCCAACAGCAGCCTCCCCCAAAGCATCAGACATTCGAGATTAGCAGCCCACAAAGGATTCTGGTGCACAGCACCCATTACTGCCCAGTGTGAATTTAGTTAGGGATGGAAAGTGTTGACAATCCCTTACTCACCACCTTCTCAACACGGCTAGGTAGGACTACGCTGGCCAGAGGGATACTAACAGGGAGTTTATTGGGCTGCACTGTGCTGAGAGGAATACTGATAGGTAGGCTGGTGATAGTTTCTCCATTACTCACAGAGGTTCTCTCTCTCAAAACCTGTAAATGCAAAAAAGAAAGTAATGTTCTTAACTGCATGCTATTAGTGAAAAGACTTTCTAAACTAATAGTAACCTGCTCATTTATATTTTGTGGTCACACACCCCCCCCTTTTTTATCACACAATTAAGAGTGATGACTACATAGCAAAGACAGGGCATGCACGAAGCACCTTTGTTACCAACAGAAGCAGTAACAATATCCAACAGCATGGAAATCAAAGCTGCTGTGGCCCCAAGCGTAAGGAAAAGGATGCCTTAGGCAAGCTCATTTCCTACTGTCTTTGTTAGAGCCCTGTGAAAAGCACTCATCTGACAGAATTCCTATCTTGAGGCCCTCTGCACACAGAAGATGTAGTAGCCAGCAATATTTCCATGGTAACCTCCTATTGGAGGGCGCCTGCTTGCTCTGAAACGAGCACCAGCGTGATTTATGGCTGAACCAATTACATGGGCAATTTTTTGTTATTTTTAACTATGAGAGTCTACTTTTCAAGTTCAAGTAGACATGCACCAGATCAAGAAGTAGTCCTTACTGATGCAGGTCATATAAAAAAATCCGTAACGCAGAGGTAAGCATGTCTTTCATGAGCACAGTATTCTATCCCCCAGACAGCTCCTTTTTATTCTGGCACACCCGCGGTATTTTGTGATACTTTCCATGCCAAGCTGACCACAGAAAGGAGCATGCCTGCATTCCCCAGTTTGGCCAACTTTTTCTTTGTTCTACCAGCACAAGCAGATCTCTCACCTTCTCGCCTGCAAGTGGTAAGGCCGCTGGGGAAGAGGGCCGAGTTTCCTGAGGACTCAGCTTTATGCCATTTGAAATACCAGGGCTTGGATACGTAAGGCCATTCTCTTTGACGTGGTCAGCTCTGGAACAAGAGATGTACAATCGTTAGAATGCAAAAGCCTATGACTTCTCTTCAGCAAGGAATTCCCGTTCCAAACTCAAGGCACTGTTCCACCTTATTTACCCAATCAGCTGCTATGATCGGTTTTCTTGAAACAAAACTTTTTGAAGTGTATAAAACTCCACTTTTAAAAATATTTTTCCACAATCCAAACAAACCACTGCTATTAAAACAAGCAATATTACCACCCCTTCTTTCCCATACTAGGAAATGATCACTCTCACCTCTGTATCTCATTAGTTGTTGCTTTTCCATTAACTGCATGGTCTTGATTCAAGTGTCTCCTTAGTGCTATTTTAGCTGGGGAAAACCTGGTATAATCAGGTAAGGACAAGCTTGTTGTCTTGTCTGCCTTCTGTCTGCTGCTGTGGTTTGGGGTACATGGAACTATTTCTTGGTCCAGGTGAGAAGTCGTGTACTGAGGGGTGTTCTGCTTGGAAGAAGGCCTGCTAAAGGTGTTATGGATTTCATAGGGAGTAGCGTGGCCATTCATGGACAGTTCAGGGCTCATGCCATTGATGTGGGGCATCGGAAACTTAGAGCATTCAAGTTCCAGTTGGAACCTGCCATGATCGGCCTCAGGGTCACGGCTCAAGTGGCTTTTATTGCGTAGCTGTACTGACAGTGACTCATCAGACGGTGTGTACGATTTCAGCTGCATGAGCTCCTGCTGTCTTTGACTTTTCTCAAGTTCCACAATGCTGATCTTTAAATGGAAGAGGAGGACAACAATTAAAGACCACATTTTACAATTCTATCACATTATGGAGTTTTGCCTCGATAGGCTTTTCAGGAAAAGCAGCCCCTTTTCTGGGAACACCACAGAACAATTGACCCAAAATTTGCAAAACATATTTCAACACCCTGCTCTGAGCTTGAGACCAAAAGGCACGAGTAAGGGGAATGGTTCAGAGGCTCTTAGAAAGTACTTTTCAGACCTTAAAAGCAAACATAACATATCTCAAACTTCTAGAGAGTATGGAGTAACTGGATACTGCCAGTCATTGAAGGAAACAGTCATTCCATGTCAAGGCATCCAGCAAAAGGCGGGATTAGCTCTAGAGCTAATCTCACAAGGAAAGAAAAGTTCTTCAGGCACAGGAGTTTCATTTCTTTTCGCTATGTAATGTTCTGTGGAAACTGATTCCTGAATTGAGATGTCAAAGCACACATGGAAACAAGCAGGACCTTTCTTTTCAGCAGGCCATGCTTTATATTTATATTTAATAGTAAACCATGATTTCGTCTTCCACAGCATTACCAAGGAATCAGGCGATAGCATCTACTCCCTTTAAAAGTTACCCACATCCTTATTTTTTTGTTTACTAAAACCCTCTAATAGAAAGACTAATCTCAGGACAGGGAGAGCAGAAGGAAAGAAAAGAGGAAAGAAAAAGAAAAGCAGCCACCTAGCTTATCCTTTAACACCATATTTAGTCAAATACTCTTAGCCAGCCCGTTGCCCAAGAGCTACCCCAAGCTGGTGGCCCTAGATTTGTTTCTTGCCCTCTACCTGCAATTCCAAACAGTGCTTTTGTTTCTCAGAAATCTGATTCTTCAGCGCCTGCTTCTCTTTCAGCAAGTTCTCCAGTGACAGTGTTGACCAATCTAGCTTCAGTTCTTCACACCGTGCCTTAAGCTGCAAAGACACAGGACAAACAGATGAGCAGAACAACTCTCACCACTGCACCCAAGATGCAAGCTGAATGCCACACACCTTTCAGGCAGACAGATGCAAGAAGCTTCTTAGCCCATTGAAAACTCTCCTCAGCTTAAGCCAAATGCTACTAAAACGGTCCTGTGGTCCCCACATAATGTGTCAGGGAGTGGCCTGATTCCTTCTAAAACCAGCACTGTTACCACCCACCCTCCCTAACCACTCCACATCCAGATCTCCCCCTTCCTCCCTCAACAGTTTGGTTACCAAGACAAACACCACAAGAATTATGGCTACCACAAAGCAAGCACTGTACAAACTTCTTGGCCAGCAAGATCCAGGTTCAGTGACAAGTGCAAGTATAGGTGCAAAGCTGTTTACAGGACACAGCTGAGGCCAGAGCCAACTGTCACCTCACCATTTGGTTAGAGGTAAGTACAGGTCACCAATACAAAGGACCACCTGCATCCTTTCCCCCATCATTCTTCTCTGTCACAGAGGAGGTACAGCAGCCCGATGATTTTTTTTATTTGTTCAGATACCCCAAAAACAGGGGCAGTCCTCCGCTCTTGACCTGTCCTCCTTACATAAATGGGATCATCACCCTGCTACTCAGACACAATCGCAGTACACACCAGCTGTAAGCTCTGGTTCCTGAGTTCACTGTTATCCTTCTCCAGCTGTTTCGTCTGTTCTTTCAGTTGCTGATTGTGAGCAGAGATTTCCTTCTGAGCCTGAATCAGGTCATTGTATGTTAGAGCTTTAACTCCCAACTAGAAGACGAAGAGCGAGAAGGAAAGAGATCATTCAATCAGGTCTTGACACCCCAGTTCCAGGCGACTGTCAAAATCAAAAGGGACATTGAGGAAATCCACAGAACTTATGCAGCTCATAGGAAGTCCCCCAGCATTCTCCAAGATACTTTGTCATTGCTGGGGGATAGCGAGGAAGGACAGAAGTACCTCACAAGGAGCTGCTCTTCCAGCAATTCAACTTCAAAACTAGCATTTAGTTTCTTGCCAGGCGAAAGAACACTTTTTGTTTTCTGCACTTCCAAACTTGCATTGGCAGCACAGAGTTTGTCTGACCAGCAGGGGATGCACCCCTTACCAAAATACCAGTGTCTGTGGTCTGTCACTCCCTTCCCTTGGATACAGAGTGGCACACAACAATTTCAACAAAGAAGATAAAACATAACCAGAGAGTGAAACAGATTGCACATTGTTTAGCATCATCTGCTGCAAAACAGAGGCTGAAGATCTGAGACTACTCTGGTCTTGCTTTTACCAAAAATGTTTGCATGCAGATGGTTAAAACAAGCATCCACTTCTACCAGATCAGGGCTACCTCATCAAGTTTCTGCTGAAAAAGCCGTTTGATTTCCTCTTTCTGTGCCTGGCAGTGGGTGAATAACTGCTGTGCTGTCCCCAGTAACTGAGCATTCTTTTCCTGGAAGAGGGAAGAGCGAGAAAACACACTTAGCACTAGCCGCAGCACGGTCCATCTTAGCGAGATGTTTACAACCAGTTTGTAGAGCAAGGTGGGAGCCAACCTGAGCTTAGAGGGGAAATGTACAAACTAATCTAGCGCGCTCTCAGACTTCTGGGAGCCTGCATTTGTTAGTGTTCAACACTTGGGGAAGGTAAGTAAGCTGAAAGCTTCTAAGTAGGCTTGGTTTTTTTCTGCTGTATGGTAAAATACAATCAGGAAAGTCTTAAAAAATAATTTTTATTCTCCTAGTTCATTGTAAAGCAGTAATAATAATCACATCCTACAGAGCAGAAATGGAACTGGAAAAGATTATCTGTATTAAATCTGCTACTAAACTGGGAACAGAATCTAAGTCTCCAGAGTCTCAATTCAGAGTTTTCCTACACAATACTCATGGAAGACACAGAGTAAATGAAAATACTCTGTGGGGGAGGTAGGAAGAAAGTCATAAATAAGCCAAACCACTTGTACTTCTATTGCCAGAATTACTTCAGCAAGCCACCCGACCCTTCCGCTCGCAGGTTCCTGGTCCGTAACACTCCTTAACTAGGTACTTGCTTACGTCATTTCATGGTCATGCACTATGTGAGCAGCAAAGGACAAGGATAGGACTGGCTAAAGATTCTCAGTTATTCGGTTCCCAATTGAAAGACAAGTGCAGCAAGAAGAGCGTGCTCTGGAGATATAATTTTCTGCAACTTTTGTTGCTTAGGCCAAATAGGAATTGTGCAGAAACTGAGCCACCACCACAGAAAAAAGTGGAGACAAGGGCGAAAAGCACCTTGATCTTCCAAGCAATCCATCCACGAAGGGAAGCAGCAGCGCTCACAAGTTCCACGTCTGTGAGAAAACACAGGACGTGGCACACGGCTCCTGTGGCCTCTCATGCCAACGGCCTGGGAAAACAGCGAGTCACTGCAATGCCAAACGGACTGCCAGAGGTGATGCTGAAAAAAATCATTTATGCTTTGAACATCGGTCATTTCATTCAGCCTTTACAAGCCATGGAGGAGGTGACAGCTCCATCTAAGGGTAATCTGGTGAACTATCAGCTCCCAGCATCTTGTTTTATTTTAAAATCTTATTACAGAAAGATTTTTCTTGTACTTGAAAAACCTTCATGTAAGAGGGAGTTATTGAATAGACTGTACAACAGCACCTCATCCAGCAAAGTTCTGCTGCTGCTTTTGTGTTACTGCTCTCAGTGTAATACTCCATTTAAAAATATTCCCATACAGAATTCCTCATTTTAATGTCTTCAAGTATGAAACAGCTGTCAGACAACAGCACGAAGCGATTACTTTTCCACACTCTCAATTTATACTTTCAGTGCACAGCATATTTGCACACTATCATTTCTCATGCTATTTTCTGTGCAAGGAGATGAGGGAGCTTTATGCTGACTTTCCTGACAAGTACAGAACAAGCACAAAAATATGCTGCTTCAGGAAAAGGTTGGAAATTCAAAGTATTGTTTGACTGTGAAAACAAATGGAAACAACCACAGAAAAAAGGTCTGCATGAACACCACATCAGCATCAAGCAATTCTCAGTAACAAATGGGGTGCCACAAGTTAGTCTCTCTCACTTGGAAAGAGTTCCCCTTACGGAAAACCCCATGAAACAATACTACGGCAACAGAGCAAAGGAAAGGAACAAAGCTTCTGCAGGGGCCACCAAAAGCTGGAATTGGCGCGAAGTTAAATATTATTGTTGAGCTCTATGGGGAAAGCTTCCTCCCTAGAAGTAGCAAGCACAGTCTCTCTCATCAAGACTAATTTATGAAGCTGTTAAATTATTCATAATTTAGGTAAAGCAATACACGAAGAAAAGGCGCTTGGCCAGTAAATCTCCTCCCTCTGCTGGGGAGATGGCTCCATAGCAGAGAAACTGCTACACCACAGCTGCAGGATTTTCTTTGCTTTTCCATGAATTTCAACCCACAATTTGGTAAATTCGCACTTTGCCCACCAGTGTAACCGTAACACATCAGATGATCGGTACTAAGGACGCTGCATTAGGTCTGTTAAATCAGTGATGACAGTTTGGGTTTTTTTAATCCCATACTCCACTTGGTACAAGTTTAATAAGCCATGCTGATTACTATAGAGTACTAAATGCATTTAGGCTTTCCTACAGCGGGAAAAGAATAAGATTTCAAAAACCAGAACATTCAGCTCCAAGGAATTAGCATCCATGTGTTTTTCAAGAGCCCTCATTAAAAACCGCCACAACCTTTAGCCAGATTAAGCACAATTCAGTTATCTAAGAGCAGTTTGACTAGCAGCTCGCAGGATGCATCTGTGCAGGGAATCCCCCCAAGTGGAGGGCAGGAATGTTTTCAGACAGGGCACACTGCAGGAGAGGCTGACCACCACCTCCTGCTCCTGCGACCCATGAGACATTTAGAGAAGAAAAGCAGCTGTAAATCCCAAATGGGAGAAAAGGACAGGCTTTAAGACAGCAGCCTCCTGCACTGGTACACTCAGCTTCATGTTAAAATAGAGGGAAATACAGAAATACTAGAGGTAAGGCTTACTAGGTGGAGAGGCACCAAAGGGAAGAGGAGAGGTGCATCTCTCCCAGTTTGCGGATGAGAAATTTAAGCACACAAAGACTGACCGAGTTCGCAATAAAATCCCCAGGTACAGTCACTCAGCCAGAGTGTTACTCTGGTGGAGTCTTTGTAACTGGCCTGGTGCCACACTGGTGTGAAGTGTACGCAATTCTGATCGCCACCGTTTTTTTCCCCTTGCATCTAAGGTGTCTGGTAGTCTGGCAATTTTGCTTAGAAATATTAAAAATGAGACATACCTTTTCCTGCTCCAGTAACTGTTGCAGACTTGCTTTATACTGTGGAGTTTTCATGTATGCCATGAACTGCATGTACTGGATCTTAAAAGAGTCTGCAAAATAAATAAGGAGATTATACACTGCAAGTGAGAGAAAGTGCAAAGCGCAATGCCCCGGTTTACCTCTATTTGCTCCCCCGATACCTCTCCCCAACTTTGTTCTCTCTTGCTTTTTATTTGGCCTGTAAATCAGACCAAACCATTAAAGATCAATTTAGAGCATGTTGAAAATGCATCTTCTGATGCAAGTTGAAATCTTGGATCCATTACCTAGTGAAATCAAGCACCCCAATGGAAGTCATGACAACACATTCAAAAACACAGAGAGAGAAAGATGATGGGTGCTAATGGTGCATTCGCTGGATGAAAGAGGAGCTGAACAGCTCTTCAATGCACTGTAAGCAGAAATAATAAGAGATTATCTGCAACAGCCAAAGCCAGCCCTAAGCTCAGAGCACTCATTCTCCCAGCGCACAAGGCAGCGCTTGCTATGCTCCTCCTACCTCCGTACAGGCTGATGACAAGCTCTACACCCACATTTACTCTACCCTCCAAGGAGCACTTGCTTCTCATTGCTCTTCCACCTCCAGTCTCCCGTTGCGTAAGGAACCTTCCTCCTCCCCAGCCCTCACTACTGGGGCCCTTTCATCATAAAGCCAACCACAGCATTAAGTTTGGTCCACTGCGATCACAGGCAGCCAAAACGCCTAATAGATGGTATACGGACTTCTGCAGCAAGGTTTACTCCAGACAAGTGTCTTTTCACCTACCCCTACCCCCCGGACATGAAACATTCCCCTGACTCACTCTTTCCCTTTTTTTGTCTCTACAGTATGAAATCAGTCACAAGACACCACAGCAAGAAAGCAGGGAATAATGCCATCACAGATGCCCTTGGTCTCTACATAGACAGGAATGTTACATCAGATTCCCAGACGATCCTGGACTGGCTTATGCCCAATGCCAAAGGCCAGAAACAAGGGTGGGGGGAGGAACCAGAAGACACAAAATAAAACAACCTCCAAATTTTGCCTTAATCACCGCTTGCACATGGAGCATATTCTCCAACCACACCACCTTTGTGACCTCAAAAACTCAAGACAGCATCTCATTTACTTTGCTCTAAGTTTTGCAGAGAAAATGGAGGGGTGTTCCCCAAGACTGTAATATCTAAGAACAAGAGAATGGTTTCATTTAAAATAATGTTATTTCTGACTAGCCATTTCCATTTAAAGTTCTTCTGGATTCCTACTAAACCCAAGCTTATTTCCTTTCGTGCCAAACAAGAGCTGAACCAATGCCAAAAAATAAATGCAGACCACGACATCAACTTTGGCAGCAAGAGAAGAGACCTCGCGGTGATGCCAAGAGAAGCGGGGTGGGCAGGGGAAGATGGGGGAGAAGCTATCCCCCCCTCCTATTCAATATCCAGCTTTCCACAGCGGCTGTTTATTAGTAGCCCTTCAATTTACCATGCATTCAGAAACCTCCAAGTAAAGGTTCCCAGGACAAACCCAGAGACGACACTGCAGCCTTACCTAGCAGCTTCTGTAATGCAGGTGGGGTAGGTGTCACCAGTAGCTGGTTAGATGAATGCCGTTGCACTTTAGGAGGTAGTTGGTAATATGGACTATGAGGTGACTTGTATGCATCTGAACAGGGAAAAAAAAATAACCTTTCAGATTATGAAAGTGTTTCTGGCGAGTACAGTAGCTTTACCATTGGAAAGCACAACATTCACAATGTGAGATCCAGTAACTTCGCTAGATCACGCTGCAACAAAACATTTGGAAGGACACCTTCAATTTATCCTTAGAACAGCAGCAACAAGCTATGAACCACTGCTCTGCTCCAGCTTCTGGCCCAACACTTACAGATTCAACCACCATCTTCTCACACAAACATGCCATCATCTGAGGGGGAGCTTTGCTTTGGAGGCAAGGGAGAAGTTATGACACAAAACTGAACTAAACCTAGCAATAAAGGAAGCATGACCTCCAAGCAGGCCTTCAGAGCCTCAGATACTTATCCAGGCTCACGTGGCGGGGGGAAGCTTCTTCCATCGCCAGCCTTGAACTCACCCTGAGGAGAGGATGAAGATGCCTGTGAAACAGTTTGAGCATGCAGAAGTTCTAGTGCAGTTTGGTTCTTCTTGGTCTTGCGCTCTGTATTTGCAGTGTTCATCTTCTTGGGACGTCCTCGTTTCCTGCCTGCCATTTTCCTTCCTTTTTTACTCAGCTTTTTCTTCCGTGCTTTGGAGGGAGATGGCTTTTTAACAGAATTTGCTGCAGCCTTTTCTTCTTCAGCACCAGAATCCTAAGAGATTTTTAAAAGCCAAAAGCTCTTCAGTCATTACTACCTACACATGCAGCGTTCCTTTTAAGAAAACATTAATAACTTTAGTAATTTTATGAAAGGAAACTAATGCATTGTAGTTAACTAACTTGCTAGTGAAGTAGACTTGCTTGGGATAACGGCTGTCCCCAACACCCAAGGAGTTGTGCTCTGGACTTACTCATTACAGAAAAGGAAATCTGTAACTTGTCTAAGAAAAGCTGATTATTCACCCTGTATTGACTATATTCTTCAACTGAATTCCATTAAAAAGTCAAAGTACATTCAATACTGTATATTTTTGTGCATGAACAGTCACTGCATTTCTAACAGTATTATGCAACGGAACAAGAAAGGAAACGAGTCTTTGCAAGAGACTTGGCACACTCTGAACTCCATTCAGTGGGTTATGACTCAGGGAAAGCTCTGCATGCTAGTGCTCAAGGTAAGCGAGGGTGGACAACCAGCTCCTCTACTCATCTCGCAGTATCTTTTTTCCAGAATTAGTGGTGCAATTCCCAAGCGTAGCTTTTAAGTCACTCCATCATATTTTCGTCCACAGCAATAGCTATACCAGTTTATGTGTTCAGAAACAGTCAGCCTTCCCACAGCATCAGGCTTTGCCTGACACAGAGTGCAGGTTCATGCACAGCTAAAGAGAAAATGCATTTACTCTATGAAAATGCAGGATGTTCACCTTGTTTTCTTGAATCTTTGTTGGAGTAGTTGTGTTGCTCTTATTTTCTCTTTGTTGACGACGTCTAGCTGCCTCTTGTTCCTCCTGGATAAATGTTTTAAAAGACTTAATAATTTGCTCATATATTTGTCATTTTTAATGCAGACCACTGTGTTTCCCAGCTTAGTCTTCCACAAGGCTAGGTGTAAGCGCTCTTATCATACAATGCCCAATTAAAAATAAAAAAGCCTTTTGTCAGCAGCAAGGGAAAAAACTTACCCTGCCTCGGGCAACACTCAGTGGGAAAAGATAAGTACAAGCCACCCTTTTGCACTGCATTACCTACTACAACGTGTTTCAAACACGCAGCCACAGGGCAAAGGAGATTAAGGTCCAACCTCTTCCCTTATTCTGCCCCTCCCAATTCCATTCCCCAGATCACACACTGGTGTTACAGGTTTGGGTTTAAAAAAAAAAAAAAAATTTCAATAGCTCTAGCTATACCTTCAACATTTCATGCGTTGCTACACCACTTTAAAAATTTTATGAGACTTGAAATGGCAAAGTCATTAACGATCATCTCCTTAAACTTTAGACAAGTCTGTAGAGGAGACTAAAAACAAAAAAGCAGCTTTTAAGCTTGGTTTTCTACTAGGCAGTTAGGACAGGAAGTTTCAAAGAGCTCACTCAAAGACTTCCTTGTATCTGCCAGGTGAGGTTTAATTTGCAGAAGAATTCTGGCAATTTCAACACCTCTTCAATTTAAGCAAGTTATCAGCTAGACCCTATAAACAGCAGATTTTAATGGCCTCACCATTAAAAGCAGAGAAATACATGGAGACCACCCTGTTTTTTTCTTTTGACTCTCAGAAGTCAATTCAGCAGTCTGAAATAACCCCATCTCAAAGCTACGACCAATCTGCTTTCAACACTTACTAAGCAAGTCAGCCTGAAGACTAACATTCACCTCAAGTTTTAAATTAAGTGGCCTCAATTCCCTTACTGGGAATACCAGTCCCATCAGTTGTTTCAGATTAATACAGCCCAGCAGAGTCTCCGAAATCCTCTGGTGTTTTAATTCCACATGCAATAGCAGCGACTGACAACACATTTCATGTCCCAAAAGTAACATCTCTGAGAGCTCTTCAGCTTCATTTCCATGGAGCTGAACACCGGGACAGATTCAAGCTATCATTTCCTCCTTTAACTTCAGCTCTTTAATGAGCCAACAGCCCTTTACAGACCTCCAATGCAAAGGAAAAACACCTTGAGGGAGCCCCATTAATTCTCTCTTACAAAGCTCTTGAACATGATTGTGTGAGTGCCTGATGGTGTACATGTCATTCCAACGAGCTGCAGACACATGCTCCTTGCTTATCAAGAACATTTGATTCTCTATCAGTTTTGTACATCTTTAACAAGTGACTAAATCCTCACAGTGACTGCTCCATTATTTTGGGTTTTCTACAGAAAATGACTGAAACTTACCCTGAGTTTTGGATTTTTGAGACTAGAAAAATAGTTTTCAAGCTGAAAATAGAAAGATAAGACAGTCATTTTCAAAGTCACAGCAGATGAATACATCAGTACAAAATATGAGCTTAAGACAAACGCAGAACTGCAGAAATTCGGACTGGTTTTCTTCTGATAAGCTACATCAAGAAACCATTTACATTCATTCTTTCTAGCGACACAGACACGTGCAGCAGGACCTAATCCAAACCTCAACGAGGTTTTATCATCTTCACCACTGCCTATCCTTGTTTTAAAGCTTTGTGTCATGTATCTCCACTCAGCAGAAGGTTTATTTTCAGTGAAGCTACTTCAGTCTTGTACTCCACTAAAATATTTATCTGCATTCTAGCATATTCTTTAACGAAAGTATTATTAAGACTACAGCAGACTTAGAAAAACAGTTTCACTATCATATCGCCAAAAACCTCAGTGTGGGAAGAAGAAAGTTAACATTTCTACAGGGTTGTTTCTGTTTCCTTTAGCTGGGAAAAAACACAAACAAATAGTGACTACATCAGCACTGTTATGGAGCTTTGGCTGGTTCTACAACAACTGAAAGTTCAGCTAAAAATGGAGATTCACTGCTTGAATACGACAGAATGAAATGGTCTGCACACCACAAAGCAAACTGAAGAATTAAAGACCCACAGAATCTTTACTCAGTGTGGAAGTAATAGCACAAGACCACCATCCTGCACAGCTGTACCTTCTGGAGCATGAGAAGGAATTGTATTGGCAGATCTAGGCACCTTCAACAGATTAACAGGCTGCCATAGTACTGTCCATAATGACACGGTCTGTGCGAGACGCTGCCCTGAAGCTGAGGCTTCATGCGGTACGATCTGCACACTCAGCCAGACAGAGCAGGTAACAGGAAGCACACCCATTCTGGTTAGGTGTGCTACAGGTCTGCGATACACAAACAAACAGGAAAACGGTGCCCAAGAACACAGAACTTTAGTTGGCACTCCCGAGCAGGTAAAGCAGCCAGTGATTTATTGGCCCACATTAATACTCACTATGGTTCGGTCAATAGTATGCAGGTAGTAAGAAACTGGTTTCCCGGTCCATGACACAGACCCTTTCAGTGGTGATAGCTCCACAACTCTCATTATAGTGCCAATATCTAAAGGAAGAAAGTCAAGTTAAAGAACCAAAGCTCGCTCAGTCTGCCACTCAGCTCTACCCAGCTGAAACTGGCCATGCAAGAGCTAAGGAACATTCAAAACAAAAACGTCGATTTTGTATTCAGATAGCAGTGTCCTAGGAGAAAGCACTGCAGTGAGGTTAAAAAGCAATTTTTTATTTGCTTGCTATGTGCACGCTACAGAAAACTTAAGAAATGTGGAAGATCTTCCTTTCATTTCTTCAGACACAGTCAGCCACTCTAGAGTAAAATTACATGCTAGTGCAAGTTTTTAACAAATGGGACTTCCCTGTGTCTCAGAGACAACTTTTATGAGGAACCGAGCGACAAGAAATCTGCAGCAACAGGCAGGATTTAATTAGATAGAAACAGCAACAGAATTAGATCCAACCCGGGTAAACGCTAACTGCACTATATCTGGACTGGGAACAAACATGTTCTGTATTTGCTTTCATCCCTATATTTGTTTTGTTCCCTAGAATTAATAGTATGGGATGTGTCTAAGCATTTCCATAACCACTGAACACTGAGTGGCATGACTGCAGATGAAATTATGGCACACTTCTAATTAAACAGAAAATAATCCAGAAGAGTCAAAAAGCAAGGTTTAGGATTCGACAACTTCAACCACTATTTTCACACTTGTTTCAATTTGTCCCAACTCTTTTCACACTTCCGTTTCTTCTTCCAGATGGCACTACTAAGGACAAAAATGGTATTGAGAAAAAAAGGTCACCTGCTTCTAAAAGCTTTATTTTTTCCACTTTTATTTTTTTAAATTATTTAACTGTTCATGCTTTAGATCAGAACATTAGACAGACAGGCATGCCGCGTGACTCAAATCACACTCAGGCACCAAAAAAAAACCCCAAAACCCTGCTGAATAAAAGGATTATGAAAAACCTTGCAGGGCAGCAGCATAAAGGATATTGGGCACATTTGATGCCACGAGCTCTAAGTGGATGACATTTCCCTGGAAGCATTGCTTAGAACGGGCGTTTAAGACCAGAACAAGCCCCAGGCCTGGCACATCCCGTGCAAGTTCCTTTGATACCGGTATTTCCCAAATACAGTACGGTCACAGAATGGGATTAAGACCTAAAACTGATTTCCACAATTTTCCCCTCACTGTTTGGAGCATACAAAGGTAATTTCCTTTCAGGATCTCTTATCTGAATCCCTGGAAGAGTTTCCTATTAGTGGAAGCTATTATCTATTCTTACATTAAGCAAACTCATTCACCCAAATCTTAATTAGCTATCTCTATATAATTTCAACATCAATATTCGCATTAAGCATTAAAATAACAGTTGATGTATAAAACTTCAGCATTATAGGAAACTATTCCCACTGAATCCATGCTGGCATGAAGGTTGAAACAGGATAAAGAACTGGCTCAACTGACAGTCAGAATCAGGGCTTTAACAAGGAGAAAGGTAGCACACACAGGCCCCATTGCCTCCCCACCACTGTTTCAGTAACTGCAGTCTCCCAAACCTACCAAAGAGATAAAAAAACAGTCAGAAGCCAGGAAAGAAAAGGCTTGAGAGGCCAAAAAAACCTATTTACATAGGCAGGTCTTCTAATTGAAACCTCAGAAGTGCCTTCTTGTATTTCCTCTAGTTCTAGTGTGCTAAAAGAGAGGTAGTAGGCTTTACTTAGGTGCTCTGTGTCTTATTAGCAAACTGACAGACTAATCTCAGCTCTCTGGAGGTTTGAGGATTTCCAGGAGTAGCATGCTGCTTGCTTTTTTTTTCCTTTTATTTTCACGTACATGTCTACAAAGGATCAGCAAGCCAGGACCCAATGGTTAATGACACTCTGAACAGATGCCACAGAAAATACCAAGCAGGAAGGAAAACAGCAGTTTTGGGTGTCTCATGCACAGAACGTTCACAACAATTCAAGCTTAGTAAAAATAACTTGTAATGGTACTATTTCAGTGAAATGCCTTAATCACAGCCTTCAAATTTCTGTTCTTGAAAAGCAGTTTACCATGAGTATCAGTTAAAAAATAGAAAAAACAGCTTGAGGTTTGTAACCCAGTACGTTACTTGCCATGTTAGCACAAGGAGAAGGGAGTAAGGTGTTTCTTAAATTCAGAGAGTGTTTTGCACTGCACACCATAAATATGTGTAAAACCCAGCTCGGATCATTCTTTTGCTTGAAAAATTTCAACAATAAAAATTGAAAAAAGGTCGGAAGCAAAACCAACAACATGGGGGCGTTAGTAATCTCAAAATCTCATTAAACTGCAGTTCACACACTTGCAAAGGACAACACTGGCAAACGCAGGTCTACTGCGTTCAGGAGAAAACCACAAAACTTTGCTGGAAAGAAAACAGATACAGCAACTGGGCATTTATGGGATGGGTCTGTCTGATCAATTTACAGTCCAGAAGACCAGGCAAAGTTGAATATTTCAGCTTCTAAGCCTTATAAACCACGACTGGTAGGATTTCCCTGCCAAAACGTAGATTACGACATAAGGAACCTGCACGCAAGTTAGTCACTGCAGCTCCTTCTAGATTAAGAAATGAATCATGCCCTTGAAACACCTTATTTCTCTCCAACTCTGAAAGATGCCCAGCCAGGGAAACATTGACATTATGGACATCTAAACACAGCAGGATGAACCCCATAAAGAGCGTCTACTTGTTCCAGTGCTGGGTGGGGTTTTTTGGTTTGTTTAAATACAGGTCACTTTGGCACATATGCTATAATAACATAACAGCATTTTTCTACTTACTTATGCAACTCTTTAAAGAGCAACAAAACTCCACTACAGACATGTTCAGATAATGAATACATCGTAATTGTAATGAACAATAAAAAGGGCAATCATACCACTCAAGTTTCGACTGTTAATTCTAAAATTTAGAGGTGCAAAAGGTTTTGAGGACACAATTCTCCCACCTGGAAAGAAGAAAAAAATAGCACAGTCAGTTACCATTGTTTCTTCTAGAAATGACTATTAACTATATCTCAGTACAGAGCCCTAAAGAGCAGCACTAATGAAAACTATCACTTGTATATCATTAGCGAAAAAAAAAAATATTTACAAAGTTTATTCTGACAGCATCCAAGAAAGTCAATGTATTCATCCCACCAGTCAGTACAACACAACACCTCAAGGATCACTTTAAAATGGCAGATCTTAAAACACTTTAAAAAAAGAGCACATTAAATTTCAGTGGCAATCTATAGACATCTCAATTTGGAGCACCACTATCTCATTCCCAGTTAGCACCTTTGATACACAAGGCCCCCCAAAGCCCTTTTATTTACAAGGATGCTAATCTCCCTGTCACAGCTATTTGCAGTCGTTTAGCCCAAGGCACAGAGCCTGAGCACCTGCTGGAAGGGAATTCTGGTTTCTTCATTTTGTAAAGAGCTCTAGAACCACCCCCACCGTGCCACTTCTCTCAAGCCACCACTAAACACAAGATTAAAAAAAAAAATAAAAAATCTCTAAAATTAAAGACGACAGTTTAAATTTTGGGGTTTTACGTTTGCATCAGAGCCTAAAAGTGACATTATTTACTTCAGCACAAAGCTACACAATGGGAAGTCACAGCTGCTTTGTTCATTCCACACATATTTCTTTTCAGAAATACTTATTTTTGTAATTTCTCCCATAACCGAATAAAGTCGTCACTTTATCCAAGTGGTTACGAGGAAAGAAAAAGACACCTCGGGCAAGGCAAGGGCCACAGCGGGGTTACAGGACATCCCCAGTGACTAACTAGTGACTGCAACGCGACAGTTCAAGAAGCACACCAGACCTCCAGTGACAGTGTCCCCATTTTAATACTTATTAGTCAATATCGACCACTTAATGTGGCAACTTTAAATAGGAGAATCCGGTAACTGAATTCAGTGTGCAGTTACAGAAACTGGCTATACAAAGCCATGCCTACGCAGTCAGGAAGCTCTCCAGTCTCGGCCATTGCGTGCTTTGTCGGCTCCCATAACAAGAAAGGATGGGCAGTTCCTCCTACCCCACAGAGACTCTTCACACGCAGAGCTACCTCCAAGTACTCAGGTAGGTCAGAGGAGATATTAAGAAGCAAAGTAAAAAGCCCAAGAAATAACCATTGTGGTGCAGGCGCCTGCCGGGAAGGCACAGAACTAAACCCACCAACCTGGCTGCTCACGGCTGTCACTAAACCCTTACCACCACCAGCTCCCTCAGCAAGCAGGAAACCAATGGAAAAAGGTTTGAAGTTCGATTTGTTACCTTCCTTCATGTTCGCAAATCGCTCCTTCAGTTGGTGATCCACCTCAGGACCAAAGGCAAAGTTATTCACAAAAATAACACTGCAAGATAAGGGTCTAGTTAATCAAGAGGGACAGGCAAACGGCACCCAAGTAAACACAACTACCCCCACAGCCACAACTCACCATCACTTAGAGCCTTTCCAGCCACTTGCTGAACTGAAGAACATCGCTTATTCCTGACTATACAGCTACTTCCATCTAACAAAACGCTTTCTTCTTGCGTAGTGACCCACACAGCACCTTACCTTTAGCATTCAGACACTGCCCACAGAACTACATTTAAGCAATTTTGAAGGCGCCCCGCTCTGGCAGCTCCTCTCAGCATACAGCTGAGTTTTACACCTGAAGTTTCCACATAAAAACAATGTGCAAAATGTTTTTGCCCCTCCGCCATGGTGAGATCAAACACCAGCACAGCAACTACCAACACACTTACAGCAGTTAATCCACACATGAAAAACAATACTCCAGCACAGACACAGGTATTTCACGTCCCATTACTTCTTCATGAGCATTTGAAGTATTACAGCAAAATATTAGAATGTATTTTCTTTTCTAGCTCTAAATTCCCCCTGTAACGCAAAAAGGCAGTTGACATCTCTCAGCACATTTTCCCTGCCCAGAACCCAGCACTTCACCCCAACCTAAAACAGAGGGTTTGCATCATTCTTTCTGGGTTAGGAAACCAAATGAGGGGGTTTTATTCCTGAAAAAAAAACCCAAGTCAGATGGAAACAAAGAAATCGGCACATAGGCAGAATCACACAAATGACAAAACGTCTGACAAAGAAATGGAACACAGAATAAAAAAAGAAGTAGCCCTTTATTTTTAAGGGCCTGGGCCTGGCCTAATTGTCCCTGGTGCCTGTTTCCTACCAGCTCGCAACAAGAGTCCTCAGCATCTCCCGGGAGGCGCTGAGCACCCTGCACGCACAAACGGTGAAGGCCAGCCTGGCGCACTGTTTTGACATGAATGACTGATTTCTTTGTAAGAGGTCTGTTTGAAAACTGCCCTCCTAGTGCCTCCACATATTAAACATGTTGAACAAGGACACTGAGTTTAAGAGCAGCAGCCAAAGCTATTAAAACCCACAGATGAAAAAAAAAAAAAGTTTATACACCAAGGGAAAAAAAAAAAAAAAATCTTGCTATGCCTTGCTCTTGGAAATCTGGGAAACCCTGCCTGGCAAGCAAGGCTAGCAGGGGTTTCTTCCTCCTCCTTCCCACGTGCCAAAAAAGAGGCCTTGCAAAAGAGCCAAGCTTGTTAAGGGGACTAGAAAGCATCCAGGAAAGAAAGGGAAAAAGACACAGCTTGCCAGATATCTCTTTTAGTGCTCATTTTGGCAGAATATCTTGTACGCACATGACCAAAGCACAGGAGTCCCCAGTCCACCTTGATTTCAACCCTCTTTTCAGCACGTATTTCGAAGCCACAGGAAGAGTTATTAACGGGAATACTGCGTGCTGCACAGCTCGCTGCCATGTCAGCATCGAGCACGTAGAACCCTGCGCTGGTACAAACACACCCGTCCCTCTGGAGCCTGGGAGCTCCTGGGAAAGGCAACACTTCAACTTACTCGCTAAGACCGGATGGCTCCAACGTGAATCCATCAGCCAACCTGCAGTCTCATTAGAGAGCAGACGCTGAACAGTTGGCGCACTCGGAACAAACACAGACACCTCACGGCTGTGAGCAAAAAGCTACTTCTTTTTGAATTTCTGTATCAGAGCAAGGTGGCTGCGGATCAGTCGTCACACAATTAGCTGCGTACCGTATAAAATAAACATCTACCGGCATTTCTGCGTGCAGTTAGACGTATTTCAGTTAAAAAATAAAATATTACATCTGTTTCAGGGAAAGTTGCTCAGGCAAAGGAGCGTGCGTTTGGAAGAGCGAACCACAAAGCAAAACCCCGCCACGCTGCAAGGCTGGGATAAGTCTGTCCACAAATTAAAAGGCACCTCCTGAAGTTTAACTGAAGTATGCAATACTTCAAAAGTCAGCAGCCTGGTAGATGCCTTCCTGATGGAGCACTCTTAAACCAGTGACTTGGAAGCAACCCACAAATTGCCACAACGCTGAAGATTTTCAGAGCCCCCTCTGACAACTGCCTTCCATTCCCCCAGATAACAGGGCGGCCCAGAAGGTCATATAAAAATAATAACTTTTTTTCTGTCCATAAGGCTGAAAGAATGCAAAGCCTTTACAAACACAAAATACTTTATTGTTTTTAAAAAACTTACTCCCTCTTTGCTACCATCAAAAAGGAGTCTAACCCTCTGTACAGATCTTCACAGAAATAAATCTTCAAGACAAACAGCTTAAATGAATTCCCAGTTTAAGTTGGAACAGACTCACTTGGGTCTTTTGCTTTTTTTAAATGGAAAGTGAGTCTAGCTGAGTGCACCAACAGCCAAAATAACTAGTGTTTTGCCAGAATCACTGACATGAACTACAAGGATATGCAGAACAGAGGTTTAAACCTCTCTGCATAACCAGAATTTATCTTCGATACGCCCTTGTATGTAATACCATGGGACACACATTTAAATCCATTCTTCTAGTCAGAAAAGAGGCCAGTATAAGAGTTGGCAGATAGGCTTTTGGTATTTGCTATGGAAATTCTATATAAAAAGCTGGCCAGCCTCCCAATTTCCATTATACAAACGCCCAAATATTCAGTTCATAAAGCAGCATTCAATTGCTGTACTGTACCTTGTGTTTGCAATTCTCTCTCTCCATTCTTCTGAGAGGAAGTCACCTCTTTCCAGCTTAAAAAAAAAAAAAAGACAAAGAACACAAAAACACACGCATGAGTTTACATTGTTCCTTTCTGCTCCATATCCCTTTTCCTTCAGAGAAGGCCAAACACACTGCACCACCCACGAAGTCTTGGGGAAATACCCAGGAGACAAAGCTCACCGGCTGTGCCCGTGCCCTGCTCCCAGAGGTGCCCCCCTCTCTGCTCCCACCGCTGGAGGAACAGGGAAGGGTCCCCGAGTGTCACCGACGCCCTGTGAAGCCTGTGCTCCATGGAGAAGCCAGCAATACCATACAGCACCCAAACCAGAAACAATCAGCAAAAGCCTCCTCAAGTCCCCGCTGACCCCCCTGGTTCTGTCAGCCCATCTCAGCAGAGGGGGAACCAGGGCAAAGAGACCGTGCACAGCACTGGCTGGAAACACTGCCTTGGAAGTCAGGCACATTGCAACAGACAGACAAGCATCTGATTTTTCAGTGGTACTAAATATAAATCTTGAATGCTTCTAACACTTTCAAGTTGGAAATCACAGAACATAGAGGCCTTATTTGAAAATAGTTATAGGTATGACTTCAGTGGCTCACAGAGTAACTTTCTGATGAAAACACATCAAGTCCCAGGTTAATACCCACAACTCCATAGCTTTTCCACAGATTAACGTTTTCTCAGTCGTGCTTTTGAAACGAGAGAGAAATCCATGGGCCATGCTGTTTTACTGTGTCACAAGTAATGCAGAAGGAGGGTTGGGGGAGGAAGATAAGAGGAGGAGAGAAAAAATAATATGCAACTATATAATTAATGATGATGACATACTTTGAAGAGGCAAGTAAGATGATGGCTTACATCAGAACCTCAGGAACATCAAAGCAACAACAGTGACTGCTTAGCATCCTTTTTCTGCATATATTCCGTTGTACAGAAAGAAGTGAACATTTCACATGCCAGCATTTATTCTCGTTTAGTGACAACTCAATCAGAACTGCCTGCACTGCAATGCAGACACACTCGAGCTACTTCCAAACATCGCTCGGTAAGCCAGGACACTCATCTCTGTGAAGCACCAGAGCCTGGTGCCTTCCACCAGAGCTTTCTCTTCCCAGCAGGGCAGCCTGACACCACTCAGAGCCACAGCAGGGATGGCAAGGGAAGGTAAACCTGCCTGAGCCACCATGAAGGACAAAGCCACCCTTGTCAACACAAGTGGGTGTCTTTGGGAGGAAAGGAGAAAAGGAAAAAAATTCCAAATACCCTGCTGCTACACACTGACGGGGGAGCATCGAAGGTTCTTGAGCAAGAGATCAAGAACTCTGCAAACAGCCTTAAGTATTAGAAACTAAACATGCTGAAAGCAGTGGGTTAGAATAACTGAAGTTAGTCAGAATTACCTGTTCCATCAAACAGCTAGGCCGAAATAAGATTTCAGACCAGAATTACCACCTGTACTCTCACGCCTGCTGGGAGGGGATGCGTGTTTTGATATCCCCACTACAGTGAAAACAAAGCCCACGTCAGAGACTGAACTCGAAGAGATCCAACCTAACAACATACTGTAAGGTATTTCCAAACTCTGGAGCAGTCACTCAATGCCGCATCAGAAGTTTATTGAGTTTTTCCTCAGCTCATACACTGAAAGATTTTTTTTCTGGGGCTCTATATGCCCTATTTGCAAATGGAGACCATCTCTAGGTTATTTTCAAGAGAAAATTTTGTCTCAAAGTCTTTTCTGTTCTTGTAGTTTCATGGTTGCGTAACCAAGACACAGCAGAAGAAAACCCACATGCAGGGCAACTATACTTATTTTACAACAATTTTTGCAAATCAGCTCCTATATTGCAGTCCTCCATGCCACACCATCAGTTTCTAACATCTACCTGGGGTTTCCATATACAAAGAGGAGAAAGAAAAAAACATTTGAGAAACAAGGTAGCGTGATTATAAAGCTATAGTCTAGCAAGAGAACAAAGAACCCGTGTAACATGAAACTGTTTTCAAATACTAAGCTCCATATAAAGGTCTTGAAATCTAACCTAAGTGGCCGTTATACATTATTTGGATCCAGTTACACTGTACATTTGCCATGCCTACGCGCTTAGGAAGAGCACAGTTATAACCAAGATCTCCATGTCTTAACCTGATAGAACACACGGAGGCTGAACATTTTTTTCCCTGTCTACTTTTGCAAGATAGAGCCATGCTACAATTCAAACGAACCGCAGCCCTGTTTAAACCTGCCTATTTCTGTACTGCAATGCTACCCTAGCTCATACTTAGCCAACAGCTAAGGGAAAATTCTCAACAGGAAAAATACTGGAGTACAGAAATAACTAGATGGTCAACTGTGGTTGGGAGAAAATTGCTTATTTTTTCCCCTCTGGAAGCAAGACAGTGATTCCTGGATCAGTGAATTGAAAACAGAGTACAAGAGCTACCCGACTGACTACTCGACATGCAGTTTCTTCAACTACCATACTTGGGGAGCAGTGATCAATAAATGATGGCCTAAAAAAAGGACAGTAGGGCCCTCCCCATCAACTGACACAAAGAATCCAACAAAATCCCCCCCAAATCCCAGTCAACTCTGTGGTTTACAGTAATTTTGAGAGCAAAACAAGAATCAGTAAGGAAACTCCAGCTAGCCAGCTCCTGTAGCTAAACCAGTAGAAGAACAAGGTCCATTACAGTCATGCAGGCAGTGACAGCTTCGGGGACACACTCAATCTCTTCCCACCAGTGTCCCCACCCCCATCGTGTTCATCCTTCCTCTGAGAAACTTAATCTCCTTAGTGAATAATGAATGGAAGGGACCATCTGTAATGCAGATATTTTCATCAGATTAGACAATGCAGGAGACGTGCTTTATCTAAAAGGATAATTAGCTCAGTGCAATCCGCTTCAGAGAGCTGCCAGCCTGCATTGTTTCTAAGTTTAGAAGCCAAAACAGGTTTTTATTCAGGTTTTTCAAACAGATAAATTTCCTCTACAGAGACTGCCGAAATACGCTCAACGGCATCTGATTCCTGTAACTTGAAGAAAACCCGGCAGGTCAGCGCCCAGGGGAAGCAACAAGAGGTACACTCCAGCGGGTTAGCATTCATCACGTCGCAGAGCAACAGTTTATGAAGGTCAAGCCCCCGTGCTGCGGAGGAGGGCTCCGTTCTCGCCCCAGCGCTGGGTTGGGAGTCTCTCTGGTAACGCTCTGTCTGACTGGCTACACAAAGCCATAAATTCACACAGAGAATGCCTCATTCCAGCAGCCTCCGTGCAAACACTTGGCTCACAAAAACCAGTCGTTTCTGCCTGGAAAAGTACACATGGTTATTTTTAGGTTCCTGTTCTTTTCAAAAATAACCAGAGGCATGAATCCAAACCTCCAAAATGTGGCATCATTTCAAAGCCACTGGGGACGTTTGGAGGGCTTTTCAAATAACCAAAACACCAAGTTTCCCGCTGAAATAGGGCATGCAAAAATATCTGGGACAAACAGATACCTTGCCCTTTCCTCAGCGGCAGTGCACTGTTAAGCAATGGAAGGTTTTAAGTACAGGTGATGTCAGTTATCCCCGCAAACCAGCAGCTGGTATCAGGCAACAAGAGACAATGAAACTCCTACACAAATCACTCTGCTTTTGCTCAGAAGAGAGATTTCCAGGAAAGCAAGCCAGACAAGGCACCCCAAACTCAGAGACAAGCCTGCAAGCTTACAGATGCCAGACTTCCCCTGATTCTTGCACAACAAAAATCACCTCTAATCCACGGGGCTGAACCACAGAGCACTTTCAGCAATTAGAAGCTACTGAGGTTTCCTCGGAGCAGACAGCACATGTGTCAGAAATGTCCACCCAGCCTTTGGCAACACTGACCTATGTTTTCCTGCACTTATTTTGTACACTCCTACATGATTTCCACCTAGTGCTAAAACAAGCTTTTATGGAACCAGGGAAGTTATTCTGTTATAACAACCCTGAGTAAACAAAACCAAAACACGTCCTTGCCTTCAGCAGAAGTCCAACGTGCGACTACAGCTACCGCCAGCTTTGCTTGCAGAGACCTACTGTAAGCTCTGACTGGAAGAATACCTTCCCCTAGCAAAAGAGTACAACAGGTAGTAGGCACTGAGGACACACTGAAAACTTTCTTCAAGGGTACTCTAGGAAGAACATTTAAGCACTTTCTGCTACATGGCAATCTCAGCATTGTGTCCTAGATACCTGGAGATGGCTCCAATTTTGAGGTCACAGGAGGATATTTACAGTTAGAAACCATGAAAATCCATCTGCCTCTTAATTGCAATACTGCTTTTTAGTTTGATGACTGCACATGTGCAGAGATTCCCCAAGAAAGACTCTCTAATTATCTAGGCCTAATGACCTTAGAAGTCTCCCATTTCCTTCAGACAACAGTTCTCTTGAAAAGAATGGGGTAAGGCTAAGCTTGGAGACTTCCGAGTTCCATGGGAAGAGAAATGAGAAGATAAAAGGAGTTGAAGCAAAGTGAGATATGCTGGAATTGGGACATTCTAGTCCAAAAAGCTGAAGCAGCTGATTAAAATAAAAAAAAAAAAGTACAATGCATTTCCTCTGAATACAACAGAGGAGACTAGCAAAGCATCTGATTATCCCTAACTGATCAGGAATTAAGACATCAGGGAAGTTGAGGAGCAACTGAACCTAAATAACAGAATAGAATAGAATAGAATCATTAAGGTTGGAAAAGACCTCAAGGATCATCCAGTCCAACCGTCCCCCCCCCACAACTGTTAACCACTAAAACACAGCACAGGGATGCAAGTACTGTAAGCCAAAACATATCAACTGAATGTAAAAACTAAGAAAGATTCTTAGAAAGTGTGACTCTCCTAGGTTGTTGGTTTTTTCCCTCCAGTTAGAATCATGAAATTGAATGGCCTGTCATTTAAAATGAAACTCAGTTCATTTAACAGGATTATGAGATACGATTATCTACCATAGCTGGAGCTCAGGGGACTTAGAAGCCACCGTATGACGAGCAACCTCTCTCCCACTCCTCTTGTGCCCCAAATGGACCTTGTCACCCTGAAGCTGCAGCAATCACCCATTGCTGTAGCCCTGCAGAAGCCTTATGCACCCAGCACACCTCAGGACACTTTGCCACTAGTTACTGGAGAAGTTTAATGTGCAATTACCATCTCAAAGTGACTACGCAACAATGCTTTGATTTCTGTCCCGAAAGGTTCTGCATGTATGTGACTGCGTATTTAGCACAGAACCACTTCTCGAAAGAGACTTTTTTTTTTTCTACGATTGTTGACAAAATAGAATGGAAATATACCTGGACAATCAGGGTTTATTTTAAATATTGTCACTGGACCCTGGTCATCAGAATTCACGTGTCCAAACTCAGAACTTCCAACAGCAGTAAGAATATTCTGGTGGGAAAAGCGAGGAAGTGAGTCTGCTGGTCACAGATCTGGTAAGGGCAATCAACTGCTGCCTCACCATAACAGTCCTGGGTAAAAGACAAGACTTAAGCAGCAGATCCCCTTTCAGTGAGAAATCAAAAAGCCATTTGTACTGGAAACTTCTACTTGTACCAGGCTCTTGGCTGTTAAAAAAACCACCCCACACAACCCCGCAGGCCCAACTCTAGGCTTTATTGCTGCCTTATGTACCGCAGTTTTTACTTTTACAGCAAGGCAGCTATTACGTGCATGAAGTCAAAACCACTGTCCACATTATACAGAGAAAACGGCAGGTGGGATCTGAGGCTTCTTCTCACTGAAATTCTGCCAAACTTCCCTCCTCCAACACTTTATTCTTCTCAAAATATTTATTTTCCATATGACTGCCTAAAACATTAGAGTGGAATTCACAAGTTAAGCTCTGCTGATGACAGACCGTTTCAATTTGTGCTTATTTTATCTCCAGCATTTGGAATTCTGGGACCCCGTTAAGCATTTTGCAGGGTACAAAGTTGTTTTCAGAAAGATAAAGATACCAGGCTTTTAATATCCTGCCTTCCAGTGTCTTATAGCTGCATTTACGAGACAATTCTGCTCTCTGCTTAATAACAGCCACCTATAAAAGATGCTGTCTTAGGAGTTACTAAAGAAAACATACTGTTTGGCAGGGAAAAGCAGATGTAAGGTTAGGATGTTTAACGAAACATCCCTCTGTGTGTACGGGTGAAAGACCAAAATCTATCTTGAAGCATCACTATGACAAGGTGGTAGGAAACCAACCTTCCTTAAGACAAGCAGTGCTGCAAGTGCTCAGCTTTTCCCAGAAAAGCAGACTACAGACTCAAGAAAGAGAAATTTTACCCCAAACACTTTTCAGTAAAGAATTATAAAAGCCAAAGAACCTAGCAAAAAATAAGTATCTTTGTTTCAATATAGTACCAGACTCTGTCACTTGGAATGCACAATATGGAAATGCTCGCTGCCTACGGCAATCAATATGCTTTCAATATTTTAGCCCAAGTTCCTAGCCTGTTCTTTAAATTACACAGCTCATAAGCAGAGTATCTTCAGTAACAATTCCTTTCATGTAATGCCAGCTGGGTGACACAATGGAAAAATGCCATATGGCCACTTCATGAAAAGTAAAGCATTCGCAGTGTTTCCACAGCAGGAAAGAGTTAGCAGTCTGGTATCAATCCTGCTACAAACTAGTCCCACAAAAGGCCCAGCATCCCTCTGAAGAAAATCACGCTATACAGGAAAGGCATTTCAGGAAGAAAGGCAACAGAGGCAGGTGGCACTGTCACCTTCTCCAGCCAGCTTCCCAAAGGGAGAGCTGTAGCACCCTTCCTTACAAGATAAGCCCTCTAAAGAGCACCAAGGATCCCAGCAGACACAGAAAACTGGGAAATAAAGGCTGGCCATCTACAACCTGCCACTTGATCCCACACTGCTGGAACGCTGAAAGCCACGTGGTTCAAACCATTCCAATAGCACAGCAAGAGTGGCTCTGTACAGAAGGAAAATGAAGAAGTAGATCCCCAAAGACTTGCTCACACTTGAACTGCAGTACACATTGCTAGCTGCAACTTCTGAGCAGGAAAGATTGACCCAACTTCCCTGGGCAATTAGGGAACAATCCTGATCCATTCTCCAGTGGTCAGAAAAGCATAAATACGTGTATTTTCAAAACTCCAAGTGAGTTTCTCTTGTACTATGTTTATATACATTTCCTCACTGGAAAGCAATTAACAAGGGAGCAGATTTTCTTAATGGCAAAAGGAAAAGGGGAAGGAACGACACGAGTGTATGACTCTGCGCATGCCTCACACTACCATTACATAATGGAAAACAAATCCACAATGATTAGATAACATCCAGAGGAAGGGGAAAACTATTTCATCCTGTGTCCCTAGTCCTAAGGAGAGAGATGCCCTGTGATGACCCATTTACTCCTCCTGCTCTAACTCCACCTCAGAGCATTCAATTCCAATCCTTTCCAAACCAGAACTAACCACCCACCAATCCCTCCTGAGCCCACAACCCCCCCTTACCTCCAGCTACAAAACATCTATTGGTCCTGGAGTTTTCTGCTCTAACCTCACAGTGCCAGCATTCATCCAGAATTTAAACTCCATGCTCTGCAACGCTGGAGCCCCTGCCACCCCGTCCCCTTCACCACCTGTCCCAGGTGACCCCACCTTCATGTGCCTGCAGAACCAAAGCTTCAGCTTTTTTCCTAGCAGGAGATTTCAGAAACCCAAGGGTGGAGCTGCCCTTTTCAATAATTCACCCAGAGAGAAACCCCACACGGTGGACAGAGAAGAGGAAAAGAAAAAAAGTAAAAGGAGTTTTAATACAAACAGAGGACACATGGCAGCCCCAGTTAAAATGGCAATGTTTCAAAAGAATAAACCTTCCAAGAGCTTCTGAAAAGAGCTGAAAGTGCTCCCAACACCACCATACCACATGTCAAGCAAGGCAGAGAGAGGGCCCTGGGAGGATGCCTTGGAGAACACCATCCTCGGGATGAAGTTACAAGCCAGGAAGCAGGTATGACTCATACTTCCACGTGGCTGGCAAAAGGCTGAAGAGGATTTTGCAAATTCTGTACACATGCATGGATCACAAAGTTTTTCAGCTGAATTTCACTCACTGTGTATTCTGCATGTTTTTTCCCATACCATTTCATCCACTTTCTGAACTCTCTGTCCATCGTCTAGAAGGGGAAGAAAAATAAAACCACCAGTTAGGACACCACATGTCACCAGTTACATCGCAATAAAAGGAGATGCAGCTCTGACAGTGCTCACTGACCCCAAAGGCTTTTTTTTTTTTTTTGGCTCGTTTGAGTTTCTTTTGCTGTTAACACTCAAAGGATAGGCAGACAGATAACTACTGTAGTTTAGTTTCTTTAAAAAAAGCCTTTGCTTTACCAGGATCAAGATAAAGCTGGCATCCTCTTCCATCAGTTACATGTTATAAGCAAGGACATCCAAGCTGATGCTGCTCAGCACTATAAAACGGTGCAACCTAAAGTAGCTACCATGTTGTAGTACATAACCCCACAGCGAGAAGGAGGCACGGACCGCAGACCAGCCTAAGCCCAGATAGCAGAGGAACAAACAGGATGAAGACAGGTCTGCTAGGGTGAATGAGAAGCAGAAGGAGCAAGCAAAGCAATTGCAACAGCAAATGGAAGGAGTGTTGCACTTCACAGAGCAACCAAGAAGAATGCTTCAAATTACATCCCAACAGACTAGGGCTGCAGAGGATGAAAGGCTGCTGCTACCCAACCAGGCAGCTGGCACTGGTTTTCCACTGCCAAAATACAGGAGAAAGGAAACAAAAACCCCTTACATCAAGATAGCTTGGTGCCTTACAAATAAACATCTCCACAGTTACAAGATCTTGTTCCCATCTACATGAACTACCACCACCCAGCACAGATCAGTACTGTAGCGTAGCCGCGGGGGTCCAGCTACAGATACACAACACATTTGGAAATGAAACTCAAGTGTCTTGGAAGACTGCAAAAACACTCCTGATCTTTAGGATCTGACTCCACACAGGGAAAGGCCTAAATTTGGACATAGCAAAGAAAGTTGATAAGGGAGAGCAGCATACTGGGAATCCTGACTTCACTGACAGCTTGGAGATGGTGAAGCCCTCCATCAGCAGGTCAGTATAACAGCACGTGTTGACAGATGTGTTTTAAAGTTATTTACAATTCAAAGCACTCCAAAGTGTAGTAGGACAACTCACAAAAATCTTCAGCATTTTCATATGCTGTATGAATTATTTTTTTTTAAGGCAACTTCACTAAGACAAATTCATAACATTCTTCCCCTTCAGCTGAAGTGTTTCAAAGTCATCTGCATTAATTATCATAGCAACCGGAGATGTGTGGCTACAGCCAATCTTAACTAGAAAGTTAATCCAGTCCCTTCCACAAATGTTTGTCAGAGATGGGGAGGAAAAATGGTCCATTACACACAGCACAAGGCAGATTAACTGTGCACAGGCAGCTTCACACATTCTGACACTGCAGCAGCTGTTTAGCTGTTAAATCTGACAGGACATCGTCTGTAATCAGAAATACTGGAGGAACAAAATGTACTGTTGTTATCTTATGAAATACTGGTGTACTTCTAAAACTGAAGGTACCCCATGAATCAATACTCAATTTGTGGGTAATTTTTTTTTGTTTGCTTTTTCACTAGAGCCTTGTGTTTGCACAACAACATGAAGGGAAATTAGTGAAAGTAAGAATTTAACTTTCCCTCTTTAAACTCAGGGAGTCCAGGCCTTGCAAGTGACTCCCTGAAGAAACCAGAATGCTCAAGCAGAGGCACTGCAAAGAGCACTCCAGTTGGAAATTTCCACTGGGTCACAGCAGGGGAAACCAAATGGATTTTTAGATCGTTGTCTGATCCTCCTCACCACTATGTTTACACATTTTTGCCCATACCACTGAAAAAGAGGATCAAGGGTATTTCTCCCCACTCTCTCCATAAGGTATAATCTTCTAGCCTGTACAGACTGAGTCAGCTTGTTTTAACAATATGGAGGGCTAAGTTTCTATTCAGTCTATTGAAGAAAGTAAACATCTTATGGTAAGGCATGACTAACCTTTATTGTTTGCTTGCAGCTCATTTGCCTTCCAGGTTTGGCGTGGAACTGATTATCTTTGTGTGTTCCCAGTGACACAGAATTAGAAGTGTAAAGAAAGTTGCCTGCCTGACTAAACATTATGGTTTTCTTATAATCTAAGACTTCATCTAGATGCCTGCTAAGCAGTTATTAACCAGAACCCAACACAGACCTTATCAATTAGCCTGCAACAGTTTAATAACTAAGCAGAACTTCAGCATTAGGACACCAAAAGAGGCATCACTACCATAAGCAGAAACATAGCCTTTAAAACCTTTAAGAAGTCTTCATTTGGTCAATTATGCTGGGAGTTATTGAAAAACACCTGAAGGACAACACAGTCATTGGTCACAGCCAACACGGGTTCATGAGGGGAAGGTCCTGCTTAACCAACTTCACGTCTTCTTATGACAAGGTCACCCATCTGGTTGACCAAGGGAAGCCAATGGATGTTGTCTTTCTGGATTTCAGTAAAGCTTTTGATACTGTTTCCCACAGTGTCCTTCCGGACAAAATGGCCAACATCCAGTCAGGCAAAAACATAATACGATGGGTGAGTAATTGGCTGGCGGGTCATGCCCAAAGAGTTATAGTTAATGGGGTTACATCAGGCTGGCGGCCAGTCACTACTGGGGTGCCCAGGGCTCCATTTTGAGGCCAGTTCTTTTTAACATTTTCATAAACGACCTGGATGTGGGACTAGCAAGAATAGTAGGCAAGTTTGCAGATAATACTAAATCGGGAGGAGCTGTGGACTCTGTTGAGGGTTGTGAGGCCTTGCAGGGAGACCTGGACAAATTAGAAAACTGGGCAATCACCAATCGCATTAACAAGAGCTAAGTGCTGGATTCTGCACCTGGGCAGGGGCAGCCCTGGCTGTACAGACAGACTGGGGGATGACGTGCTGGAGAGCAGCCACACTGAAACGGATCTGGTGGTCTTGTTTGACACCAAGGTGAACATGAGCCAACAGTGTGCCCAGGCTGCCAGGAAGGCCAACCACATCCTGGGGTGCATCAAGCACGGCATTGCCAGTTGGTCTAGGGATGTGATTGTCCCACTCTGCCCTGCGTTGGGGCGGCCTCACCTTGAGTGCTGGGTGCAGGTTTGGGCACCACAGGACAAGGCAGACATAAAGCTATTGGAGAGCGTTCAAAAGAGGGCAACTAAGACAGTGAAGGGTCTAGAGGGGAAGACATACGAAGAGAGGCTGAAGGCCCTGGGCTTGTTCCGCCTGGAGAAGAGGAGGCTGAGGGCAGAGCTCATGGTGGCCTACAGCTTCCTCCCGAGGGGGAGCCAAGGGGCAGGTGCTGATCTCCTCCCTCTGGGGCCCAGTGACAGAACCCCAGGGAACGGCCTGGAGCTGCCCCAGGGGAGGGTTAGGGTGGAGATTAAGAGAAGGTTCTTCCCCCAGAGGGTGGTGGGGCCCTGGCACAGGCTCCCCAGGGCAGTGGTCACCGCCCCGAGCTGGGCTGAGTTCAAGCAGTGTATGGCCAACGCTCTCAGTCATCTGCTGTGATGGGGCTGGTCCTGTGTGGGGCCAGGGGTTGGACTCGATGATCCTTATGGGTCCCTTCCAACTTGGGAGATTCTATGATTCTGTGATTCTAATTCATTCCCAGATTTGCTTAATGGTATGGTCTCGAAGCCCTGAATTAGAGCCAGGACGGTGCAGGTGTTTAGGTGAAGCTTACACTACTCTTCCTTTTGAACAGGTACTGCACCATTGCTGTTAAAACATCTTTACATCTCCTGGTCCTGAAATCACTCCAGAAACATGCTAACGCTCCTCCTTGGCACTCCACAAGCACCACTAGCAAACACCTCGATATACACTCCTTTCCCCAGTCATGCCACGCTGCAGGTCACACTGACCTGAGAACCAAAAGCAACTAGGACTGAAACTCTTGCTTCATTTCCTGCGCAGCACTTAACAGTAACCCTGAACCACGGAGTTAGCCTTCAAATAAGGTATACACACACAACGTGCTTCAAAAAAACCTCACCTCAGCATATTTGGCTGGAATATCAGCTTTCTCCACACCATAGTGATGTTTGCAGTTTGTGGCTGCTGCCACTTGAAGCACCACCTGACCTACACCTGCAGGAAAGAAAAAACAAGCCTGAGAACAAGTTTCAGTAGAAAACCACTGCAAGGGGAGAGAAAACCTTTTAGAGCAAAAGGCAACAGGAAAAATGCAGGTAATCTGTGGGACAAGGCTTCAGGGTACAATTTCATCTCCCAGTTGTGTCTGACTGTTCCCATATGAACTCTATCTCTCTCTCAACTGGAAATTTTCAGTAAAAAGAGTTTACATACTAACTAGAAAGTAAGTAGTGCAATTCCACTTTGTTACAGAAAGAATTTCTACTATCATAGTCTTCAGGTTTATATTTTTCACTACATTGAGCACTTTATGATAATAGCATAAGACTACAACATTTACAGCAGTATTTGTATTGACAATTATTAATGGTTAATTTTATTAAATATTACAGGCTCATTTTTACAAATTCATACAGGTTTCAGAATGAATCTACAGGTTTCACATTGTAATTCACTATTTAATTAAGTAATTCAACAGTTAGACAAACCCTACCACATTCCAAACCAAATACTCACTGGTCACATACCTATGCCATTAATTTGAAGACTGCCTAAAACATTTGTCCTTGTGCTGCATTTCATGGTGAAAACCAGTATAAATATTGCTACAGTAAGTCTGAGAACATGTAAAGCTTATCCATAGATGAGCTACTTTAGAAAATATTATAGGGTTCAACAGTCAAAATTTCAGAGGCATCCACTACACTGGCACAACTAAGTATTACTTAAAAATGCGTGAACTTCCCATCGCTCCAAATTCTACCTGCACCAGATGCTCCCAGCAGTAATTAGCTGTCACTTCTACACCTTGTCTTGAATGTACGCCCTCTCCCTCACCTCAGCTTATGAGAAAAAATATTCGTTAGATTTCTCTCTGTATGAGTGACCCACATTTTGCATGCACTGGTGCAACGTCATTCCACATGTTACAACAGTCACTTATGGTTTTCTCAAAACATCCAATATTCATCAGTAGTACACTGATGCATGACTTTCTGTCCACGACAAAATGCATTCTTGTCTCACCAGTGCACTTAATCATTCTGCAGAGGACCACACGGGAAACACGAGCGAATTTAAGAGGATAGCCCATTTGCACAGAAAACATATTGCTGTTTTCCATTTCATTGGCTGTCGGCAGGAAGCAGCACTGGTAATTGCAGGGGTGGAACTCCTGCATTTAAACCATTACCACTCTAATGTGGGCTGGCACAATGAGAACTGCAGTGCTGATGGGGAGGGGGGGGTTGTTGTTGGGGTTTTTTGCTTGGGTTGGAGGGGTTTTTTGCCAGTTCCCATTCTGCATACACATGCATATTTTATACACATGCAAATATAGATGTACAAATTTCTGCAGGGCTGAGAACATGGACAACCAGTGATTTGAGGGCAAACTGTTTCACTGTTTCTTACTTATGAAGAGCAAGGAGGACAAAGACTAAGGCGACGACCAAGAACATGCTGCATTGTCAGATACCACATGATACAGCATAAGTAACTATTAATCCTGTCTTTCTTTGGCTTTTCTTTTTGCAAGAACTTAACCATATTGCAATTGCAGTTTGCCTAATGATAGTGCATACCTCCATAAACTCCTCCTGCGATGAGCCACATTCCTGGCATCACAGACAAAACTTCCAACAGCCACAGCATCCTGGTGGGGGTTTTGCCCTGCTGCTCAGCCACTGCTCTATGCCTGTAGTTACTGGCCCAGCATTAAATTTACTGGTAGAAATAATATGCTCTGACAGTGTTTTCATTTACACTGCACTCAATACTGCATGGATTACAATTTACAAAACGTTACTCCTTCAGAACAAACTCAACAACTATGTTCTGGTTTTAATTGTTTCAGTGCTCCAAACGTTAAAAGACAGAGACCTCTAAATTTAAACCATTTCTTTCAGATAGGCTTTTATAGACTGTGAATTTTTATCCTGTTGGTCAATCTCCAAGATTAAGGCGGGGAGATCAGCAATAAATACCTGATTTTATTTCTGATGACAGCAGGTAAAAGTATCTAACGTTTGAGCTCGTTACATAATGAGCAGCACTACAGGACTTCAGATAAGATCTTCTTTAACCTTCCCGAACAAACAATTGCAAGCATCTATAGCAATTTTTTTCTTCCAGATGGAAAAGAATTCGTCAGATCTGATGCCTTTCTTAGTGTCTCCTCTGAACATAAGTAATTGAAACAGGAAATTTCGAGTCCCATTAAGGGATGAGGTGGGGGATTAAAAAAAACAAACCCACACACTAAAGATCCCAGACTGGAGATGTATTAAGTTTTTGGGGAAAATGGCAGTCCCACTGTATTTATATTCAAAATAGATTTGCTTTTTAACAACTGAATGTACTTTGGGGAAAAAGTATTTTAAAGTCCTGTATCATACCAGCAACAAAACCGAAACATACTTCATTTAAAACTTCACAACCCATCTCCGAACCAGATTTTAGCAACAAAAAGAACATCATCATCTTCTTACTCAGTGTGTCTCTTCCACATGTGTTGGAGTCATAATTGGTTTCTTTACCAACAAGAAACATCTATTTCCTTTTAAAACCCTAACCTGGTTCACAAGATGCAGTTGTAGGCTGTAAGCTAGATTTTGTGGGGTCTCACAGGGCAGCTGTTAAAGCTAACTATAAAGTCTTTTTTGACACACTGAAAAGTACGTCAGAGGGGAAAAAAAAAAAAAAAACCGGCTTCATTCTCACATTCCACACCAAGTGTTTCACGCTGGCATGGGAAGGGTCAAGAAATCACATTCTGAGATATGAAGGGTATAAACTTGAATCGACTGAAAACAGATGAATCCTTAGAAATCGAACTGCTATTTTTATCTTTCATTTTTATCATCATTTTTAATATTGTTTCTTCTTTAAAGTGTATCCACCAGCAGCAACAGAAACCAAGAGTTTTCTGTAACAAGGGGTTATTGCTCTGTAGGCGGACATTTTACTAACACCACAGGGAAGAACGTCTGGGATGTCTATTTTGTCTATTTAATCCTGTCATAGAAAGCAGGAGCAGCATTGGGGATTATCTAAAAAAGGTGCTTATCCTGTAACACAATCCTTAGTCCTGGCTTACTTTCCAAATATGAATTTCACTTCTTTTTTTTTTAAAGAAAGGAAAAAAACAGCAAGTGAAAAGAGAAAAAGAAAACCCACTTAAATTATTGGTCACTTACCACTGCCCAAGTCAACAAACAAGTCATCCTCTGTCATTTTAATTTCATCTATCATTTGGGCCACTAAGTCAAAGGAAGTTTCTCCGTAAACCTCTGGGGAAAAGGGCTCATAGTTGTTAAGTTTCTCTGGATCAGTCACTGAGTGGTTATAGACTTGCTGCAGAATGTGCCGGAGGAGCCCGTTGGAGGGACGAGTGTTCAGTTTCATCGGTTGGGTGGTTCCTTTCCACTAAAGGGACAGAGCAGGAAGAAGGTATGAACCCACCATGAGGACAAGTAAACGTCACCAGAACAAGGTTGCATTGGCATAACTCAGAAATGAGAAATTCCCTCCCATCTCCTCTCTCACAAGCTGGCCTGCAGGGGCTTTGCAAAGATAAAAACCATACTAAAGAAATTACACAACACTGATTGCTCCATACTTTGCCTCACCTCAACTAATAGGTAATTTCAAATATGCTGGAAATAGGTAGTAAAGGGGAAATTAAAGAGATGTAAAAATCAATAGGCAATGTAAAGCTTTATACTGAGTACAGTTGGAGTAGGCTAAAAGTTCGTTTACTCATTTTTTTATTTACTCATCACCAGTGAACTGATGTTGACTGTACTGTCAACATGAGAGCAGTTTTGTTTTCTTTCACAAACTGTAGGATGGGAGGGATCCTATGTACTCAAACAGGGAGTGGCAGGAAAGAGATGGAAATCAAGCTTCCTTTCTTCTTCAGAAAAAGACCTGTTCTAAACATAAAAGTTGTTAAGTTTTAAAAATGTTTACCTTTCCCTTTGATAAGGAAAAAAAAAACCTAAACAAAAAGGACAACTCCAGGATCTCTTCTAAACATTCCTTTGCTGAGATTTAGATGGCAAGTAGAAAATGAAACAAATCAGGTTTGCCATTTCAGACAGCAATTGCAAATGCTCAATAGCTTCAAATCTTTCATTACCAACCAACACAAGCATGAAGATTCCTGAATCCAAACAAGCATAAGTTTTAGGAAGTTGTAGGCCCACAAAGTGAAGGAAAGCCTGGCAAGAAGTGTCTTGTTGACATAACACTGCACACTTCAAATAATTCCCACAAGCACAGCCGGGGAAAAAAAAAAATCCACATATACTTTCAAAATTAAACAGAATGGTAATATTCATTCGTTGTTCGTGTTTTGCTGCCTCCAATTCAAGCTTTTATAGGGGTAAGAAAACCAAAAAGCTTGTTAAATTGGTCTGAAAAGAGATTACATTCCAGTTTTGCCAGTGATCGCCCAGAACAGAGCAGGAGCAGATGAACTGAGTGGCAAGCAAGGAAATTCCTAAGCCATGGATCACTTCCACAATACACAGGAGAGTTCACATGGATTATTTAAGTACCCATAAGCCACAGATTTCCCACACAAAAGTAAATCTGTAGGATAAATCCCTGTGAAGCATCTACACGCTAAATGCAGAGAAACCTTTTCTTGCCCCTGGAGGTAACTCAGCTATTTCAAAGTCCCAAAACAATGGTGCTCAAAGTGCACGCTAAAGACTAATAGTTTCCAAATCTGCAGTCTAGGAAAAAAAATTATTTTTTTTTTTTTTAGAATGTCTCTCCAATGACTCCTTGACTGTCCAAGTGTGATCAAGAAAATAAGGTTTAATATCACACTTATCAACTCCCCAAAAGAATGGAAGCACTGAATACTGGTGATGCAACTAGACCAACACACACAATCCAGCGCTAAGTCAGCCACTGCTTTCTGGATGTTATCCATAATATGCGATTTCAAATCAGCTAGATAAACATCATGGCAAGTAACAAAGGTAAATACATACCAACTGATGAATGCTATCAATGGCTCGGTTGTACTTGTCACAAAGCCTCTGCATGCTTTCAAAGCTACGTGGGGAGAAAGAACACAGAGTCAGTTAAAAAAAAAAAAGAGTCATCTGAAGCTACAACCTTGTGCATTTTGTAATACACACTGTAGTAGGTGACTGTTTAAGGTCTGTTTCTTGCAGAACACACATTACTTCATTTTTGGGACTTTGTATCCAGAGTTTCCTTTAAAACAATTCCCCAGTAGATAAGGAGTACATGACAAATAATATTATTTTCTTTAATGGAAAAAAGACTGAACTCAAAGTATGACTTATTAGAAAGTTTTGTATTCTTATAGTCCATTACTTCTTTTCAGTATTCGCAGCTGTACAGGAATTTAAGACACCTGTAAATTTTTCTCCTTTGTCCCATCATCTCTCCACAATAATCAGTCCTGAGATGAGTAGATACTTTCCTAGAAATTAGCTCTGGGACTGAAAACGCAGCCAGACCCAGGACACAATCTGAAATTTCATCCATCAGAAAAGCATACTGATTGCTTCATGGGTTGGTCAGGATTACAGTCATTTCAGGCAGATGCCTTAATGACAGAAGCTGAGAGGATTAAATAAATTCATCTCAGGCCAGGGAAGAAAAGATATTACTGGGAACATCATCTGTTATGTAATCAGACACACAAAGCAGCAGCAAAAAAACCAATCCGAGCAGTTACAGGAATAAGATAATTAAATTACGGCCATCCGCAAATCAGGAAGGGGGCAGGGGGACCAGGGGACATCAGAAGAAGTGGCTCTTCAGTCTCTTATGATCCTCATTACCACTAGGTTGGCTAGGACACCTCTCTGAGGAGGACTGCTGACTTCCACTTCAAGCTTTCAACTGCCCATGTTTAATTCCACATTAAGACAAAGAGGCTGAAATGGGGTTTTGTCTGCACAGCGCGTGCGTTTCTTCTACAGCCTGCTGCTTTTCATTCACGTCCATGTGTCACGATCTGCTGCAAGTAATTTTTCTGACCAATTTTTTTCAAAGGAAGTAAACAGACTAAAACCATTACCAAAATCCCTTGAAAAGCTGCAGACAGGTAAGAGGGGGGTGACTTTTGGGAACAGATGGGTTTCTCTTTTTTTGGGGATTGCTTCCAACCACACTGATGCTGCCCAGTTAAACATACCCAGTGAGGATACCAGAACTACAAAAGTTACAGCACTGCAGTCACTGCGAGTTATCCACAAACCCAAATTAATGGATTTGATGACAAGGGATGCTCAACTCCCGATTTCTCCTTTTGAATTTTTCAGGAGGAAAAGAGGGACGAACAAGTCTTGCAATGAAACAATTAAAACGAAATTGAGAGGAGGAAGCAATACCTTAAGCAGCTCATGATACAGGTATCTGGTGCTCAGGACAATAGCCAGGGATTAGAGCAATGCCGTTTCATCTGTAAACCTCATTCTGAAAGTTTAGCTATGCTGTGGACTTGAACAAATTCAGTCTTTCCCAGGAAAGCAGCTAAGGAGGTTTTTGTAAACTGCAGCTTGAGGGTCGTCTCTTTTTCCAGTCTCAGTACAGCCAGGTCAGTACACAGAAGCTCAGACCTCTCCACGGATACACCGCAGGGGAGAATCAGCCTCTCTCAGGCTCAAGGTGAATGCCACATACCGTATATATGTTTTAAGCTGTTTGTGGAATGACTACTCACACGTAACTACGAGCATCTTAAAATTATTTCTAACCTGCCGTATGAGTGGTATGAGTAGTTTGCCTTTTAATTTAGCCCCCCACAGAAAGAGTGTCCCACTCGCACCGAATCCTAACAAGTGGAGGGACGGGGAAGGTTAATCTCTCGAAGGCGTGGCAGGCGGAGGACACAGCGCTGACATACAGCTCTGGCATGCCACTTTCTAAGCAGGAATTCTTAGTTACTACAAAAGTAGAAACTTCAGTGCCATTCAGATTCCTAACACTGGACACAGTCCAACAACACAGACACCGATCATTGTTTCGGAGTGAGTAATTCCAACGTACACTAGAGCTCAACTTTCTGCTGTGTGGAGTTTCCAATTATGTCCTTAATCCAACAGCCTTTGCCAATATTTCTGTTACACATTTCCTATTAATATAACTCTGCAGAGTCTGAAGCCAGTTCTAAAAGAAAACTTCAGTTCATAGTGTCTAAGAATAACCAGTTACAAACTGATTCACTACAAAATGTGCTGGCCTGTCTTCCTGGTGGGGAAAAAAAATATAGTCCTCTCACCTTTTTGTATCATAGTCAATTAAAACATAGTTTTCCATAGCAAGCTTGAGATCTGGGATTTCTTCACAGACCCACCTGGAACGAGAGAAGAAGTAACAAATAAAAACATCACCAATTAAGTATAAGGCAGCAATCTGTCTCAATTCTAGACTGGCATTGCTATATATTAAGATAGAATACTGCACGAGACCTGAAAGATCACAATATTGTTCGGAGAAAGGCAGACAGCACAAGATGCTAATTCGGAAGGTGCAATTGTTCACGTCCTTATTGAATAACCAGCAAGGTGCCCATAGACATTGGCAGTAGTATAAAGCTCTTGAAACGGTACAACTACAAACCAAGGTGATAAGTGTATTCAATGCATCTAAAAATACTCAAAGCCATGGCTGATGCTAATCTAACAGAAAATGTGATGTGGAAGTGCAGTATTTAGAAAGAATTCTGATACTATAAGAAGTTTTGGCAAAGTTGAATGTGAAGACATTTCCTTCAGCACCCCAAAACAATGGCACCAACCACTCAGTGCAAGGATAGTCTCCTCTATCTAGTGCTCTAAACCAATCTTGCACCTTACATGACACAACCCAAAACAGATTTTCCAAAGTTATTTTGATAAAAGATCCCTTTTACACGCCAAGTTAACAAAGCCCCGTATGTTGTTGCCATTAGAAAAGGAACGTGTGCGCCCACAATGGCATCTCACAGATCTTCGCTCTCGGAACGCAGGCAGATTAATTCCCTTCAAAGGCTTTTACATACACTTTCCTCCCAAAGCATCAAAACGGGAAAGCACTGTCATCATCAGAAAACCTCAGAGCATGTCACAGGATTAATTCCAAGAGGAATGGCAGAGTTTTTCCTTCATGTACCTTGATGTATGCTTCAATTTTAAAATGGTAGGGGAAAAAATTCATGGAGATCCAGTAGTTCTGGTTCCTTCCGGCTGATTCCTCCTTATCAAATAAATATATAGGCAAGCAAAAAGCAGAACTTCTACATCTATGGCCGATGTACCTCCCATCTCCCTAAAAATGTTAGAGCACTGATCTCTGCAATTTGTTTTTCTCTTAGATTAGGGAAATGGACAGTCAACTGCTGTTTACCACTGGTTTGGAGAGATAAAATACTTCTGTGCATCCTTTCACCCACCACTTTCATAACCACATTGTGGTTACTTTGCACAAGACAGCATGAAAGCCTTCTAACACCGTATCCACTGCAATCATGCTTAGAACACAGTTGTGAAATGTCACTTTGGCCCAACTGCTTTCTAACACAGTTTTCCCCTTGCTTTCAGCTAGCAGAGCACATAAAGCACTAGCACCGATAACTCTGCAATCACTTTCAGCACCACGTCTGTTTAAATCCCTCCAGAAAGGGTCTTCTCAATAATCATACTGACAAACTATGCCACAAGTTCCCAAGGCACAGAGCCTTATCAACAGCAGTACAAGTGAGCTGGAAGTAGCAGTGGCAGTGCATCTGGTGTCATGCCTTTGTAGTTAGAAAAAGAAATTTGTTCAGAAGAAAAATTCTCCTCTCCAGCTCCATTACACATTCTTTCCCACAGACTATGGGAAAATGCTATGAATTCATGTATATAAGCAATATTATCAATACTACCATACAAGCATTTAGCTCTCTTGTTTTGCTGGGAGCAAACAAAGCTCACTATCTTTTTTTCCTAGGCCATGTGTGACTGACCAGATTTCAGCTCCAGTGGGTACGCACAGAAAACATCCTTCTTTGTTCCTTACCTGCATCTGCACCATTCAACCACTAAAACTGGCTGCAGATACAGCCCTCAGACAAACGAAGCCTGTATGGTAAGGATCTAAAACAGTTAACAAGAACAGCTTTTAAACAATCTAATGCAGATAACACATTAACATCCCTCAGGTGCTCGGGGTTTTTCTGCTAGCATTTAACAAAATTAGTTCTACAGCAAGTCACCCCCTAATCCTGCTGAAATAACACCAAGCCATGTCATAACCACTGCCTGCATTGGGAAATGCCCAGACTTCCTACTCCTCGTATTTGTCTCTCACCTTTATCCTCCTATTTTCCCCACACTGGTCCAATTCTACCAGCAGAATTAAGAAGAATGCTAACAGGGACATCCCTCCCAAATAACGCAAATGCTAACAATGCTGCAACAGCACAGCAACAACGGGAAAGGGAGAGGGTGGGGAAGAGGATATGCAAGACCAGAACTTAACACATCATGCCAACGATGTTTTCTTAAGCTTGCTTTTCTAAAGGTTGCCATAAGCACCAGAAGTTGAGTATCACTACTCATTTTTAACTCTGTTCAAAAGAGAACAGAATACAGCAAATTGGAAAAAAGTCTGTTTGACAAGGAGATTTGTGTTGCAACAATATCAATTCAGCTTAGAAAACAGTTTGGAGCTGCTAAATTATGACTTTAACTGCTGCCCTCCTTTAGCTTTTGTCTCAAGGCATCCAGTTGAGTGAGGTGCAGCAAGACACAGGAAGGGGTTTCTAGCCATGTCTGCATTGAATACTTACCGAATTGTCTCAATAATTTCATGAGCAGCATCATGGTGTTTGTCCTGAAATAAAAAGAAATATGTTTTCAAAGAGACATAAGACGTGTTGTTTTTCAGAAAATTACAGGAATCACAATCATCTTAGGAATATAGATGGCAACCATACTAGGGAAGGAGTCTTTGATTGCCACCCAGGCCGTTAAAGCCATCAAAATGAGCCCTCTAAGAAAAAGTAACACTTAAGGAAATACATTCTTCAAGTTTTATGGACTAGCAGGAGATTTACATGAAGGAACTGTCATTCTACTTATTTCTTTGTCATTTCCTGAAATCAGGAATTGTGTAGCTGACACCCTTGAGGATTATTGGTATGCAGTAGGTACTTCACTGCAAGTTCCACAATGAACAGCTGATTTCATCGACCTAGCATCTGGTACAGGCTCACATCTCCATATAGGCAGTAAGACTCTAGCACAGTGAATGACTTTCTAAAATAAAGCATCAACTAAACTGTAGGAATGGAAATCAGCATAGGAAAAGAAAAACCTCACAGAACACACAAAAAACCGAAGGCCTGAATACATAGGCCTTTTCACCACCTAAAAACAAAAACACACACGCACAAAACACACCAAAACTTGTGCATTACAAGTATACACTAGACTATGAGGCACAGATGGTTGTTGACTTTAATTTGGGAGTTCACTCAGAAGCAACAGAATCATGAGTGAGTTTAGCAAGTCATTCCAAATTCATGCTAATAAAGACCTTGGAGCGGCATGTATATGCACCATGCCACCAAAAAAAAAAATAAAAAAAAAAATCTATTTTATGGAAGTTACAGGAGTTCCTATATATATCATTGTATCCATTTTGTGAAGCCTTAGTTACCAGAGTCCATCTGCACACAGTTGAAGCTATATTTAGACATTTGTTTCTTGAAGTGGATTTGACCTTTTAATTAGGAGTCTAGTATCTGAGGACCTTCCAGAGTTAGAAGTGTAAAGGCTCACTCACTCTCAAATTATTTCCCTCGTCTTCTGCTGCACAAATGTCATTTCTATAGAGCTAGCACGGGGAAATTCTATAGCAAAGGGTAGGGAGAGGCCACAGAAAGCAGAGAATTGAGGGCAGGGAAAGGGAGGGAATGGAAGAAGAGAAACACTAACGGACAGATGACAGAAAACAGCTAGGATTATTTCTATTTCTTCAAGACATGGAAGGACATGGTAAGTCAAACAGAAGCTTTTCCATCAGTATCACAGCTTTCATATTTGCATGAGGAAACAGATTTCCCCTTGTAGAACCAGTTTATATAACTTAGGATCAGCCACTCTTGTAGAAGTTTTCACTTCTAGAAACTTGCACAAGGCCCTTTAGATACCTGGATAAAAATCTCGTGACGGAGGGACAGAAAGAAAGGCAAACGTTTCTGAAGTCTGGCATGGTAAAGGAATGAAGGAACACTTCCTGTTGGGCTAGGAAAACCTTTTGCATTCAGAATGCAAACTGTTAATCCCGTATCTAGGAGTCACACCAGAGACTAATCAAAGAAAAACAAAACATTCCAGTTGCAATATCCAAAAGGAGAAACAGTCAACACAGAAGCAGTGAGAACATTTGGGCTTGAATACACAGTGGGCTAGAAGCGAAGCATTACCTCGGCCACGTGCCATAACAACATGCCCATGCTATACAAACACCCCGAACACCGCAAGCCGGGCAGAACAGTTCTGGGGTTGTGCTTCCTCCAGTCTACGGCAGCGGGACAGCCCAAACCCAACAAAACTCAACACCACCAATAAACAGTCACCCAATCTAAACTCAGAGATCTCAGGTAAGTGACTCTACTGCTAAGTCTTGGCCTAGGAAACAGCTAAACTAAAATCTGCTCCTGAGTCTCAATCCTCATATAAAAGAAAAAGCATACAGGAGGAGGACTTTTCTTTCTTCTCATTTCTTATCTGCAAAGCATGAAGATAACCCAAGACAGTCAGCTCATCCATAAACACCCCCTATAAATTTTCACCTTTCGCTACACGCAGAATTATCACAGTAGAAACCCCCTGGGCTGATCTAGCTCTTCCAGTAAACTGTGTTTCTGTATAGTAAGAATATGCATTATCAACATAAGCACATTATACCGGAAAAGTGAATTCATGCTTATTCTGGCAGAACCATTTTCTCTGAAGAAGTTATATCCTTCACTGATGGTTTCAGACAGTTTCAGTGCTAGCAGAACATACAGAGAAACCCCTTGTCCTACAGGTCTTCACAAAAATGCCCCTATAAATGACCAAAATTGCTTCATTACCAGATTCCTTTGATTTGGGTTAAAAAGTGAAAAATTAATTTAAAAAAATAATAATCACAACGCACATCTACAACTACAGATCATCCAATTTAAGCAAGTGGGTTTACTAACACAACCTGATATGGAAACTCCAGCCAGAAGGGGCCCTTCCAAGTTTAGTTTGTGTTATTACCTGGGAATAACGAAGTTGAAAACAGTTTCACATTTGCTGCTGCTAAAGTTCTCATGTCGAAACACTTAAGTTTACTATACTCTAGAACTAACATACTCTGTCCGAATAGACAAGCTCCCAAGATCTCATGCAAGTCTTGCAAACAAAATCAGAGATGATCTATCATTTCTTCAAAGTGGAAGTGGCCACAGAAAATGGAGGAGGGAAGGGGGGAGAAATAGATCTAAAGGAAACAAAGATCAGTTTCCCTTTAGAGAACACAGTATGGCTGTAAGATTTAATACAAACAGAAATTAAACAGCACCAGTCATTACATCTGTATTCATGCAATTGTTTATGATGCTGATGGAGTCTTCAGCAACTCAAAAGGCAAGCTGAATAGAAACCTCACCAAAACCACACACTCCACTCCAACCAGCATTAGTCCTCGCCCATCACCCCCTCTGGTTTTGGCCAGACACGCAACTGAGCTCGGTGTGGCAGCTTTAACCCGGATCCTTTTACAGACCCAAAGGATGAGACCTGAAACCAGCAGGTTGGGAGGGACGAACAGCAATTCCTGACAGCTCCGCTGCAATCACGGTGGCTGACAAACTTACACCTGGCTCAGCCAACGCTCAACCCAACACATCAAAGGTGGCCTGAAGCTTCTCGAGTTCAGATACGTACTTTTTGGTTCGGGTTTTTTTACTTTTTTCAGGCTGCAGTGACCCACGAGATCTTCAAAATCTCGTTGTCCCTGGAGATCTTCAAAAAACACATAGATGCGGCGCTCCAGGACATGGCCTAGTAGGCATGGTGGTGTTAGGTTGACGGTTGGACTTGATGATCTCAGAGGTCCTTTCCAACCTTAGTGATTCTATGATTCTATTCTATGTTTCTATGATTCTACCAAGACCAGCATGCCAGCTACACCTCCACTGCAGGCACGTTATACAAGCACGTCATGTTATACTTTGGCAAACTGTCATCTGTGAGAGCAGAGTTTTACATTGCATCTGTGTCCGTACTCGCAGTAAAATACTCTGGTAAAGAGCCTCCTACAAGCGGACTGGCTATCAATCATGAAATACATTGTGCAGGAGTCTTTTGGACAAACCTCAAGAAGCCTATCTGTTCTGTTTGCAATCACGAGATGATGCCACAGTACTCTCTGTCACGAAGAGGAGTTCCATTCATCCTCCGACTCCGCTCCAAGCTGTTCTCCCTCCCTCCTCACTGATGTGAAGCATACTACGTGCTGTTCATTGGCCTGGCTGTACTTCTGCAGTGACCTTATATTTATACAGTTTGAAGGGCCCTCGGAATCTTCTGAGCAACATAAATGGAAGCTATTTCATTAAACAAGACCTTATCTCCTTAATGTGGTCTATGCAGTAAGTATTTAAAGTAAAAAGTTGCAGTCTACAGTAATTATTAAGAATGCGCAAAGCTGTTCATAACAAGTTCATTAAAAAAACAAACCTAAACACACATTAAAAGCCAGTTATTGCAGTCGATTCTCTCCAGCTGAACTTTATAGTAAGGAGTTCATATTTTCAACCTAAACATACGATTTAAAATTGAAACGTGAGCTCCCAGAGAGAATTCAATAGCTTTTGCCAGGACATTTCATTGGAAAAATAACGGAAAAAAAGCAGACACTTTTGAAAGAGTCACTTATAAGAGAATCCAATTTTCTATGGAAAAAGGCAGAGAAGAGTTTCAACCAGCACCACCGAATAGCTTCACAGTTCCGATTCTTACAACAGATTCCTCCATCCATGTGTTACTACAACTCTGATCACAGGAGTTAAGAGTTTGAAGCCAAAACCACACCCGCTGCTATTACTTTTAGCACAGTAGTGCCCAGGCGCCCTACCAGCACGCACGACTCCTGCTCGCGCGCCGCGCCAAGCAGAGTCCTCCGGCAGAAGTCAGCCAGCCGCATCAGCAGCTCTGCACTTCAGGACATGGAGATTAGGCCACCGAGCAATTTTTAAGAGTTCCATCTTTCCCTTCACCTCTTCTCCAAAATGTCCCATCAGCTCTCTAAGCATGGGGAAGGGGGAAAGAAGGAAAGAAAAAAAAAAAGAAAAGAAAAAAAAAAGAGTAATGAATGTTTCTGCATGCTTCAATGCTCAAGTCAGCCAACCCTCTTTGTATGAAATATTTTGTCTTACAGATATGAGAAGCCCTGTACATGACTTTAAACGCCAAATAAGACCGTGTCCAAAAGTGCTTTCCAAATACGTATTTCTACTTTTTCTACAATCACATACTCTGCTTGTTAACTCAAAGTTAAAAAAAAACAAAACAAAACAAAACAAACGGCTCATCAATATGACCAGAACTCATAAGTTCTCCGTGGCCACCACAGCTATTGCACAAACACCTACATGAGAAAACTACGGCAGCCCCAACCATGCTATGAATGATACGAACAGCACCAGGCATCTCGGCTATCTATACATAACTTTTTATTAGAAATTTGGTGCTGTGTTGAACAAACAGCTGAATCAGAAGTTTTTGCAGAACACTCTGCAAGAGCAAGTTAAAGTGATAATTAAGTTTGTTACATTCCTGCCACAAGCTAGCTGTTATGAAGACTTGTAATTCACACCGAATACGAAGCACTACACGCTCTGCCACCTGTGTGACTGTTGTGGTTACGTTATTTTTTCAGGTTAACATCCCTTAGGATATCTTAATAGCACTATTTTGATATAATTCTGTAATCCAGCACTGTATCTTAGACTCTCAGGTGTATTTGTACAGCAATAGTTATCTCACAGTGCAACAATTCGTACTCTAAAGTGAATCTCCAACCTAAAGCAACAGATTTAAACATTTTGTGTTTTTTTCCTCAAACACAAAGAACACGTTCAATTAAATTGGGCAGCCATCATTGCCTGAAGCAAGGAACAACTGTTCCAAATTCACATCATCTTATATTTAGGTCTTTCTTACGAAATTATGCTTAACCTTGGGGAAAAGCATAAGTTAGGGCTTGGGGCTGAACACTGTTTTTCTAAACTTCATTTCCCCACACACAAAGTGGGATCCTTGTGAGATCTGATCACTCTGTGCAGTGCTACACAGCAAAAGTAGCAAAAAGCCCAAATCTGCAAACCTGAGAGGAGAGCAAATGGTTTGAAAATCTGGGTGAAGTTTTTTGGGGAAAAAAAATAAATACAGCTCATGCACCTTCAATCAGTAGCTCTCAAAGCACCACAAAAAGAACTTTAAGACCCCTTACCTTCTCTTCATAGATAGGAACGTTTTTGTGCACAGGTTTGACTGCCCAAGGTTGAATGCAATTCTTACCTTTGCACAGCTAGTTCGGCATTTGACTCACTAGACCGCGCTTCCTCTCCCAAAACAAGCTAGGTGACCAAAGCAGCTCTTCAGAAATGTGCAAACAACCTGTGGTCAAGCATTTGCAAAGCAGGAGGACAGAGATCTCCCACAAGCTTCGCACTGTCCACGGATGAATCCAAACAATTCAGAGAAAACTGACCCTGAAACAAGCTAGTTAGAAATAAATCAACTGCAACGCTCGTGTACTTTCTAGTGATTGTCCTTACATACCATTCTACTTCCAACACCTCAACCACCTAACACTGGCTCCCCACGTACTAAACACCGAGTCGTGCTTTACCAGAAATCAGTTTGCCAAATTCTGATCTGCAAAGGATCTATTTAACTTGCAAAACAAGAGGTCAATCTCACTAGCCTCTGGTTCCAAAGAGCAGCTTGGTTGCCTGTAATGGCAGCTCTCTCCCCAGGCAGCAGTCCATAAATCCAAAGGAGAGGATGTTACAGCTGGAGACAAGATGGTTAACAGAGATCAAAACGATGGATTAGGAAAAGCCAATCAATCTTGCAGGAGACTAGTGGGACAAGTGCCTCTTTAATGTCCCCTAGGTTTCCTCCATCTGGGGAGGATGATAAGCATTTCTCTAGACATCAAGAAAGGCAACGTGAGCTACTGCAGCTGCAGTTTCCCCACAGGAACCAGGAAAGCATCCAGCATTCTGCATGGCACATGGATGCCCTCTCAAAACCGCTGCCTTCAGCCTGTCAGAAGTTTGCGTTCCTCCTCCCCCAGGGTTTAACTTCATTTACACCCTGCCTAGAGAAATGCACCAGTACAGTTTCTATGCCCAGAGTATGTCCATATTCAGTACACCTGCAAACACTGGTTGACAAGAGACTAGGAAAAGCCAAAACCAAAGTACTTCCAGCTGCTGCAGTGGCTGAGAGCTGCCTGTGCCCAGCCAAACAACAGGAAAGATCTCAGGCTCTGCAGTCCTGCCAGCTAAGGCCTTCAACCGCTTTGTATTTTAAGGTCTTTGCCTTGTGCTCCAATTCCAGTTACACTTTCAGTAATGAAAAGGGAAAGTCTGCCCCTTGCAACATTTCCTATTGTAGACTTTATCCAAAGCCAAGATTGTGCCATTTAGTTTCCACAGCAACAACTAAAGCTCGTGTCTTCTTACCAAGCGAGATGAGGACCAAAAGTCATATTTGAAGCATCCAGTTGCTGTTGTTCCCTTTCACAAAGAAAGTATAAGGACATTCACAAGTACACATATCCATCAGTACGTATCAAAAGAGATCTCCTGCAGCAAAGCTTGAGTCCATTCTTTTCCTCTCAACCTCAGAGAAGCAGCAAGGGAAGCAAGAGGTACCAAACCCGCATTTTTTAAACCCATCTCTCACACAGACAAGTTTGATGTAGTTTCAGGAGTCAGTAAGTTTACTGTCACACGAACTGAATGGAAAACACAGAGGGCATTATAGCCTCCCTAATGGCTACTTAAGGGCTTTTCAAGAAAAAAAGAATTCGGTCCAAGATCCAGAACATACTAAAAGAACCGAATACTGGAAAGACACATTAGATAAGAAGATTCCAGCTGTTCCACGTGATCCTCATACAGCATGAGTACAGGTGATCCAGAATTTCTAGACAAGTCAACTGTGGATCTGGATGCCACAGGGAATCACGTTTCCATCGCAGCTACCTAAACCACAATAAAACCATTTTGCATTTCAACATAGCGATTCCAACTGTTGCTACGGACACGGCACAAATGCAAGAGGGAATGGTTCCCATGATAGTGTGTGGAAGGGGCTGTATAAATATATTAATGTGCAATCGTTCTGCAGGAGTGTCTAAGGCAAAATCCACATGGGACAGTTACAGTAGGATGACCTACTGCCTTTAGTCTGTGTAAAGCAGACATAGCTCAGACTAAGTAGTTCTATTATGCAAAAAGACACACTAGTTTAAAAAAAAAATCCAAAATGTTTCAATTGGAATATACAGGGGAATGCAACTGTTTTAGTAAAATGGCACCTTGCCTTGGTATATCCTACTGCCCCTTCAGTTAAGCGTTAGGCAGTTACAAACTGCTCCCACAACACGGCAGCCGGAGGGAGCAGGCGGACGCTGCAGCTATCCCAGCAGCCGAAGCAGCACTGTGTGTTTGCTTACTCTGGGACAAAGCAGACTGCTGGGCTTTCATGCGAGTCAACAGGAGAGGCAGCCATACCACAACTTCACAGTTTAAACCAACACAGCCAGCTCTTTGGGCCAACAGTGCCTGTGCACACACACAGCAAAGTCAGGGAAGGCCTAAACTAAAACTAAAACTTTTTGGTGTTGTGACTTAGCTACCTTTCACCCAGGCCAGTTCACCATACCAGTGTACAAACACCGTTACAAGGGTGAGGGCAGCTTAGACACAACGGCAAGTGGACAGAGATGGCAAGGGTTGTTTCTAGTTGCAAACGTACCATTTTCAAACTTTCACATAACCAAGGCCTGCGCCAATAAAGAAATAACCCTCCCACGCAGAAGTAACTGGAGAGGTGGGGGGGCAGAAGAGAAAATATACATCCACACTGCCAGAAAAGTAAACCTTTACGTGAACCCTCGGCAGTGGGTTAATGCCGGTAAGAAATGAATACCCGGTCCCAAAACTGCTGTTGCCGAAAGCAACTACCATCTTGTTCTCAAGCCCACAGTTCTCCCCACCCTTGGTGGCTGCCGGGAGGAAACTCGTGGCACAGCCCAGCTCCTCGGTCAGCACTTGGTGTCTGAACAGCCCATCACCACCTCCTGCACGCAAAAACTGGCAGGCCAATGGGAAACATCCTGCAGGCCGCTGGTGGGACAACACTACCTTAAACAACCATTTTATACTCTATAAAGATACTCAGTCTTGGACAGCTCAGGAATTCTGGCCTTCTTAACACACATGGATGTTCTACATAACAGAAGTTAGCAATAAAACCTTGTACTCTTTCTGAAGCCCACTGAGTTCCTAAAGACAGATGGTTTGTGAGGTGCAAAAGAAAAATATGAATGATTACGGCTTTCCCCCTTGCAAGCTCCAACTTGCACTGCAGAGCAGTGACACAAGCTACATCCAGCGCAGGTTCTGAACGGTACACATGAACCCCTAAGTGCCAACTATTTTTCAAAGCTTCCATTTTAGAGACTTGTACATGACCCTACAATATTACAAGGTATTCTTCACATGTTGCAAATTGCTGTTTCTTCTAATAAGGAGGGAGGAAGCCAAAGTGAGACCAAGGCAGACTCCAATCCCCACCCTCAAAGGGGCGGAGGAGACCCCGCACCAGCACCTGACCTCTGGGTACCAAAGGGTTTGTTGCCAACAGATGTGCAAACGAGAGGGAATCACCTGTGACCCAATGGAAATCCAGCTGAGGAAGAAAAATGCAGTCTTAAAAGCACAAACTTTTTAGAATTTCAGAAATATATACTGTCAAACACTAATAACATTGCTGAGCTCCAAGAAGTAAATGACAAACTAATGCCAAAACCTCAGGAAATTACCCTTCACACTACACAGAGAGGATCAGAAAGTTTCTCAATCACAGGAATAGTAATAAAAATTAATGGGTTTTAATAAGAAACTTATTCAGAACTTTCTGTAGGGTTTCGGGTTTTTTAAGGTTTCCAATGCTTCATTTAGCTGTCTTCAGTTGTCCCTGAGATTTCTTCATCTAACACTAAAAAGTTCTTTCAGTGCAGATTTTTAGGAAATGCTCATTCACTCATGAAATGAAACAAAACAAAATACTCAGAACAGGAACTTTTTTTGTTATTCATAGATCTGTTCATATCTATGAAGCCATCATTTCCTGCTGTAAAATATACTTACCCTCTTCCTATGCTCTAAAAATAGTACCTAGTCAATTTGATATCTATAGCAGCATGTGGCACATATCACTATACATTCAGTTGTATTTCTTGTTCCTCCTCACAGTTAGTTTTGTCTTTAATAATTACTACAAAAGTAAATATATTACATTCATGGATTCCTAATACGTACTTTTCCTGCTTCTGTGGATCCTTTTGCTAGGAAGGAGAATTAAGCAAAAAAAATTAAAATATGTTGTGACACTGTGATTACCAATCTGTGATAAATACATTGTAAAGAAAAAAAAAAACCAAACACCAAAAAAACCAAACCACCCACCAAAACAGCCCACCTCTGATGCTGGTCTTGATCGTTAGGGTAAAAAGCTTTAATCAGATAGTCAAAGGTTAACTCAAAGCAGGAAGGAAAAAAAAAGCAAAGCAGTATGAAAGGGTAAAAAGAAGGAAGGAAGAGCACAAAAGTAGACATATGGATGTCTGGGGAGAGGGGTGATTAAATTTCCCATAAATCTTGCATACCAAGAGGTAAGATATTTTGCCTAAATTCCCAGGAGAAACACAATTCAGTCACATATCTAAGACTTGAAAGGATAATCATCTCCATATATATTAAGGCTGCCATGAAGGACAAGAGTTGGAGTTGCATGTGGTGGCATGGATTTTCCTTGGCACACTAAAAGCTTTCAATACTGTGTCCAGCTGTAACTGATGGGTGAATTTTAGGCAGATAAATTGAATTGCCTGAGCTGGAACTCTGGACAGGACAGGAACATTAATCCTCACTCATCTGTTGATAAAAACAAACAACAAAAAAAAAACCAAACGAAAAACCAACCAATCTTGAACAGTTACTCTGTCTTTCACCAGTTACCTTTCAGATAATTCAGTTCTATGAAAAATAAAGAGTACCGTGGTCTTAAGATGCAATACAAAAGAACAACTTTACTTTTCATACAGAAATACTAGGGGGAAAAAAGCATACGCTAACTGAACTCATGATTTATATTGTGTCCAACAGGTCAAAGCTTTAAACAAAAGCCAGTCTGAGAACTGAACAAGCACCAATTGTCACTCATGGCAAGTTGTACTTCAAAGAGTAAAGTCCCGAAGAAAACTGCTATTCTGTAATAACCACGTGCTGCGCAATTAAACGCTGTATGGTTACACTCTTCCTCGCCTTGTGAGGCCACCTCACCTCCCAAGAGTGTATTGCTGGGTTCCCTTTGGCATTTGCGGGAGCTGAAAAGTACAGAAAAATGATGCAACTGTGCCAACTCTGTCATTTACTTCTGTTTATTTGCTGGGCAGCTGAGAAACCCAAGTACTTTTGAAATGACCGAGTCAATTATTTTCCAGTTTCACACTATTCACTCTCCCCACTCCACATTTTCTTAAGAACTGGGGAAGGCAGAGGGGTGTTGAGAAATCGGAAGTCTGCTAAAGTTTTCAAACCTTTTCTTCACTAGAGAAGTTTCTATAAGTAATTAGTCATCCCCACAAACATTTCCCAACAAGCTGCATTGACAGCATCTATTAAATCAGAGAAAATCCCCTAACCTCTGTCACCGCCACTGAATTTCTGGGTGATTACTCAGGGTGTGAGGAGGTTTTGCCTGGCAAAGCCAGCTCAACAGTTTCCTCCACCCACCACCCCCTCCTTTGTACCAGCACCACTGCCCTGGGAAGGCAGCATGAGTCAGATTACAGATCAGGGCGGGGGGGGGGCGGCTGTGAAAACACTGGAACATTTTTTTCCAGCCCAGATATTTTCAGCGATCCAGTTCACAGAGCCACCCCACACACAGCTTCACAACAGCACACCAGAGGGTCTGCCTCCACGCTTAGGACTGCAGACAGCAGTGAAGCGACAGCCTCGTCGCGCCCCCAGCACCTCACCTTCTCCCTCCAGTACAAACTGATCCAAGGGAAACACCGCGCGCACGTGCAAAACGTGAAACTGTGTTCCATCAGCTTGTCCTGCCAGAGTGTAATGGAGTATGTAGTAAGGAAGGGCTGGATCTCTGCAGGGCAAACAGCAAGTGGCTGGGGAAAAGGAGGCACGGAACCACCCCTCAGCGGCAGGTTAGGTGCAACATCGAAGGGACCAATTTAAGTTCAATTTGGGACCTTCCTAAATGGATCTCACTGTACTATGCGATGGCACTCAACTTCAGCAACTGTTCCCACACCTACTTTGCTGTCTCAGAACTCAAAGCTAATCATCAGAAAGACTATTCCCAGTAAAGCTGAGTGACAGACACACAATAAAAGCATTAGATTCTTAAACAAGGTTTGTTATTCATCTCTACTGTTGATCTTTAATTTCAAAGGTGTCACTCCCTGCTGGGCCATGATTTTCATTATCACCTCCTGCCCTTGAGCACATTCTGTTAGCAACAGAATGGTACCAGCTGTATCACCCACCAGTGGAGAGCATGGAAAAAAAAGAACGAACCAGAAAGAACCCACCACACACACACACACACACACACGCTCTGCACCCTTCCACCTGCACAAAGTCCAGCATTACCACGCTGGTATCCCATTACTCCTCAGTAGCAGACACCTCTCCAACAGCTGCAGGGTGATGCTCTCACAAGACTCAATTAACCAACGAGAATTTCTTGCCATTACAGCGGTGTGGAAAGTCAGCAGCAAAGAGGAGGAACACAGACAAATCAATGAATTATTCAAGCCAGACTTATCATTACAGTTGCTAATTTGGAGGCTTAAGCTTCAGCAGCTCTTCAGCAGAGGTATCTCACCCTGGTGAGATCTGCACAATGGCACTGCCAGGACTGTCCCCACCTGGGACAGTCGAAGCCCTGCGACATCCAGGATGGAAGACGGGAACAAAATTGGTAAGAGAGACCCAGAGCGTAACCGTACTGTGTTCCACAGCGGCTTTGCCTGCCAGCAGCCCGGGCTGCAGGAGGAGTTCCCAGGCGCTATCACAACACGACTGCCTAGTCCTTACAAGTCAGACAGGGAGGGGGGGAAACACAACACACAAAAACCTGACACACACAGAGGTTTGCCATTATCTTTTGGGGGAATGCTATTCAGCAGGCGAACAACGGGAAGGCCTACCAGGCGAAAAGAGCAAGGCAAGACAGACAGATGTCTAATTCTGAAACTTGAAAGGACTTGCACACTATTTAACATGACAGGCAGCGAGTCATTTGCAGCCATCCGGGTGAAGGACGCAGTGCCACAGCATAAGCCGCTCAAAGCCAACACCAGTCCCACCCTCCTCTCATCACCTGGCTGTGCCTCCCTGGCCCCACTTTGCCAGCATGACACGTACTTTGATCACACTGGGAGCCCGCTCAGTGCAAGCCTAAAGGAGAGGAGATAAGTGAACCACAATGTCCTCTTACTGATGCACGTGCTACCAGAAAACAGGCTTTTCCACATTCACAAACTCACTGCAATGGGGTGCAGCTCAGCAAACATCGTTTCTGGTGACAGTAATCAGTCTCAGCAGCTCTGAAGCCTCCTGTTGCTCAGTTTGGTATGCAAGCAATCCCTTACTGGTGCCAGAGATGTATCAGCAGAATCGTGTCAGATCAGATTGTGGAACTGATCCAGATTTAAAAAAAAAATAAATTACAAACCACCCCACACACAGTAGGCTGGGACTCCTTAAGCAGGAACTGTTGTCAAGAGGAGTTCAAAGTACAACCTCAGACATCTCACAGATTTGGCCAAACTCATCACGGTATGAAAAATCTCCATGTTTAAACCTAATAAATAATCAGATTTAGCTACAGCAAAAATCAGAGACAAGAGAACGACCCATTTTAGGGACAATTCTCTGGAATAAACCTAAACACCTGCAAGCCCTAGAACTACAAGGGGACTTCACCCCTCGTATCCATCAGAACTCAGTAGTAAGTACCAAGACATATCGGTACTTGAAGCATGACTACAAATGCCATCCCCTATCAGCATCAGCCTATTTAAAACCACATAGATCCATTAACTCTGCTCGCTCACCCATCTGAGCACATACCATACGTCCTTTATGCAGGCCTGTATCTCACCCGGTACCAAAATTAAAATTTTCAACGCAGTTCACACTGGTGTCTGACAACCTAACACAAGCAAAATATGGGGCAGGTATGTGGGAGTCAAGGAGTTAAACGGCATACAAAAGAATAAACTCACTTTGTCTCTGATTAAGCAGGGCAGTCATAAAAACAGAGGTCAACATCAGAAAATATTCTGTGAGTCATGAGGAGAGATTACTCACCATGCACTATTCAACTTACTCATCACAGTGTGCTACGGACAGAACTGCTCACCATGTATTCATTAGGAAACCGTGGCCTTTCCTTTGAGAGAAGCAGAAGGCGGGGGAAAGAGTCATACTTTCAGTTTTGTCTGTAAGCCAGTGGGAGGCTGTATCTGCAACACCAATGCTCTCTCCTCCCACAGCCCTAATTAGACTCGTAGGAAATACATGTTTCACATCACCCTCCCAGGCTCTTTTAGCATCCCAACAAGCACCAGTTTGTCAGCTGAGCTATTATGCAAACTCAGCAGTCTGAAGAGACCCCGCTTTTCCCATTATACATGAAATACGCAACAGTCCTGCGATAAATAGACACGTTATTAATCCAGGCATCCATTAACACGAGAGATTAGATCCTTAGCCTTTTACACAGCAATACTAACGCAGCTAATTTAAGATGTAGTAAGAGCATAAAAATAGCCAAGTTACTCAACGCGGGGTTACGTCACGCAGCGGTACGCATCAAGCAGCGGGTCTACAACACCACCCAGCCTCTGACGTTGGAAAAGATGATTCCCTGTCATTCCTGGCGCTCTCACCAAAAATAATTAGCAAGGACCATGAGCTTCCCCTCCCCTTTTTTTCCAGCTCTCTTTGGAAAATGTATCTCATGACATACAACAGGAAGCAGCAAGAATCCTGCTAAATAAAACTGCTTTAAGTGTATTTCCCCCCGCCAGGTATCCCACCTTGCTTCCTAGGAACCAAGCAGTACAACGAGTGGTGAAACTAAGAAATGTGCTTACGTCAAACAGAGCTGAGCTCTAAAACCACAACGGTACATATACCCTGCTGCCAACTCAAGGCTGAGCCAACGAGGGAAAGGAAGTCTACAGTTCAGCAGAGCACAATGTTAGCAGGCCAAATACTGCCGTGTACAGAGAGGAGGATTTATTTCTGAAGCTCCAGAGTTCATCTGCTGCTGCAAGCGGCGAGCGTGCGTGTATGCATGCATGCCCACGCACACAAGCGCGCACTCCTAATATGCGGCGTGATCTTTTCACCAAAACTGCAGGACGGAATATTGATTGGCTCCAGACGAACCATCCAGTTCTGTATTACTGTGGAAAAATTTGCAACGCAAAGAGGCCGGTTTAATGACAGGATATTCGGGTTTTGCGGTATTTCCTAACACACACAGCACATGTGGATAAGCTCCCCTGCCCGTTGCATTTGTGATTAGCTGGGAAAGAAAAATCTATGTACTCTGCCATCTTTCAGAACTGACCGCTCAAGCTTTCCTAAATTAACTAAATCCTTATTTCCTATGCTGCAAACAGCATTAAAACACATGGGGGGGGGGGGGGGGG
>VWZZ01004770.1:252454-296252 GCA_013399095.1 Psophia crepitans
GTCCCCCTGTACTCAGCCCTGGTGATGCCGCACCTCGAGTGCTGTGTCCAGTTTTGGGCCCCTCACTACAAGAAAGACATTGAGACCCTGGAGCATGTCCAGAGAAGGGCAACGAAGCTGGTGAAGGGGCTGGAGCCACAAGTCTGATGAGGAGCGGCTGAGGGAACTGGGCTTGTTTAGTCTGGAGAAGAGGAGGCTCAGGGCAGACCTTATTGCCCTCTACAACTACCTGAAAGGAAGTTGTGGCGAGCTGGGGGTCAGCCTGGCCTCTTCTCACAGATAACTAGTGACAGGACAAGGGGGGACGGCTGCAAGTTGTGCCAGGGGAGGTTCAGATTGGAGATTAGGAGAAATTTCTTCTCGGAAAGGGTGGTCAGGAGGTGGTGGAGTCACCGTCCCTGGGGGTGTTTAAGGAAAGGTTAGATGTGGTACTTAGGGACATGGTTTAGTGGGTAATAGGTGGTGGGGGGACGGTTGGACTAGAGGATCCTTGAGGTCTCTTCAACCTTAATGATTCTATGATTTTAACATCACAAAAGTCTTTTGGGCACAGCCTGTCGTCAACAAGGCTGAAGACCATCTAATGCGGTGGTCTTCGGACGGCTTGGCCTCTAGCCATTGCTGTAGCGTTAGCATCTAATGGTAAAGAATATGGGATGGAACATAATAGGGGAATTTTGAGGAATGCTAAAAAGCTTGTTGATGCCCAAGATGAACAAACAGACCAACTGATGGGCAGCATGCAGTTCATTGGTGTCAGACAGCTCTTTCAGTTCCTGATGCTCTATCAGTTCCTGCTTATCATATGTGTGTTAATATCTTTGAAGGGAGCTCATTATTCCACCCACTTTCAAGTGGATCTAGAGTTGCTATTGTTAATTCTTCAAGCATGTGAATCACTGGAAAAGATAAAGTCGGAAACACAAACAATACACAAAAGACGGTTGGATGAGGACCTCACACCAGTTGGTAAAAAAGCAGAGTAGTGGTGGCCTGCAGTGTAACAGTGTTCCTGCTGTACCTGCTGTGTCACAGAAAATAGAGGGCCTGGAGCCACAGAGCATGAGCCAGGATGTGGGCTTGTTCTTGTGTGATTACAGCCAGAGAGCAGCTCAGGCTTTGCATTAGTGCTGCCTTTCATTAGCTTCTTGCTTTCTCCTGTGTTAAATATTACTTAATTGACTGTGGCGTAAGTGGGGCTAATAGCTTTGTTCCCAGTCCAGATCCTTCTGTAGCCATCTCTTCTGAGGGTTTGAAATGCTCCAGACAGATGCTTTCTCACACGTGTAAGTGAAAATTCTGCCTCGGCAGGTCCAGAGGAGAGGAAGAGCTTCTGGTACTTCATCCCAAGAAATGGAGTGGACTATACATTACTCTTTTTTTTTTTTTTTTTCTTTCTTCGAGGCCAGTGGAAGAACAGCCAGAAAAATCAAAGTAGAATAAAGATAGAAACTACATTCCTGTGTTGTGGTCGTCTTCAGAGAGTTGTTTGTTTGATGTTTTTTCTTGCAACTCTCTTTGTCCCGGTGCTGAATGCCGAAAATAGAGGAAATCACAAGAGGCCCCAATGTTGTCAGTGTCCGCACTGACTGAAAAACGTCTTCCTCTACAATGTGGGTTAGTGAATATATTCGGTGTACTTTCAGGTTTTTCACTTAGAAGTGTTCTTATAGCGTGTCCCATTTCTGGTGCCATGCGCAGAGCAGCAAGGGAAGCATTAAACAACATGCATCAGAAAGCCCGAGTCATGGGACCACTTACAAAGAAGCATTTGTGTTCCTTAGGTTTTTAAAAAAAACCTGACCATCCCTGCTGAAAAATAGAAATGCTTCATAATCTGGAGGGGCGTCTGCTTAAATCCAGGTGACAGCAAGTATGAAGGCGTTTGAGTGGGGTAAAAGGTGCAGAAGGTAATGTGGCTAGTGGTGGCAGCGTTAGTAGCTCAGAAAGGAGTTGAGTGGCTTTTTAAATCGGAAGAATGCGTTCAAAATAACTGGCAATACTTAGGAGTCCTGTTGAATACCGATGCGTAACTGGGCATGAAAAAAAATGTCTGGTTCGTGTGGCTTACCTCTTCAGTCACTGGCCAGTGGGCTCATCAACAGTGGTTGAGTGCTGGGTTTTGTATTAGCTGTTTCTTTTTTATTGTTATTTTTTGTATGCCCTAGGTGTCCAAGCCGTTAGCTTGCGCTGAGAGGGTCCTGTTAAAAGGTGTGGAAGGGAAGTAGGCGTCAATGTGGGTGTGTTGAAGCTTTCTTGCGGTGGGCTCAATCTTTACAGCAAATTCAGGCTGCAAAACACACGTATCGCTCGTAGCTATCACATTGTGACTGAGCCTCAGCCTTGAGAAATATGGGTTTGTGTAGAGAGAGTGGTGTGATTGTACAGCAGGGAGTAGGTGAACAAATTTAATAACAGTAACATTTGTACTGAATTTAAGAAGTCATCGATAGCCACAATCCATCTCTTTCTTCATTGTCCTTCTTACCCTTCCTTAACTGAGAAGTACTTGTAGCTTTGCATTAATCTGTTTTATGTCTTTGTAATATTTTCAGTGTTACATTTTTATATAGTATTAATACATCATTAAGCATCTCTTTTTGTGCTGTTTCCCACTAAACTAATTCCAGTCAGCTGAGTCTCAGAAACAATGGTTACTTTAGTTCCTTGGAAGGAAGTTGTACTTGTAGGAAATAGTCACAAAACACATGCTTGTAACGAAGCCTACAGTTATCAAAACCTGAAATTATGCACAGAAGTATGTCTGGAACTAGCAAATTGAAAAATCTATAACTTGTGCAGCTTTTTGCATAGTAATGTAAAATTCAAAGTTTGAGTATGTTTTGTGTTTGCAGGGATAAGCGCTTTTATCTGACACATCTCTGTGGTCTTGAAAGTTGTCTGCTCAGGTATGCTTTAGGCAGCACAGGCCCCTGAGGATTGTTTAATTGCCGTGCAATTAAATTAACAAATACTGTGATCAGACTGGAGACATATATTACAGACTGCTCAGACTGGAGATATATTAAGGGACATCTCTAGGGCCTTGCTGATGATACATGCTTACTGATTTATGTTGGACTGGTTTGGGTTTTGCTATCTAATACCCACTTAACTGTTGGCATCTCGGCCAAACCTGCCTGGGGGTGCACCAGCTTCCGGCAGGGGTGCTCTTTTGTGTGAAATACTTCAATTCTCTCTGGGTAAACCACCGAAAGGGTGCTCTCCACGGGAGCCTGCCCTCACGCCGTAGTGCTCGGAGCCACGCTGCCGATGCCACAGTACTCTGGGTGCGTGCAGTGGCCTGGGTCTCCCTTGGAGTCACTTTGGACAAGCAGCTGCAACTGTACATCTGTTTCTTTTCTGAAATAAAATCCTTCTGTGCTACGTACCTGTTCAGAAGATTGTATGTAGGGTTTTGTCCACAGTGCCTTATGGTGCTGTGGTGGTTTGGTTTTTGGGATTGTTTAGTATCTGTTCTGAAACTGGTAGGTGTACAGTACTTGCTTAGCTTGTCTGAATTACAAAAATAAGGTTCAAAGGTTTTTATTGGCTTATGAGTTAGTTTAGATGGATGCATTGTGCCAAATTTCAGTAAACATAAAGGAAAGAAAAAAGTGTAAATTGCCTTTTCAGATTCCTCTGTCAGTGTTGTTTGGCAAAGGAGTCATGCTGTCTCACTTTGGTACTAATGGACAAGGGGGTACTGGGTGATGCACCTTGTTTTCAATAAATAATAGAGACAAAGACTGCTGCAAGTGAAATGGCAAAGGTTGACCTTCTTGCCTCCAGTGCTTACCCCTGATGAGAGCAGTATGGCAGTCTAGGATCTTAAGGCTACTAAAAGATGAGTATATAAATCCCTGGAAAGCTAGGTATCTAATGCAAACTTTTTCAAAATGCCTTTCAAGTTTTAACATGTTTTCTAAGCTCTTTATTGCATCTGACTACTCTCTGCACCATTTTATTGTGGCTCCTGCAAACCTGCTGAAATGAATGCTGTGCGATTTCTCAGTTCTTGCTCGTATTCTGTTACATGCTTAGCTAATTTCCTTGGTTTATGGTTTTAGTGAAGTTAGTTGTGAGACAGTGTGTGCCTCGGAATTCTCTTTCTATCTGGCCATGGAGTAGTCTTAACAAAGGATCCTGTTAATTAGCTCAGGTAGCTTTTTCTACAGTATTTAAATACTCTATTTTTAGTTATGTATAACAAAAGTTAGCATCTAATATGCTTCTTTAGTGCTGTGTGCGAGTGGAAAGCAGCATGTTTTGCTATTTTATGCTCTTGTCTGTTACTTCAGTTGTTTTATTCTGTGCTGTCATGGTACAATGTTTGTGTTCCAGGTATTGTAGTCAATTATAGGTGCATAAATTCTTTTTGACTAGTTCAGTGGTATTTGTTAATGTGAAGTACTGCTTTTGGGGGTTTTGATAGAAGCCTGGCAAGTGATAGATATTTCTTTCCACAGTCCTTCCTGCGTTAGGAGGTGGCAGCTGATCTGCCCTGTGCTTGTAACAGGATCTTCTGCTAGAGGAACAAACAAATATAAAACTGCTTCACCTCCGCAAGGTGTCTGTGGTGTAACCGCCTTTTGTGTTAAGCATCATGGTCGTGTCGTGTGGCTTGCATCCCATGGGTAGTATTTCTTAAGATTTTGGTTTTGGTTGTTTTTTTTTTTTTTAAAGAGCAGTTGCTGGTTTCTTCAAGTTGGAGCAGTGGGCATCTTCCTCTCATGTGAAATCATCATGTGCTTGTGCTCAATGTGATTTCGTGGAGTTAATGGCAAGCGTATGTCTCAGTGCTACAAAAAAGATAAATCCTATAGTGCTTAAAAGAAGAGAAATGTCATATTTTGTGCTTGTTTCAGTTATTTATTTCTATGTCCTGCTTATTCCAAACTTCTTCTGGCTTAAAATGGTGTAGTTACACATTTATATCAACTCACATCTTGCTCCTTGTGACGTTCACTGTCAATTACCCTTTCCTTAAAACACACTTTCAGCGTTAAATGCAGCAAGAGGAATAAGGACTAATGTTTACTGACGTTTTACTATTTCAGCTGGGTGGAAAACACTTTGTTATTGCAGTGAGTGACAGATTTTAATCTTAAATTGGCTGCAGCAGATCCAGTAGTTTGAGGCTGGATCCTGACAAGGACTTGGGAGGATTCTGCTGCCTTTGGTTTCCTGGACTGTAACGCAAAGCCAAAGGAATGTGAATTTGCAATCTCTTGGTTTTGGAAGATGGTGTATGGTTGAGATATGAGTATAGCTTAAGACTATGGGAAATTAATAGCTTGCATGATTAAATTTAATGTAAAGATTCTGCAGTGATATCCATTCTAATCCTTGGTGTCTTATCAACTGATGAAAGTGCAGCACAGAGCCACAGTTTCTAGGAATGTAATTGTTGTGTAGTTCGATTGGGGGTTTTTCAACTTTCCCATATTGTTCAATGTCACATATTCTTCAATGTTCCCATATTGCTTGGAAAAGATGTTAGTCTTTTGTGAACCTCTCTGAAATTGGATTTGGAGGGCAAAGGGCAGAAGTCAGAGGGTTGTGGTCAATGGGGCCGAATCTAGTTGGAGGCCTGTGACTAGTGGAGTCCCTCAGGGGTCGGTGCTGGGTCCGGTGCTATTCAACATCTTCATCAACAACCTTGATGAGGGAATGGAGTGTACCCTCAGCAAGTTTGCTGATGACACTAAACTGGGAGGAGTGGCTGACACACCGGAGGGTTGTGCTGCCATTCAGCAGGACCTAGATAGGCTGGAGAGCTGGGCGGGGAGGAACCTGATGAGATTCAATAAGGGCAAGTGTAGAGTCTTGCACCTGGGAAAGAAGAATCCCATGTGCCAGTACAGGTTGGGGACTGACCTGCTGGAGAGCAGTGTAGGGGAAAGGGACCTGGGAGTCCTGGTGGACGGAGGGATGACCATGAGCCAGCAATGTGCCCTGGTGGCCAGGAAGGCCAATGGCATCCTGGGGTGCATTAGAAGGGCTGTGGTCAGTAGGTCGAGGGAGGTCCTCCTCCCCCTCTATTCTGCATTGGTGAGGCCGCATCTGGAGTATTGCGTCCAGTTCTGGGCCCCTCAGCTCAAGAAGGACAGGGAACTGCTAGAGAGAGTCCAGCACAGAGCCACTAAGATGATCAAGGGAGTGGAACATCTTCCTTCTGAGGAAAGGCTGAGGGAGCTGGGTCTCTTTACCTTGGAGAAGAGGAGAATGAGGGGTGACCTCATCAATGTTTATAAATATGTTAAGGGTGAGTGTCAGGAAGATGGAGCCAGGCTCTTCTCAGTGTCATTAAGTGATAGGACAAGGGGCAATGGGTTCAAGCTGGAGCATAGGAGGTTCCGGGTTAACATGAGGAAAAACTTCTTCACTGTGAGGGTGACAGAGCACTGGAACAGGCTGCCCAGAGAGGTTGTGGAGTCTCCTTCTCTGGAGACATTCAAAACTCGACTGGACACATTCCTGAGTGATGTGCTCTAGGTGGCCCTGCCTTGGCAGGGGGGTTGGACTAGATGATCTTTCGAGGTCCCTTCCAACCTTTGTGATTCTGTGAAATTGTCAGTGAACCCCAAGTTCTGTTTTGGATGGAGCTTGGAATAAAGTTTTAGTGTTTTTCAACATTAATTCAAAAAACATGGCTTGGGAAATGAAAAATCCTATAAACTGACATTCTGGCTTCTTACCATGACCCACTTTTCTCTTCCTCCCTTCCTCTGTTTCAAAGGGATTGTCTTTGATTCATGATACCGTTGTTCTTGCTGTAGCCACTTGTACTAGCTTAGATGCATGTATTTCCTGGGTGAGGTCTTGGAATTCTCGAAGAATTTGGTCTTATTTTAAAAATTAGCTTGGTTATATTGTTTCTGGATATAAAATGCTTACTGCATCTGTTTGGTGGAATACATTAAGAAATGGCAGTTGTGACTTTGTGCTGTATTCACAGCTTTGTTAGGTAATTAGTATGAACATCTGCATGCTTTCCCTGGGTTTTAGCTGTGCTGCTCTGAGTGTGTTTCTGTAATTTTCCTCCTTCTGAGGGATATGCGAGAGAAAAACAATCACCCAACTGGTTACTATAGCATTTCATTAAGGAGCCTTTTCCACTGAGCTGGGAGAGGCTCCTTTCCCACTTGGCAGCCTAGCACGAATAAAAGCTTCTCTCAGCTCTTTTCTCTGGGTTATCATATGCCCTTCAGCTTTTTGACTGCAGACTTGCAGCTTTGCCTGGATTGCCGTCATTCCGAGGCTGGTTTTTTGCTTAATGGCTGTGCTTGTTCTCCACTACACCGGGAGTGAAAGGCTTCCTTATAATTGCCTTGCTTGCTCAAAGCAGTGTCCAAAGGTCTAGAAATATTGTGACTTAGAAGTGCTCCTCAGTTGACCGGCCAAAATGTGTGACCAGTTTAGCAGCATCCTGGGAAGACTTCAAGTAAGACTGTCACAGAATTAGTGAGGAATTAATAATTAAGGAATATATTGCTGTTATAGTCAATACTGCGAGCATAAATGAACTCGGAAGTATTTTTGTTTTGCATTCCTTTCTTTGTGGGATCTAAAAGCATTGCAGGGAAAACCAAGCTGGTGTTATCCTGGGAAGTACTTATATTTATTTAACATGCTAGGAAATTACTGTATTAGAAGGATTCGTGCAAAAACTATCAGTAAACCAATGCTGGGGAAAGTATTCAGATTTTGTCCTGTTTCAGTATGTAAATGTTGCTTTTTTTCCTGCAGACATTTAGGCCGTGCCGAGCAACTGCCATTTTTCCTTCGTTGCATCAAGCGGTGGTTCTCCCTTTCGCTGAGCAGCTTGCAGGCTGCAGCGTGGGGCCTGAGGGTATCGGTCAGCATGGATCGCTTCTGTGCAGCCTTCCTGTCCCGTGCTTTGCAGAGGTCAGCGATTCCGCTAGCCGGAGCCCCGGGGCAGAGCTTTGCTGAAGACTGACGTGTGCGGCCTCGTTTCCTTCATGTTTTTGTGACCATTAAACGTTGCTCTGGCTGGGGTGTGGTGGCTGAGGCTCAGATGTCAGTGGGAGACTAAATAGATCGGTTTTCTTCATATTGCTCATTCATGACAGTGCTATACCACAAAGATTAACAAAAAGTTAATACCTGCTGATACTTTAAAGCTTTCTATATATAGGGTGTTTCATTCCCTGGAGTCTGCTAGGATTTGAAGTACAGCTATTTTGGAAGGACTTCTCTCTGCTCTGCAAAATCCCTTATTTCAGGTCTGATTCTGAGTTGTATGATTCACTTTTCCCAAAGTTGCTCGTTATGTTAGGCTCACTGGTAGGCAGCGGTTTGTCCACAGGCTGCTGGGGCCATCGAGTGTGGCTGCCGACTCGGGAGCCTGCGTTTGGCTGTGCTGGGCTGTGTGTTATTGAACACCTCTGTTCTCCCCGCCTCCCCGGTCCACTCAGTGGTTTGTGTTCAGCTCCCAAGAGGCTGCCAGGAGACTTAAGCTAGTGTTTAAATGGTTTGGGGATAAACAGTGTGGGAAATGATAATAATGCTTTCTGGTTATGGACGTAAAGACTGAGAGAATCTATGTGTTAGTATTCTGCAAGGAGAACCAGTGCTGACCTCGCTGACCAAGGTGTGGCAACGAGATACACGCATAAAGGATTCTGTGACGCTCTTCCAACATGCTCTTAGGTGTGCATAAAATATTCAGGGCTAGGTACAATGTATTTGTAGATCAGTTGCATGTTGTATAAGTCATTCTTTCAACATCTCTGTTAAGTATTTATTTTCTACTATCAGATGTTTTTTAGTTTATACTGAAGAGTTTAAACTCCCTGTGGGAGGTGTCTGCACCTGAATCACTCTCAGGTGAAGGATTTAGAATACCAAATCTTCTGCTTCTGAGGAGAGGTCACCTGGACTCTAAGCGTTTGGGACAATGCCATCTCCAGTTCTGGCAGATGTGATCCACTCACCCATATCCAGGAGGACAGATGGGTTTCTCTGCAGAGGAAAGAGTGGTTTGGTGTTCAGTATGCCCTCCCGTAATACGAAAATCCCCGTTGCAAAGATAGTTTTTCAACCCCAAATACAGGCATTTAGGAATATCTTAAATTTAATCAAGTAAACTTATTTGCCAGCTTTCTTCCGCCAGACCGTCTGGATTACATGATGCTGGAGAGCAGAGCTGCTGTTGAGGGACCACAGCAGCATGCTGCAGGAATGGGTCAGACGGGAACTCCATGAAGGTCGAGGAAGACTTTCAGTGAAAGTCTCAAAATAACAAATGTGGTTCCACCTGAGCTGACCTGTGCCATGGAGGAGCTGGCTTTTATCCCTCTGTAAGTGTGAGGCTTCAGAGAAAAGCCAAATAAATTATTCTGCTTCTGTAGAAGCTGTTAAACCAGTGAAGCACCTGCTCCTCTGAATTATGCCTATTCACCCTGTGTCCTGATGGTGGATTCGAATTCTGGTACCGCTAGACTCTAAATGATAGCTGTGTAAAGTGTCGTTGCGTGACTGCTGCTTGGAGTATGAAATCCCTGTGTTAAAATTTGGTTGCTGCCTTTTCTTACCTGGATCATATACAATAAAAATGTCACCTTGTAGTTACTAAAAATAACATACTCTGCTTCTAGCAGCAAACTTTTGTTACTTGAAGCATGGGTATCACTCTAGGAAGTTGTAAGAGACCCACAGATGGTTTGGATAATACACAAAATTTAGTGTAAAGGGAAGAAATGTTAATTAAAGGCAGACCAGTAGACTTCTATGTTGAAGATCTTTTTGGTGGAAGGTAATGGTGTTCAGGCAGTGGCGTTTCTGACCTGATTCCTCTGGCAGTTGGTTTATTTATGCTGAATGTGAAATACCCTGGTGCGTGTATGGCTTTCTAAGGAGAGATTATTTATCTGCTTTTAAATGTTCATGATTTCTGTAGCAGATACCTTCAGTACCTAAATGATAATTAATTGTGGATCAAAAGAATCTCTGACTGAGCTAAGCCTGCTTCTAACATAAAATCCATATGGGTGTTTTTAAATCATGTGTTTGCCACATCCCTCCCACAAGCACAGGCGTGATTGTTTGGAAAGAAGTGAAGGACCAATATTGAAATGTAAACATTGTGACATTTGGCACTCTGAATTACTGAGAAATTCATGCAGATAACTGTTGCTTATTAAATGTGTAAATAGCAAAATGGCTCATCTAAGTTATGAACCAGTGAGGGTAGTGCCCTTGCTGCAGTTGGGGGTGGATGGCGAGGGTTGCACCCAGGAGTACCTGCATCCCGTGGGAGGTCCCCATCTGCAGTGCCAGCCGTACACAGCATGCCCAAAAGTAGAGTAACTTGTAGTATTTTCCTCAGTCACCTTAACTTTGTGGGCTATTAATAGTGTTTGACATAGTTTTTTTTCTAGACACTAATGACTAGGTGATCTCTGACTTCCCATTGAGGTGAGTGCCTGATGTATGTTCTAGGAATGGTGGAACTCAGGTTTTGTTCATATCCCTAGGGACATAATCTCCATTAAACACCTAAACACCTTTCCCTATTCTTCCCCGCCNGGGGAGAAGGGAAAACACTGAAGAAATATCTCAGTCTAGTTTTGATTTTGTAATAGTTGTCATGTTTCTTGTTAAGGAGTAGTTTTATCAGAATTAAGTGCTTATCGAAGTTGTGTGTGTGTGTGACTTCTTGCCTGCAAATGGTGAGTTCTGCTGCTTCTACACCCTAACATGCTGGATGTCTACAAAACTGGTAAATGAGCACAAATTTTTGTTTGTTTTTCCTCAGGCAAAATACATCTCCCAGTGCATCGATGAGATCAAGCAGGAGCTAAAGCAGGATAACATCGCAGTGAAAGCAAATGCAGTCTGCAAACTGACATACGTAAGTGCCTTGCTGGGGTATGATCTATAGTCACATCTTTATGTTTTTTCTTTCTTGCTGACTAGGAGTTAGTCTTCAGTCTGAATGCCTGATTTCCTTAGACTACAGTTCCTTACACTGTTGTAAGCTCAAGCTGCAGGTGAAAATGCTCCTGAGTGTGTCTGACGTCAAAGGCCACGTATTCCCATTCTGTTCATTGTGTTTGCACTGATATTGGTACAATTTTATTTTATGGAGACTGGTCAGGAAGTTAATCTGATTTAAAACTAATCCAGTTTAAAAAGTTGTTTTCTAATGGATTGTTTCTTATCACACAGTCGCATAAGCACTTGAAACTGGTGTATGTTTCTCTTTGCGCAGTCCTTTGTCGAGAAGGAGAGGAGAGAAATAGTGTTAAAGAATTATTTTTGTGGTTTTGTTCTGGTTTTTATTTTAAAAAAATCCAGGAAAAATACCTTCACAATGATGCTTATATAACTGCATATGTAGTACCTGGCATTAATGCAAACTATTCAAAACTTGCTTTTGGTTGAACTTTGAGACTTCTTCCACTTACTGTGAGTGGCATGGAACATAGCATTACGGATAGATGTCTTATATTATTTTTGGACTTTTGTTCCATTATCTATTTTCTGAGGTATCTTGACCTATTTTCTTGAGTCTCTTATTTTGGAAGTTTATCTTGGCTTCTCTGCTCACAGTTACAGATGCTGGGCTACGACATCAGCTGGGCTGCTTTCAATATTATTGAAGTCATGAGTGCATCGAAGTTTACATTCAAAGTGAGTTCTCTGCGTAACTACAACTGTACTAGCCAAGCCGCTTCATTCCTGTGTTTAACAAATGCATTGGCACATCATCTTGTGGTTTCTTTCTTCCATGTGGAAAGGCAGTGGGCTGTATTTGTTTGTAGTGAATAGTACCTGGCCTGTTGTATAGGCTTTTTCTATCAAATGTTTGACAGTAGCTGTCAGATATCTTTTGTGAAAAAACAGGTTATTGGTATGTGAAGACCGCCTAAGATTCCAGGCAAGCTATTTTGTAATAGCTTTATAATTTTTCTTGAAAGATTTTGTTCAAGCTTTGTTGCAGACCTTTTTCAGCATACAGGTGGAATGTTACTTCATGTGAATAGTTTGGTACTTCATAAGGAATAGAATAATGGACTCTAGCACCTCAAAGTCAGGAGTCAACACAGACAAAATAAATGTAATACTCTCCATTTCTTCTGCTGACAGTCCTACCTGATGTCTACATCTTTGTGCTTGTTGAACCGGTATGTTCTAACAAAGTAGGGAACGTTATTATCCTTAAGATAGATGTTTTGTCACTGGAGATGTTACTTACCTGAGATTATTCTTCCTCGATATAAACCCCCTTTTCTAGAGACCTCTATCATACCTCTTCTGTTATGCAAGCCTCCTGCCTAATTATCCATCTCTTCAATGTTGCTTCTGAAGCTATCAGTCGTCGCTCATCTAAACAGTGTCTAAACTTAAATTTTTTTTTCTCCTTGCCTTTTTACAGAGAATCGGTTACCTAGCTGCCTCTCAGTGCTTTCATGAAGGGACTGATGTAATTATGTTGACTACTAATCAGATCCGAAAGGTAACTTTTTACTCCAGTTCTTAATTATTTCTTGCACTGTCTCCCTACATGTATTTTCAAATCTGTACAAAATATTTCTCTCTTAGGAATACAGAAATGTTTAAGTAGAATTCTATTTACTTGGTTTACAGTCTACTCTCCTTCCACAAGCTGAAGAATTAATGAAATACTTAGAAATTGTCCGTAGGCTTCCCTCCTGCTGCCTCATAGCAGCTCCCTTTGTTTATTCAGCGCAGTGAATGGTGCCAACAACCACCCTTGTTAATATTACCTGTCTTTTAGGCAGCCCTTATAACATGTAATGGGTGAGAAGAATGTCACCATTCCTGAAGTGAAATGAGCAGTCACTTGGCTTCACAAAATCTCTATTTGTGAGGGCCCATTTTCTTCTGGTAATAACAGATCAGGCTTTGGACTTTTGGTATAATTGCATGTTAAAAATGATGAACGGGATATGTAAAGTTGTGTTCTGTATCAATGTACTACAGTGTGTTGCATCCGTTTTCATAGAGCTTTATCACTTGAATTTTTTCAGAGTTACTTGGTTGCAGCATTATTTTCCTATTTTTCAGATTACAGATACATTTTTGAAAGCTCTTAAGTTTAATTTTTTAAAGTAACACTGCTTTACATCTTGTCTGATCCAGTACAAGATGTGCCTGCATTTTTACCATCTAAGTAGCTAAAATGTCTTTTACTTAAAAAAGATCAGTGGGATGTTATCCAGTGTTTTCCCTAAAGAACTGAGGCTTTAACCTTTGTCTTTTAAACTATTCTACTCTAACAAGTGCATATTTTTAATAATGTCCCTCAATTTTCTTTATTATGGAGACTTTGAATTTCAGTCACTTACTAGGCTACTTCTTCCTTTTTGTGCCTGAGTTTTTACTTAAAAGCATCTTTATTTTATGCCTTTTTGTTTCATTGATCTAGCAACTTTGTGTTTTAAGGGGTTATCAGTTCTCAAAATAAATTAAAACCAGAATGAAGTGCAGTTTTGCTCCTCCTGAAGAAGTAGATTTCACTATTCTTAAAGCAGAATCTAATTTCTTACCACCTGCAAAAGGTTTTAAACTGAGATGCAAATCGCACAGAACCCTGAAGGCCTGCCTATGTTTAGCTCTCCTAAGCAGCTTCTGTGTACAGTGAATCTGGCCGGTTAATTCTGGTAGTTCATGTGGGAATGCTCTGTGCAGCCCACTTCAGATTTTTGTTTCCTAATAACTACACTTACAGAGCAATCCTGTGATACTTTGTGTTCAGTGAGGTCTGGTTTTATAATCTGTACTTCAACATACTCAGATAGGAATATGAAGAGCCTGAAGCTTAGAAATACCTGAAAGACTATGTATGAAAGACTCCAAATAAGTCCAAAGAAACTTGACAAATAAAATATATTCTACACCCTAGCTTGTGTCATGTCTTTATGGACTGAAAGTTATGGTGCTGCCAGCAGCTTGGAAGGAAAGTAATCTCATTTCTCTAATAGAGAGATTAAGCGAGGACACTGTTAAGCACTCGACAAGAGTGCCTGTTCCCAGTGAAGCTGACGACAGCTATGCTTTGACTTAGTAGGGTTAGTATTTACTACCAGTTTTTTAGGACTTTAAACATGTTTCTGATCACATCATGAGTTTTTAAAAATTATTTGCTGTTCCTGAAATACCACCAAGGTACAATATATCTAATTGCTTTTACGTTGCAGTCATCCCTCTCTCGTTTAATCCTCATGCCCATTATTAAACCCCAGGCTAGCGGTATTTTAGCAGGTGTTGGAGGATGTTCCTCTTAAGGGTTGATAAGAAGTTCTCATGAAGTAGAAGCTTTGCTTCATATGTGTGAGGTGAATAAAATTGGTCTGAGAAAATTGTTTCTCAACATCCTGTGAGATCTTAAATTTTTGAGCTTGTTTTTCCTTTTTTAGGATCTGAGTAGCCCTAACCAATATGATACTGGAGTTGCACTGACTGGCTTGTCCTGTTTTGTTACTCCAGATCTTGCCAGGGACTTGGCAAATGACATCATGACGCTGGTGAGTCGATAAGATTAAAATAATTTTTCCCTGTAATTACAGAATGTTGTTTTGTTCAAATCTGGTAAATATCTGTTACATTTAGAACTGTTAGATGTGAAAACTGGCTTTGTTCTTGTGGGGTTTTTGGGGAGCATTTACAGACCTTTGTTAGCTCAGAAGGATTACCTTGAATCTTTTTGTTAATTTTGGTGATAAATGGCAGTAATTTGCTGTCCCCGTAAAGCTAAGTTTTCCAACAGTAGTTGAGTCTCCCAGAAAGAAATTTTGAGACAGTGGTGTGGGCATAAGGACCTTGAGAAGAATTCTGGAAACACATATGTGCTGAGAGCCTAATCGTAGTTGTTTCCTTAACAGATGTCCCATACAAAGCCTTACATCAGGAAGAAGGCAGTGTTAATCATGTACAAAGTTTTTTTGAAGTACCCAGAGTCCCTCCGTCCTGCATTTCCTCGCCTTAAAGAGAAACTTGAAGATCCAGATCCTGGTGAGTGGATTTTAGTAAATTGCCTCTGCTCCAAAGCATCGAGGTATACATGCTTTTAGAGCCTATGGAGAGAAGAATACATGAAAAATGCTGTAATCATCTTTTGGGTACTGATTTCCTGGTTTAATAGATAGATGAGCATAGGAGAATTTTGACAGATGTTGCCATATTAAAAATAAGTTCTTTAAAATGTCAAATTCTTAATTCAAAGCCAAAGCTACTGAAACTGTATCAGTGGATTAAACCTTAATGGGACAAAGCTACTTAATGATTCCTGGTTTGTTGCTTGCTTAACTTGACTGTTGAAAGTATTTCAGTTGATTTCAGGGTTTGGGTTTTTGTCTCCTGTGCTCTCTCTTACAAAGCTGCAGCTATTGGCTTGCGATAGATGTACTTATAATAATTTCACGTAGCTTCATATCTTTTTTTTTTTTCTCTGTTTTTTTTACGTTTAAGTTTTGAGTCCAAACTACTGTTTGGGCCCTTCAGTACCGTGTCAGTGCAATTCAGCTGCAGCAGAGGAAGTTTGCAGTTGCTGTGTATTGTATTCCCACTTCTACTCAGCCTTCCCAGAAGGTGCTGGTCTTCCCTCACTGCACCAAAATGCCATACACTTACTCCGTGTGTGATGCAGTTCTGTGATCTCCAGTTGATTTGCGGACTTAGAGGGAGAAATTTAGTTGCATGTACTGGACTAATTTGGTGCGAGCATGTAATATTCATCTTCCAGGAGCAATGTTTAAAGAAAGCAAAACACGCACACACACACCCCTCACCTGCAAATGGGAAGGAAATACCTACTATGCTTTATGGAAAAAGGACTGCTCTCTAATACAAAACCTAGGCTATCTAGGTGAAAAGATTGCAATTGAGAACAATCCATTTAGAGGCTGAGCAATTAGAAAGGAATGAGCTTGTCATGTCAGATTGCTTAAGGATTCCTTATTTTTGTGTTGTTTTAAAGAAACAACAGTGTTTTGAAACTTTATGATGGGTAGGATTATTGGTTATATATTATATAAACAAGCTATCCACAGTGAAGGGGGAGGGAGGCTGGCAGGGTCCTGTTCTTTCTAGTGCCGCACCCAAAGCAGATGCCCAGCTTGCTGAGATACTAGAAAATAGCCAAAATTAAATAGAATCCTTTCTCAGTTTGTTTTTACATTCTTGTGTTTAGTTCAGTACCTGACTGTTGGTAATGCGGCTGAACGATCCCTCTTGGACACACAAGCCTGAATCTTTAGCTGCTTTTGTTCTGGGGGTTCTGCACCAGAAACTTCAATTACAATTAAGGCGTTGATGAAATTTCTGCTTTTCTCACTTCTTTTTTCCAGGTGTGCAGTCTGCTGCAGTAAATGTTATTTGTGAGCTGGCTCGACGTAATCCCAAAAACTACCTTTCCCTTGCTCCACTTTTTTTCAAGTTGATGACATCGTCAACCAATAATTGGGTTCTCATTAAAATTATAAAACTGGCAAGTATTCTGGATCTATGTTTACACGATTGGGGTTCCCATTAAATTACCTTGGGTGCGAAAATAGAGTTCTTGCTTGAACGCATAGTTGTTATTAAATCCAAATAAAAAGAAACCAGGAATATCTTCCAATGCGTTTGAACATAACCAAAGAGAGAAAAATATTTTAATATAGCTTGGTTTAAATATTAATTTAATGTAATTTAAATCATGTGTTTATCCTGTTTAAAAGCAGCTATTAAATCACTTTCTGCACTTTTTTTTTTTAATAGTTTGGTGCTCTTACTCCATTAGAACCTAGGCTGGGGAAAAAATTAATTGAGCCTCTGACCAACCTCATCCATAGGTATGTGTGACAAACATTACTTCAGTCATTCGGGATCGGTGAAGTGCCTGTTAGGTAGGTCAGTAGTTAGTTAGGTCTGTGGATGCGTTTCTGAACTTTTTCTTGGGTCCCTATGTTGGCTTCAAGTATCAAAAGATAATCACATTAGGTCTGTTTCTGAAAAACCTGAGTGAGACAAAATAGCTTGAAGGATAGTCTTTGGCTGTCTGACTGTCAGCATGAATTTCTCTAAGGCGTGCATGAAAATTGGAGCAATTTGCTTTCCTTTCACTTCACTTGAAGCCAGAGATGATAGTGGAGAATATATAAAAATTCAGGCTGAAACTCAGCTGTATATTTGCCTATTCTGTTCTCCTACACACAGTTGATTCTTGACTGTTTTGGAATTGCCTTGTCACGCTGCTTTGCTGAGTAAGGAGTATATTAAAGTTCTTTCTCATGCCTTTGTCAGCCCAGACATGGTTTGGAAGAAGTTCCGTGCATATATGTCCTAAATGTAGGTGGGATAAATTTGAAGAGACTTCTTGTCCCGTGTTAAAGCTGGTTTGTAGTGTTGTTTTGGGTCTAATTCTGAACTGAAATCAGAAAACAGATGTCTTTGAGGGAGTACATGTATTTTCCCTGTTATGAAAAGCAAGTGTATCATATGCATGAGCTGTTAAATTAAAAGGTTTGTTTCTCTTAATGTTGCAGAGCAATAAGATAGATGGGAATGGCCAAATTTTAACTTTATTTTTAAATGGCTATCTGTGTACCTGTGGGAGCAGCTCTAGCCAAACAATTTCTGTCCACCCTTCTAGTATACCTTTAAGGCTGGTTCAGAGCAGACCAGCCAGTAGCCTTGCACCCAAATACCCAAAGAGGGTTTTTGCAGTGACAAATGCATACAAAGTCACCAGAAATAGTACTTTGCCAGAAAAAGCAGGAAGCTTGACAGGATGTCTTTACTCCTGTCTCTACCTCCTCTCCCCGACTCCCACCTTAGTTGTTTTATTATTCATGAGGACATAATCCTGTTCGTTTGGTCTCCATTGAGTCATTTTGGATCTCATACCACTTAAGTCAAACGCCCCTGCCCTCCACCACCGAATGGATGGGCAGCGAAGGTGATTGTCTGTGTGTCCTAGAGACCTGTACGCAGTGTGCCGAGTGACCTTCATGGTCACAATGTGGCGACTGCTGCCTCCAGAGCTGTTTGCTCATTACCTTTGCAGATCTTGCTTCTGGAGTCTGCTCCTTTGTTACTTGAGAGGTTTGCTGTGTTTCCCTCCTGTGTAGATCAGGGTTTGTAAGTACCTTAAATCCTCAGAACTGCACTCTGTGTGTGTGTGTTCAACAGGCAAAAGTTGTCTTGAATTTAAGTTTTGGGGGAGATCAGGCATTGAAAATGTTGCTCACTTATAGGGACAAGCACGTGTGTACCTGCATGCCGGAAGGGTCTGCTGTTTGTCCATGACACACTCATTTTGGAGAGAGACTCGAGGTTCTCCACCTCCCTGCCTTATCATGAATTTTTGACCTTGGGCAGCAGATTTGCTTTGATCCTTGGACAAGATTGTGTCAGTGCTCTGCAACTGGTACTGAGGTTTTGAGTAACCTCCTCCCTCATCTCTTGTTACAGTGCTGTTACTTGCTGCTTCTCAGAAGATTTGTGTTGAACATTCAGTTGCCCTCCCTCCTCCCCAACAGCTTTTTTTAAGCGAGAATCATTTCATCTAGTTTGAAAATAGATGGAACAGAATACTGGCAATTTCTTGTGTAATTAAAGGTGTTAACTAGCTCCAAAATATTGCTGACAACTCTTCAAATTGTGCTGTTTTTATTCTTTATTTAAAATACTTGATTTCTGTTTCAGCACCTCAGCCATGTCTCTCTTATATGAATGTGTGAACACAGTAATAGCAGGTGAGAACTGAAATTTGTAACCTAGAAAAGAACATGATGAACTTTGCCATCAATTAACAATATATGTAAATCTTTTTTTTAACTTAATGTATTTTATAACTGAAATAAGTTGCCAGGCAAACTTAGATTTTTGTCCCTGTGTAACTAACTGAAATCCTTTGTTGTCAGTCGATGATGCTGAGTTACTGCAGCGATGTTCTATTTACTAGAGGTTGAAACGAAGTACAAACCATGAGTGATTATTTCTGTGTTGCCAGAACGATGAAGTATACCAGCAGCAACAGAATTAAAATAGGGTTGATGCCTCATGGCAACTTGAACGAATTTTACTTACGTGATGAAGGAGCAGACTTTTTTTTTTCATTCTACAATTTCACAGCGTAAAAAATTACTTGGTGTAATTCCTTAAAGGAGGTCATTGGAATCATTGATTTACAGTTTCAGTATCTGGGGAAGGGATGCGAACCTAGTAAGAGGGACAGAGAGAGAAACAAAGGTAAAAAGGGGTAACGCAGTATTCCAGCTCAGACTTGGCACTCTGCTGTCATAGTGTGGAAGTAGAGGACCATTGACGTCTACGGTTTGGCCATAAGTCTGTCTGTTTTGGGTAGTTTGGATAATGATGCAGGAACTTGTTGTACTGGGACAGTTTAAAGAGACAAGGGTGGTCTGTCACTCACTTTGTGGTTTTTCATTCCTTCAGGGAAATGTGAGATGACTTGATGTGGGCGAAGGAATAACAGAGGTTAATTCTCTTGTGGATGAGAGTGCGCTTCCCTGAGATACAGTAGGGTAATTCTGTGGGTCAGAGAGACTCAACACACCCAGAACACCTCGGGGTCTGTAAAGTAAAACTCAGATTCAGAAAGTGAGACTGGAAGCTGGTGCCTGCGTTAGAGCAGCACTTTGCATGTGCCAGCTCTTTCCATGACCCAAAATGGCAGCATCCAACATGTCTTCTCTGAAGTGAATCTTTGCAGGATTATGGAGAGCAAAGTGCCTCCATACTTTCAGTCATGAAGGTCAGCATGTGCGATTTGCTCCGTGAGAGTTGGTGTTGGCCTGGACATGCTGTATGACAGCAGCAGTTAACAAGATAATGAACAATGGGACCTGAGTTTTGCCTCGAGTCTCTTGCTGGCTTGATTAAAGCTCCAGTCTAGTTACATTACACTCTAGGATCCATTTCTGCAGCTTGTTACATTAGGGAAGCACACACTTAAAAATTCAGCTGTCAGTAGCTGATGACTGCTACGCAGTATCGGTAAAGTAAACCTTAATGAGAGCAAAGTGTAATGAAAAGCAGCTTCGCCCTGGCTGTTCCAGCAGTTCCCACCTTTACGCTTTTTTCCTGCCCTGCTATTATTTCTCTTGAGGTATACGAAACTACAGCTTGTGTAACAACCTTCTCTCCTCCCCTCAGACCCCCCAAAAGTCCAAGCGAACAAACATGAACTGGTGTCTTTCCTTGTGAGCTGAGCTAGCTGTTGACCTTTAGGTGTGATGTTGTTGCATTCATTCAGAGCACAGAAATACTGACGGAACTTTGTGCTTGTGTATTTCAGTTCTGATCTCCCTGTCCTCTGGGATGCCTAATCACAGCGCTAGCATCCAGGTACAGCGCAGGGCTTCGGTGGGGATGACTTGTTCTGCTGTAACATGTATTACCAAGGGCCACAGAGAAACTGGATTGTGTTCCTCTGCCAAAAGTTAAAGCAATAGCTCCCTGAAGTGCTCTCACTCGGGTGGAGTGCTGGACTGAAGCATTTCTTATACAAATTCTCATATTTTCTTTGCTCTAAAATGCAGATTCTTCTCATTTAGAGTTTTCCTAACTCGTATTCAGCTGCTTCTATCAATACATAGAGGTTCCTTTTGTTCTGAAACCTGTTAATGCAACAACCCTCTTACCTAGAGGCCCCGGGTTGTGGTCAGAATGCTTCCTTGTGTATTGAGTAGACTTTATGAAGAGTTATTTTAATTAAGGCTTTTCAGGCTGGTAATAAGCATGACATGGTCTTTTTTTCCAGCTTTGTGTTCAGAAGTTAAGGATATTGATAGAAGATTCTGACCAGAACTGTAAGTATGTTGCTTGTCTTCATGGAAGCTTTTGGCAACTGGCCGCTGGGGAGAAACTGCAGCAGTCTTAGAGCAATGAGCTGTTTCTCCAAATAGCTTGTTCCATATTGTAGTGCCTGGTACGTTGTAAACAGTTACTGGGATTTTTAACGTGGAAATACTTCTTGATAGTGAGGACTTTTTTTATAATGAGCTTTTCTAAAACAAATGAGATTAATTATTACTGCTGTCTGTGGTCTTGTAAATCTAAACCCGTTCTCTTTCCATGCTCTGGGTTTTCCCTTTTTTATAAACTTGCTGCTTGGGAAGTGGCGAGGGGTACGTGGCAGTGTAAGCGTAATAGTCACTTATTTCAGTGACTGCAAAGAACACCGGGAAATCCTTTTTTGTGCACACCTTTTTCCTGCAGTCTGATTTTATTTTTTTTTTCCCCTTTGAGAACAGGGCTCCCACTTCATACACCAGTCTTCAGTGCTTTTGAAGTCTGTGCTCATCCCTAGGATGCCTGTTCTCGAAACCTGTAGTTTCTGTATATTAAATACATCGTTTAAAATCAATGATAAAACTTGAGGTGCAGGAAGATCGTGATGAAGATTTTACATGTAATTAAATGTCTGTATATAGGATTGTGAAATTAATAGACTGTAATTTGTGATGCAGTGTTTCTTAAAAATGCTTTTCCTCATAGATTTTTTTTCAAATCTATTAAAATTGGTTTCAGTAGAAGCACTCGGAATTAAGATTTCATGTTCAACACCAATCAGTGTTTCTATATTTGGAAAGAAGTTTTATTTTGTCTTTCACAGTGAAATACTTAGGACTGTTAGCTATGTCCAAAATCCTGAAAACACATCCTAAATCGGTTCAATCTCACAAGGATCTCATTCTCCAATGTTTGGATGACAAGGACGAGTCTATCCGACTCAGAGCTTTAGATCTCCTGTATGGCATGGTATGTTTCTACACGTATTTCCTCTCCTCTCCAGCACCCATGACCCTTTAGTTTGGAGGCTGATGTTTAAGGAAAAAAACTTTCTCTTCCGCTCTCCCCCAGTAGTCTTGTGATAACAGCTCCTGTATTTTATCTGGTACGGCATGAGAGGACTTTAAAAACTTCAAACTGGAAGGAATTTCTGAGTTCAGGTGCTGTGGGAGTCACTCAGGAGGCTGCTTTTCTCATGCCTAAGCCTCAGCTGCCCCTTCCGTCCTCCGTCTAGGTATAAAGTGAGCCGCAGGCATATCAGGATAGGCCTATGCTGTATTAGGGTCAGTCCCTGTTGCAGTTTATTCTCCTGTGAGTTTGTGCATCATGCATTCTGCAGCCACGCAGGGCAGCTGATAAAGTATGTCAGTCTGGTAATAACAACATTTGATTCCCAAAAGGGCTGTGGTGGTGATTTATGTCATAAAGTGCCTTTCACTCAAGGATCTGTGCCCCCTCCATACCTGCCTAAAGGGATTGTGACAGATATGTCTCATCGTTTCCCGTTTTCTGGATTTCTGCACTGCTGCTAGTAATTCTGATTCTCAGCTCTCCCACAGCGTGGTCTTGTATACTTGTGCTGGCTCTGCTTTAATAACAACATTGAGAAGAAATAAACAGGTTCTTTTTTGATTGTGACTGAAACTGGGACCCAGAGAGGGGCCTGTGTTGTGTGTTAACAAGAAATCAGAACCACATCAGAGCTAGCAGCTGCTCTAATGGAATTAGAAGGACTTGACAGTATGGGAAATGGCTTAGTTTTGGTTCAACCCTTCAATAACTATTTTAATAGGTATCCAAGAAGAACTTGATGGAGATAGTGAAGAAACTGATGATTCACGTGGATAAAGCAGAAGGGACAACATACCGGGATGAGCTGCTGACCAAAATCATAGATATCTGTAGTCAGTCCAATTATCAATACATCACAAACTTTGAATGGTCAGTAATTTTAGGTGTCAACTTTGAGATCATCAGCAATGGTAATGTACGATTGTCTGCTGATAAAATTACGTCTCTCTTGCTTTTTGTAGGTACATAAGCATCCTGGTGGAGCTAACCCGGTTGGAAGGCACGCGGCACGGGCATCTTATAGCGGCTCAGATGTTAGATGTAGCTATCAGAGTTAAAGCTATTCGTAAATTTGCAGTTTCTCAAATGGCCATGCTTCTGGACAACGCTCATCTCATAGCCAGCAACACCCAGAGAAATGGGATCTGTGAGGTGCTTTATGCTGCTGCTTGGATATGTGGGGAGTTCTCTGAGTAAGTGCAAACGGAAAGTGTGACATGATTTGAATGTTGTCTTTCACACAAAGATTCAGGTCACTGAAAAGTTTTTTTTGAGAGAAGGATGGTTCAGAATACGCACCCTAAAGCTAAGAAAATGATTGCTGTTTTCCTGCTCCCTCATCCCATAAGAGTCCTCAGCTGACAGATACTTTGACCTGGACAGGTTGGATCGCTGGGCAGAGGCCAACGGGATGAGGTTTAACGTGGCAAAGTGCCGGGTCCTGCACTTTGGCCACAACAACCCCAGGCAGCGCTACAGGCTGGGAGCGGGGTGGCTGGAAAGCTGTGCAGAGGAAAAGGACCTGGGAGTGCTGATTGATGCTCGCCTGGACATGAGCCGGCAGTGTGCCCAGGTGGCCAAGAAGGCCAACGGCATCCTGGCCTGTATCAGGAATAGTGTAGCCAGCAGGAACAGGGAGGTGATTGTCCCCCTGTACTCAGCCCTGGTGAGGCCGCACCTCGAGTACTGTGTCCAGTTTTGGGCCCCTCACCACAAGAAAGATATCGAAGCCCTGGAGCATGTCCAGAGAAGGGCAACGAAACTGGTGAAGGGGCTGGAGCACAGGTCTTATGAGGAGCGGCTGAAGGAACTGGGCTTGTTTAGTCTGGAGAAGAGGAGGCTCAGGGCAGACCTTATTGCCCTCTACAACTACCTGAAAGGAAGTTGTGGCGAGCTGGGGGTTGGCCTCTTCTCGCAGATAACTAGTGACAGGACAAGGGGAAATGGCTGCAAGTTGCGCCAGGGAAGGTTCAGGTTGGAGACGAGGAGAAAATTCTTCTCTGAAAGGGTGGTCGGGCATTGGAACGGGTTGCCCAGGGAGGTGGTGGAGTCACCGTCCCTGAGGGTGTTTAAGGAAAGGTTAGATACGGTACTTAGGGACGAGGTTTAGTGGGGAATAGGTGGTGGGGGGATGGTTGGACTAGATGATCCTTGAGGTCACTTCCAACCTTAATGATTCTATTCTATTCTATTCTAATTTTGAATATCTGGTCCAGTCTCATCGCTGTAGTTCTGCCTGTTCGTGCAGGAAGGCAGAGTTGTGGGTATAAGCAGTAAGATCTTAAGACGTTGAATGAACTCCTTAATGATTAAGGTCTAACCCTACTTATAGGGAAAATGTACAATCAACATGTTTGAATTATTTTTTGCTCTGCTCCCTGTTTTGCCCTTGTTGAAAGGTTTTTGCAGTACCTGATCTTTCTGAGGATTAAAAGTCATCTTATTGTTGCTCAAAACTTGTCTGCAGCCACGGCAGCACAATTTTCAATGTCCTTGTGCCAACATCGTCTTTTGGCTGAAACAGATGTTTTTGTCTCTTGGTGGTGTGTACCTTTACACATGCTTACCTAGCTTTTGCTTTGGGAAGTTGAACAGAGCATGATTCTGTATTCTCCTTTTACCATCTGCTGTGGTGTCTCTTCTTGTAACTGCCACTCTGAGCACTGGTTCCAGTTTAAATTCACGTAGTCGGTGTGATATTTTTAGGGAATGCTGACACGGCTTAGATCTTCATCTAATTAAAAAATTTCTGCAAACAAAACTGTGGATTAAGAAACAAAAGAACATGCTCTCCCTTTCAGTGTGATCACATTTTTGAAAACTTGAGCATTCCGTTCGTAGTGGGCAGCTTCCCGTTCGTAATGGACCAGTAACTTTTTTTGTGCCTCTTCCATTTCGTCATGGACAGACAATTTTGAATAAGAACATGACATCTATTAAAACAAATGCTATCATCTGCATTCTTTTCTGTGTATTAAGCATTGCCTAGTAGATCCTATTTTTGCCCAGTAGCCGATTGGAAATACAACCTCACTGATGTGCATGGTGACATACAGACCGGCAGGAAGGTAGTTTGGCTGCTCGGTGCAGACTGCTGATAGTTGGCACTTAAAAGTGCAGTGCTTGGTGGAGAGAAGGCTGAACTTGTAAAGGTGGAAACAGAGGTGTCCCTCCCCTTAAGTAAATTCTTCCGTGCTCTGTTATTACTGTAATTTGGCAGGTGAAAATACACAGAGAGCAATTGATGATGCATTTGTAGTGTCCTGTCTTTCTGCTGCACTTTGTACTGCAGCTGAGGTTTTTGGAAAATTCTTCTCCATGAAGACGGATGAAATGTTGAAATCTCTCAGTTGCTGTCTTTCATCTGTGTACTCTGTCTTTACAGACACCTCGAGGAAGCAAACCAAACTTTAGAAGCAATGTTGAGGCCTAAAGTTACAACTCTACCAGGCCACATCCAGGCGGTTTATGTCCAGAACATGGTGAAGCTCTATGCATCCATCCTACAGCAGAAGGAGCAAGCTGGGGAAAAGGAAGCGGCTCAGGAAATTACACAGCTGATGATTGAGCGTTTGCCTCAGTTTGTACAGAGTGCAGATCTAGAAGTGCAGGAGAGGGTAAGACAACAAAATTATTTTGGAATTTATCACACAGTCTCATTTGTATCGGAGCATATATGTAATTTTCTGTAGATGCACACGTTTTACGTTGTCGTCAGTGGAGTGGCGTCGTTTTTCTGTGCTGCATGTGACTCGGTGAAAGAGAAGCTCTGGAACTAGAGTGGGAAGAATGACGATGTTTCACATCAGAGCCCAGATCTCATTCCAGTTCGATACCACCTCTGAAGACTGCTTGCAAGGATTTCACTCAAAACAATGTAACTTTAAAATTATGCAAGGACACAAAAAGGACACGGCTGGAAGAGAGGCTTAACATGGAATTTTTTTTTTTTTTTTTTTTGCACTTGCTCTAAATCTGCGGTTATGCTGCTTCTCTTAATTCCCTGAATGGAGTGGAGCAGTTACCTTTTGCTGACTTCTGTTGCTGTTGATTTTTTGGTTCAGTTTGTTAATATTAATTCTGAAATTACTTCTGCATTTGTTCTCAGGCTTCTTGCATCTTGCAACTAATAAAATATATTCAGAAGCTACAAATAAAAGAAGTACCTGTAGCTGAAGAAGTAATAGCCCTGTTTGCTGGTGAGCTGAACCCTGTGGCTCCTAAAGCGCAGAAGAAAGTCCCAGTTCCAGAGGGGTAAGGTTCCTTCTCTCTCCCAAAGCTTTTAAACTTTTAAGTAGTAAAACAGTGTATGTGATTAGAAATACTCAGGGGTACTGAGTCGAGCTATTTGTTTACTGCAATTCTTACCAGCTTGGACCTTGATGCCTGGATCAATGAACCTCCATCAGACAGTGAGTCTGAAGATGAAAAGCCCAAAACAATTTTTCATGATGAGGAACAAAGGCATTCCAGACATAGACCGCCAGAAATAGATGAAGAGGAACTGGCCAGAGTGAGTGAATGTTAAAATGCTTTTCCCTGCATAATTCAGTAGTAATGTTGTAAATGCTACTAGAGCAGTTGGATCTGTTGTGGATTCTCCATGTAGCTAGAGAGCCGTTCTCTCTACAGCTGAGGAAATACGATGATTTGATGTGAACAAAATAGATGTACTTGAATACAGGTACCTTTTTTTAGGCATTGTGGAATGCATCTGACATAAAGTTCTCTTGGAAGTCTAGCTTGCCTATCTTGTCCAAATGGAAGCGCAAGATATTATAGGAACTTGGTCCTTGTTAGGAGTTTTGAGCTCTCATAAAAATCTTGTGTGCAGTGCAGTTCACCTCCAAGTACAGGGTCTGGAGGACAGACACTTGTGCTGAGCCTGCAGCTGTTTGATTTTTCACATGCCTCCTCCACTGGTGTACTTCTCTTACTCTGTGCACTCTGTATCTGCAGAAAAAGAAGCAGCATCTTTGCTCACGGACTTTAGGAGGTTCTATGAACTACTGTAAACTGCCTGTTCTCAGTGGTGGTTTCTTGCTTCTGACCTTCTTGTTTTCATAGAAGAAACTTTATTGATAAGAATCTTCACTTCTTTCTCTCTTTGCAAAAAAGAAAATAGAAACGTTTGAACTGCATCAAAATCTGGTCTTCAGAAGTTACTATCTCTTTCCTTTTAAATTCTAGGCTAGAGAGAATGTTCTAAGGAGTACTAGTTACAGTAGTAACACTACATGTAGTTATATTCTAGTATATCTTGTAACTCAAAGCTGATTTATTGTACTCAAGCTTGTAGTATTTTTGCAAGTGGTTGTGCATTGTTCTAGAAATTCAGGGAGATAGCATTTTGCACTTTAGTGCCTTTTATATCTCTTTGCTTATAAAGAAACATTCTAACAACAAATATTCTTTTGATTTCAGCGTCGAGAAGCCCGGAAACAGGAACAGGCAAACAACCCATTTTATATCAAAAGCTCTCCTTCCCCACAGAAGGTGAGTGAGCCTGAATTAAAACCTCTTGTTGGCCTTTCTTATTGTGTGAAGTCTTGCTGAACATCAGAGCTGCAGCTTCCCTCTGGGACACTCTGATTGTTCCCACTGCGGTTCTGATCTCTTCAGAGTCCCGACTGGAGTGGCTACCTATAGCTATTTTTGTAAGGCTTTTGTGAGTTTCTCAACACAAACATGACCCAATATCACAAGACAACCAGCTTTCTGTGAATCTCTGGTGGACCTCCAGTCTAGAAAAAAGAAAGTGGTAATTGTCACAGCTCCCAGTACAGCGTAGTTTGGAATAATCTGGATTAATTTGTCATGGAAAGTGCGGTGTTTGTATTTCAGCAAGGGCTCTCTAAAAGCTGTAGAGAAACGCTTCTCTGTATCACAAATTCCTGTGCAGGTTGCTTGTCCCAGCTCTGGGTGATAGAAGGGTTCAGATCGCTGGGCACTTTGTTAAAAGCAGTAAAGAGAGAGTGAACCTTGATTGCACAGTTTTATGGATCAAAAGGTTGTTGTGGTCTCTTAACACTGTTTTCTGCAGAAGAACCTGCTTTTATTCTCTTTATATGCCAAGGACTGCCCTGTGTTCCTCGACTCAAATATCAAAATGTGTCTTTTGAAGTGGCAAGTTATTAGCAATAAAACACAACCCAAAAATTCTTCAGAGCGTTGCAACAAGCCTTCTTCAGGGCAGCAGCAGAGTTAAAAAACTGTAGCTAGAGGTATCACAGAATCTTAGAGGTTGGAAGGGACCTCGAAAGATCATCTAGTCCAACCCCCCTGCCAAGGCAGGACCACCTAGAGCACATCACACAGGAACGTGTCCATTCAGGTTTTGAATGTCTCCAGAGAAGGAGACTCCACAACCTCTCTGGGCAGCCTGTTCCAGTGCTCTGTCACTCTCACAGTGAAACAGTTTTTCCTTATGTTAACCCGGAATCTCCTATGCTCCAGCTTGAACCTGTTGCCCCTTGTCCTATCGCTTAACGACACTGAGAAGAGCCTGGCTCCATCTTCCTGACACTCACCCTTAACATATTTATAAACATTGATGAGGTCAAGGTAGGGTCTTTTATAACAGTTATCAGCAAGCTTTAAAATACAGCCTGCTACCACACAGGATTTAGTACTGAGCTATTCTGTTCCTGTCCTTGAAATGTTCACTGAAGGGATTAAGCTGCTCGATGTTCTGAAATGTGTCTATTCAGATAGATCTGTATCTGGCAATGCTCAGAACATAACAACTTTTCATTTTCCCAGCGATACCAAGACACTCCAGGCGTGGAACATATACCTGTGGTCCAGATCGACCTTTCTGTCCCCTTAAAAGTTCCAGGTAAGTGCAGTTAATCTTTACAATTAATTACAGAAATTCAGTTAAGCAAAAGTATTAATTCCTTCTTAAGAATTCCTCCTTAGGTTTTTAAGGGCAAGGAGCATTCTTTCATTAGACTCTTAAATAGATCTCCTTAACTTGTGTTTGGAAATAGTACTTTGCAGTCCAAGTGCAGTTCCTCTCAAGACAGAAGTAATTCTGTGATTTGAGTATATTGCACAGCAAAGTCTGTAACGTGTAAACTAACCACTGTTCTGTGTAGGAAAGAGTCACCTTTGGGAATATCTTACAGGGCTGATGAAGATGATCAGGAGACGTTAAGTGGAGTCTACTAGTAGAGACGCTAGTGTAATATCTTGTTTGAAATATCAAAGGGTCGTTGTGTATCTTATGGGGGATTTGATGCAGCATGGAAAAGCTGTTGATAAAGTGCACTACACCGCAGGTGATGAGTTCTGAGTGCAAATATTTAAGGCTTATTGAAAGGTTTTTCCAAAAGCGTGGAAAGATGTCAGTACAGCAACAGCACCAATTCTGCATATAATATTGATGTTTAGATGTTCTTTGTAATCCAGTTAGTGTGGAGAAGAATCAGGGAGAGGAGGAGTGTGGTAGTAAAGCTATATGTGAGTTGACATGGAAACACAGAGAGGTGTTGAAGCTAGAAGCAAGGTTCACTCTTAATATACTGTTACAGCAGTCAACGTCCATGCAAGCTGTAGCCTAAAAGCAGTTTGTCCTCCTCCGCAGGAATGCCGATGTCTGACCAGTATGTGAAATTGGAAGAAGAGCGAAGACATAAACAGAAACTGGAGAAAGACAAGAAAAAGAAAAAACAGAAAAAGGAGAAGAGGGGTAAACACCATCGCCATAACTCCCTGCACACGGAGAGTGAGGAGGATATTGCTCCAGCTCACCATGTCGATATCATAACAGAAGAGATGCCGGAGGTCGGTTGCTTCAGTTGGTGGTCTGAGTTGTGGGGTTTGTCTGTGTGCACTTCTGGAGAGATTTTTCCCCAAGAATTGCCAGCCAGTTTGCATTGTTGCAGTTCAAGAGCGCTGATTTCTTGCAAAGCTATTTAAGAAGTGACTGATTGAGATGGTCCTAGGCTGTTCTCGGCAGGGGGAGAAATTACTGTCTTTTTGTTCACAGAAAGACAAAAATTACCACTGAAGCTATTAAAAAAACCCCCAACAAAACAAACAATGTGCATCTCTGCTATAAAAGTAGCGCTGTCCAAATAGTAACTTCATTTATTATGCTCTGCTGCTTCACTTTGACATTAACTTGCTGTCTAGTCAGCAGGTTTGCAGCTGATTGCAATTAATTGCACATGCTAATGATGTCATCTGTATTTGTTCCTAAAATTTCCTTTAATCAAAACCAAACAGCAATTCAATTCCTGCAGTTTATGAAGAATGGTTTTCTTTTCTAAATTAATCTTGTAACTCAATGCTGCATTATGGCGCATTGTTCGTATAAGTTGCTGTGCCTGGCTGCAAGCTGGCCCATTCCAGGGTTAACAGTCTTAGAAAAACAAACTGGTTTGGGGGATGTAGAGCTTCTGAACTTGCCTGTGGTTCTCTTCTTCAGTGGATGGTCTCTTTATCTCTCCTGCAGAATGCTTTGCCCAGTGATGAAGATGACAAAGATCCCAATGATCCGTATAAGGCACTTGATATAGATCTGGATAAGTAAGTGACAATTTTGTAGGTGAATTTACTTAGTTGCTAACCAGAACGCATGAGGGCAAGCCCGGGGCTGAACAGACAAAGGTACTGACTACAGTCCAGTAGATGAAGACTCAGTCTCTCACCATGTCTTGCATGTAACCTTAGATGATCATCCAGGCTTGGGTTCCTGCTGCAGCACAGGTGATAAAAGCTAAGCTGCTGAAGGAGCGGGGATTTTGGGAGGGCAGGGAAATCATTTCATGTGACTGAGTGGAGGCTGAAGGCACAGGCAGTGTAGCTGGGATAGATGCGAGAGAGTTAGTCTGAGCTTTTGGGCATACCAGAACGTTTCTGACCTAACCTGCCTTGGCACCAAGTGTGACCTGCATTCATCTGTGTTCATCTCGGAACCCCTGTACACATGGCAAGCCTGTATGCTCTGTCTTGTAATCATTTGACCAGTAACAGCCAGTTTGCAGCATCCCCATTGCCCTGTTGACATTGAGCGGTGCCCCCATCGAAAAATGTTGTTCTAATGATGGAGTGAGCTGCATCTCATAACTGTGACCAGAGTAAGGGCAACATTCAGCTACTGCAGTTGTTTGCAGTACTGGCACCCAGCTGCGACCTGAATCCCTGCATGCCACGTGATAGATACTGTTAAGTATTGCATATGGAGATTTTCTTTAGTTGTTGTTTTACAAAATTGCCACGCTAAAAAGAATTGCCGATTTATGGTCCGTGGATGCCTCCTGTAAAGTTTTGAAGACTACAGGCACGTGTGTGTGTGTAGTATATATCTCTCTCTCTCTCTGATACTCAACTTTGAAGTCTGTGCATTCTCTGCAGTTCTCAAATCTGTAGGGGTTTGTTCCCTTGGTACTTTGCAAAAAAAAAAAAAAAAAGCAATGTATTGTTTTAAAAAAGTGAAAGAACGGTATCTGAAAAACTTCCTTTTTTCATGAGCTGGTCCGATTCCTCTGACTCTGCAGGGGACAAACATATAAAAGGAAATTAATTTCTGACTCTAGACCTTGTATTTGCCTGACAAACCTGAACAGCGCCAAGAACACTGCACAGAGCAGTTTTTGAATGCTGCGCTCCAGGAGGCATCTTTGGACTTTTGCATTGTTTCCATCCATTCTCTTTCCATCTCGTATGAGTCAGTGTGCTCTCCTGTCACATTTTCTCATGTCTCTGTCCTCTCTCTTTCTTTCTGTCCTTGCACTGCTATGTCTGTGTCACGCTCACATGCAGTCTGGTTTCAGGGAAGCCTTCCAGGTAAGAATATATAGTGAAGTGGTTGACTTCCTTTGTCAGGTTGGTTGATTTCAGTGGACAGCGTAAATACCCGAAGGGTGCTGAACCTATTGAAATAATTGACCCTCAAATTAGTGTGAGTCTGTTTCATCTCGACTTTCAGCACTGATCCCTGTTCCTGTACAGGTATAGGTGAATCCAAGTAACGGATTTGTGATACAGTGTAAATCTGAACTTTTGCTCCTGCTTTTTGGAAACAGGTGTCTGAAATTAAACACAAAATGTAATGGTAGAGTACAGATTCATAGCATAAACTTGTATTCTTCTGTAGGTGTTACTCAGCCTGCAAGTCTGTAGCTATCACTTTGGGAGTGATCAGGTTTGACTCTTGAGTTTGGTCAGAGTCTGAGCTTCGATCTGTTTGGCTCTGTCACCTTCAAAGTGTTTCCCTTAACTTCTAATCCATGAGGGCAGTGTCTGCAGTTACAGAAATAAACTTCAGGTACAAAAGTATGTACTGATTGAAGATTTTTGGGGCCCAACTCTCTAAAAACAATGCATACCTTGTCTTGGACATCCAGCAGATAATCTGAGCTAAGGGGACTGTTTGCAAAAGGGTAACAGTCTCTTTATTTTTAAGACCCTTAGCAGACAGTGAGAAGCTGCCAGTGCAGAGACACAGAAATGTTGAGACACTGAAGTCACCAGACTCAGAAGCTCCTCTAGTAGAGAAGAAGAGCAAGAAACCCAAGAAGAAGGAAAAGAAACACAAAGAGAAAGAAAGAGACAAAGAAAAGAAGAAAGAGAAAGAGAAAAAGGTGGTAGAGGAGGAAGAAGAAAAAAAGGTAACTCTGCCAGACTTGCATTATTGTAGAAAACTGCTGTTGTGGGCCGTATTTATTGCTGTGTTTAGTTTGTTGCTTTAGAAACAGTCACATTTGATAGTGTGAACAGCTGAGTTTTCAACCTTTATTTCCTTATTTCTTTACAACTGTAAGAGCAGGATTTAAAGATTTCTGTTAATAAAAGTAACATTTACTTAGCCTCATCAGTTAGCAGAACTCAGCTTGCTGCAGCCTACACAGCAGATCTTCCAGATCTAATTTGGAAGCTGTGTTTAGCAATATTTTGTCTGTTCTTAAAATGGGGAGGAATCCTTTGGCAAAATATCTGGAACTCACTTTTGTTCTACATCCTGTCCCCTGTATACTTCAGAATCTTTCAGTTACCAAACCTGTCATTAGTTGTCGTATCCTTCTTGTTAATCACTCTGCAGCGATGCGCTTTTCCTCTGAGATGTAGCCAACACGCTTTGAATGCCTGTAGATACTGTGATACGTAGGGTAACCTGCAGTTGCTGTCAGCTCTGTCAGGTTTGGAAGTGTGCTCAAAGGCTGGAGTTGAGCTTCTTGAGCTGTTTGCTCCTAAATGTACTACAGTGTCTGTGTATGAGTGTTGTGGAGCGATGCATTTCCGTGAAAACTTAAGGTTTTCATTTAATTGATGATTGATTTGTTTTTGTTTGTTTTTTAATTTTTTGTTTTAAAGAATTGTATCAGAACAACCATAATGGTTTTGTTTTCTCTCAAAATTCAGGGGGAAGACTTGGATTTTTGGCTTTCCACTGCTCCACCACCTGCTTCCACTACCCAGTCACAGGTAGACATCACGTCACAGGAAACTTTCCTATGATTGCGTCTTAGCGGTGATACGAGCGCTTGTTGTGCTGCAGGAGAGAGAAGGATAGGCTTCATTTCCTCAGCTTACTGCAGTGAAGCAATGATACTTTATCTCCCCAGTTTACAGACACTGTAATGGGAGGTTTCGAGTTCATTCTGCTGTGCAGATCAGTGGATAGAAATACAGGTGCAGCTACAGGCTTGGTGGATTTTAATATTATTGGTGGGTTTTAATATTACATTATTGTCTAGTTTTATTTCCTAGTGTGGGCTAGAGACAAGCAATATTAATAGGTATGAGAGAGACAGGCTGAAAGAAAAAGTCTCACAAATTTTGAGGGGAGACTTTAGGGGAGGAGACAGGGAATATAAGGGGATGGATTCCTTGGAGAAAATGTTTTGTGTCTTGTCCTCAGGTGATTGTATTTGCTGGGTTTCAGAGGCGTGAAATGAAAGACTTGATACCATGTTAGTCTAATGTAATTTTAGACTGGGGCGGAGTGTCACTGTTAAGATTTCTTTTGGTATGGCATCCAGTTGTTTCAGCTGTGTTCCGTTAGTGTGATAATCCTTCTCATCTACTCAGAGGGAGCCTGAAGTGGGTGCTGCTGTTGTGGCTGAACCTCAAGAGATAAAAAAGGAAGAAAGGGAAGAGCAAGATGAGGAGGAGGAGGATGAAGGAAAGGTGGGTGGTTTAAATTGCTGACATCCTTAGCCATATTCTCCTAGTGTCCTACATTCCTTAAAAATGTAAGTAATTACAGGAATTACCAACAGCTTATTCAGCATAGTAACCACCTGCAAATAGGCAGCAGAGGGATGTTACGCCCTTGAGGAGCTCTAAACACTTCCTAGTAAGAGGTTTGGCTCTTCCTTGAGCCAAGGGTGAGGTAGCAGTTTTAAAGCTGAGCTTCCAAACAGTTGGAGAGATTTGGCCGTCTGCTGATCCCAAGCTGCTTTGGGTTAAGGCGCTGTCATGTGAGCGGGGAGCAAGACGTTTCTGGGACTCAACACAGGATGGCTGTTGGGATTTAACTCATGGGGACTCTGTTTAGGTTTCTGCAGTAGTAGAAAGCCGTGTTCAGTCATCCAGAAGGCTGCATAGAGTGGAGTCTAGAGCTGAAAGATTGGTAGAGGGGTCATGATGTAATGGCTAGAAATGTAGGTTTTCTTTAAGGGTTTGTTGTAGTTTCTTATTCTTCTTGGTAGAAATCCTCCAAGCATAAGAAGAAAAAGCACAAGAAAGAGAAAGAAGAGAAGTCAAAGGATAAAAAGAAATCAAAAAAGAAGAGTCATCACAGTGGGGAGGAGACAACAGAGTCGGTGCAGAATGGAACACTAGACGATGAACCACTACCAGTGAGTAGCTGTGCACTGGCAGCGCTTGCCTTGGGGAAAAAGCAGGAACTAACCTGTTTTGGGAGGAAGGAGAATGACAGATCTTTTCAGAGAAATTAGTTACATTGCAACTGCAATTTCTCTCTTGTTTTTTCAGCCTATGTCCAGTTACCGCCTTCTTGCTGAAAATCCATACATTAAAATGGTGAGTTTTTGGCATTCAAATCCAGATGTTTTCTCTTGTTGTGTTCTCTGAGAAGGCGGGGATACCCTGGGGATAGTGTAGCGACTTTATGTAGACAGCATTTAACTGAAGAACTGTTGAAATCCCAGGAGGTAGAAACATAACAAAGCTCTGTCTCTGTTCCTCTGGATGTCCCACTTGACAAGTTTTTAAGTTAATATTTTCCTACTGCTTAGCAGAACTGTGGAGCTGATTACCAGTGAGCTTTGCTATCCTATAGCTGTACCAAATTACCTTCGTTTTGAGGCTTGCTTTATTCTAGTGCTGTGTACTCCGCTGTTGAAAGTTTCTGAATTTTTTTTTTCTTAATTTACAGACCTACGATATTCAAGGAAACCTCCAGAATGATAGTCAAGTTACTGTCTCTGTTATCTTTGAAAACAAAAGCACTAGCTTCCTTAAGAGCATGGAACTAAATGTCCTGGACTCTCTCAACACTAAAATGCTTCGACCAGAGGGATCATCAGTACATGATGGGATACCTGTGCCCTTCCAGCTACCCCCGGGTATGCACAGCTTTGCACAGGGTTCTCCGAGTATGTCTAGTCCTGCGCTGCCCTCCTGTGGAAAGAATTGTTTGAACTTCTTGCTACTTGCTGTTTTCCAGAAAGACATGTCCCTCTGCTTGAGTGCTCACTGGGCTTTCACACAATTCACTGGAGAGGATCTAAGCTTTCTTACAGTATGGCTATCAATGCAGTTGGTGCTGTACAGCAAGAGCAGAGCCTATAACATAGGGTTGGGAGTCCGAATGAGCTTCTTTTTCAGGTGACTGCAGGCTGGCACACCATTGAACATGCCAGCATCGTCAGCTCCAGGAATCCCAAATTCATGAGGAGTTTGCTATGAGATGTAAAATGAAACAAAGCTATAGGTTCTTGAACTGTTAGAATGTACTCTGGATTTATTCTTGAGCTATTGTCCCACAGTTTTAATGGCAGAGGCCAAATGCAGTGAACGTTTGCAAAAAATATGTGCTTATTTGGGTGGGGAGCTAAGCCCTTAAGAAATATTAGACACGGAGATGAGTGATAACGGCTTCATACATAGTACAATTGTAGAGTCGAATTGCTGAGCATTGAATTTCACTTCCTTCACCAAAGAGTTATTTTGAATACTGAAACAGCTCGCAGAAGCCTTCTAGGATTTAGTGGCTTCAGGGTGCGCGTTGATCCCCCACGGAAAGCAGTGGCGTGGTTTGTTTTAATTCTGTATAAGGTAATTCTTGACACAGACTTGGATATTAAAAGTAACGCATAGAAACCTTAGAATATGAATTAGTTCTGAAAACTACTTGGAAATCTGTGTATTTTCCAGTTGTACAAAATGTTTAAATATATTGCCACTGCACAATATTTTGCCCCAGCACTCACTCGATAACCTCTGCCAGATGCCAGCTCTCACTGCTGCTTTTCAGAGACCCAAGAGCTAAGTGCTGTAACACTTAATTCACAGCAGGACTTGCATGTATAACTCTTCCAACTACATGGAACACTTCAAACTTGCTTCAAAAATAGTCAGTACCTAAAGCTTAGCTGCCTCTGATTAGTTTATTCTATTAGATATGAAAACCATTTTCTGACCTGACTTCTCCCTCTCCTCTCTTTACGCTAGGAATCTCTAATGAAGCCCAGTTTGTGTTTACACTTCAGAGTATTGTTATGGCTCAGAAGTTAAAAGGAACACTGTCCTTTATAGTCAAAGTAAGTGCAGCTTTAAATTCCCTGCTTCTGCTTCCTTTGGAGCTGCATAAGGGAGCTTGACTCGGATGGAAAGCACTGCTTTAGAGCTTTTTTTAGGCATCATTTCATCTCTGCTGCACCAGCCCATTCTGTGATGTGAGAAGTATTTTTACATGACATCTTGTGCAAAGAGTGTTCCAAATACTGCATAAGCATGTCCTCAATTGTCATTCCTGGCAGCACGTGAGCAACGCAGCCTGAAACATAGGCCACATTGTCAGCTAGAAAGTCACTGCGGTGGTGCATCTGCCAGGGAGAGGGGCTGAATCAGTGAGTGGTCAATGCAACACAGAGTTGTTTCTTCTGATCTCAGTTACCCAAAGATCAGTTGGACACTGCTGCCTGGTACAAGGCTGGAAGAACTGTAGTAACAGTTAGATACGGTTATTAAGGATGGAAGCCCAGAACAAGAGTGAAGGCATTGTTTAATCGAGCTGTTTAAGACTGTGGATTTCTAATCTTACTGAAGTACAATTATTAATGAAGGAGCCATGTGAACAGCTTGAAGTGAATAGAGGCAGTTGTGGCTACTTCTGAGTCAGCCATTATCTCTAAGGGTTTCTTAAAAATGGCATCGGAGCCCTATTTTCAGTACCTAAGAATCTGGGGGATACTGTTATTTTGCTTGGGAAATAGTGAACTGTAAAACCACATCTCCAAGTGTTAGTCTAAATTCAGTCTGCTCAATATATTTCAGCAGAGCGCAATCGAAAACGCAGCCAAATCTCTCCAGTTGTGTCCCTTAGCCGCTCTGGATGCACATATCAACCTGGCTCCCCGGGTCTTTTCTCTCAGTGGCCCAATGCTGTAATGTGTTGGTTGTTCTCAGACTGATCCTTTGGGCCCAGCCAGGGTATATCAAGGGGAGTGGAGCCCTAAAGTCTTCATCGGTGCCTGTTTGGTAGGTGGGGGTGGTGCCGCCTCTTGCTGCCTCGGAGCTCCCATTCATCTCCTTTCCTTTGACCTGTTGCAGAATGATGAAGGTTCAACCCATGAAAAACTAGATTTCAAATTGCACTTCAGTTGCGCTTCATACTTGATCACGACGCCTTGCTATAGGTAAGTGCCGTTTAGGGACCACAACATTGGTGCTTTTGCCACCCATGTGAAGCTGAGCTTTGGCTGCAGGCCGTCTCTGCAAGATACGCAGCATGCATTTGACTTTAGCTGCTTGCAGTTGCTTTGGTTACACTTCAGTTATCTTGTGTAATGTTTGACTGTTAAAATATGTCCGGTGACTTATTTCAAGTGGTTCTGAAGAAGAAGCTTTATGCCTGTAGACTGGCAGAGGTTGTAGCTGTGGTTGAGGTCAGGGCACGGCAGTGGAGTCTGGAGTATGGTTCCCATGTTGGCTGTAAACCCATTTTCCTAGAGCTTGGTAGTACTTAGAATTCTGCATCCTGAGATGTCTCAAGGTCTGCATGGGGCTAATGTGGCAGATTACACTTGAATTTCTAGTGCAAGTGTTTACTTTCCTTTCTGTTTTGCAGTGATGCTTTTGCCAAGCTCCTAGAATCTGGAGATCTGCACATGAGTTCTATTAAAGTAGATGGAATTAGCATTTCTTTCCAACATCTACTGGCAAAGATCTGTTTTCATCATCATTTTTCAGGTGAGTCTTCCTCGATGCGGAACCTTCTGCAAAATTCCATATTCTAAAATTTCTGCTGTGCTTGGTGAGTGCCGTGCTCTGTGGCCTCCACAATGACAGAAGCAGGTGATGTCTAGATTAAATATATTTGGGGGAGGAGGGTTTTTTTCCCGGTTTTGTAATACATTGGTATCCTCAAAGAACGCAGTGTTCTTGAAAATCAACTCTCCTTCTGTCCCCGTGGCTTTCCTCCAGTCTGGCGAGGCATGTGGCAGGTATCACAGGAGCAGCTCGCTGGTAGTTAGGGCTGTAACTGTTCTCGGGAGAGGATGTTTGGTCTTCAGTGCTTCAGCCAACCTCTTTCCCCAGTGCTTCATTTCAGTAAGGGAGAGTGCAAGCTATTCAAGTTTGGACTTACTAATTAAAACACAAATACTGGATGAAGCAAAACAAATGGTTGTTTCATCATGCTCTGGTGTGTGCATTAGACATTGCCTCAATGAAAGTATTTCTGGGGAAGAGATCTACGTTCTGATCCGCCTTTTTGCCACAAAATATTTGCAGCTTACTTAAAAGACTAATGACTAACCTCATTGTTGTGAAATATCCCAGATACGTGCCTGGCTCGTGCATCATCTTAACCCTGACTTCCTCCTCCCCTCACTCGGTAGAAGCTTCTGTTTATTCCTTGAGGCTAGGCAAAGCACAGTAGTTCCTCTTCACGGGAAGCAAACATTCTATTAAAAGTTGTCCCGCTGAATGAAAACTCCTGCTTTCTTTGTAGTTGTGGAACGCGTCGATTCGTGTGCATCAATGTACAGTCGTTCTATCCAAGGCCATCATGTCTGCCTACTGGTAAAAAAGGTGAGAGCATTGTCCGACTCTGAAACAAGACCTGAGAGAAGCTGAATCTGCAGCCTTTCCATCTTGACAGAAAGAGGGAAGTATTCCCCTCTAAATCATCTGAGGTCACCATGGGCAGTTTAATTCGTCTGGCCTATCTAGCAGTTCTCGCTGTGCTGCTGCCACGCTTATACCTCCCCTGGGCTTTCTGGTGCCCGGGACGTCCCCGGTGGGTCCTAGGAGCACGTCCCTGACCTGACCCCTCGGCTAAGCCTGCTTCCCCTCCCGGAGTTTGGCTGGGAATGAAATTGTCTCTGCTTAAAAGAGGAGCTAATGGATTTCTTTTTTTCTTTTTCTTTCCAAGGGAGAGAACTCTGTATCCATAGATGGGAAATGTAATGATTCAACCCTGCTCAGCAACTTGTTGGATGAGATGAAAGAGACATTGTCCAAGTGCTGAATATTCCTTCGGAAATATTCCAGCTACGAGAAACACACCTAATGTGTAAAGACGACCAGACCCAAGTGTTAAGTTTCTCCCTCGTACGCATGTACTATCCTGGGGCACGTGCTTTTCAGTTAACTCCACCATTGTTTGCAGTTTAGACATTTTAAGGCTGTATGTTACCTTTTTATTTCAAAACTTTTTACAAACTGTGGTGTTAACCCTTTCTAGCCCAAAGAGATCCTGGTGATGTGACTGGAGGAGGGAGGGAGGGAGGGGCGCTATTTATTCAGCAGCTCATGGCGATCCCATAAACCATCTGCGTGGGACGGTGGACTAAGCAGAATTTTATCAACAGTAGCACAGAGTCTGTTGCTTGTGCTTGTTGCCAGGGAAGGTTGACTTGATCCTTAGCCATGGAATATGTCTTCAGGGCTGCTGTGGTTGATGTATATTTCTAGCAGAGGCTGGTGCTGGACCTGAAGGCCTCTTTTTTTTTTTTTTTTTTTTTTAAAATATGATTTATTATTATTATCTCAAGATCTATTGTGATCAGCATATAAACATCCTCCATCTCCTTGAGCTAATCCAAATGGCCCCTGTGAGAACGGGGATGTTTGAGTTTCTGTTTATAGTAGTTGCCTTGAGCCTTAACCTTCTTTTAGTGACAGCTGAAAGAGTAGAGAGTGAATGTGTGAAACAGGCTCAAAGTGTTGCCGTTCGGTTCTCTGCTCCTGTTGACCGCCCCCACAAATGGAGCCTGCCACACCTCTCCCCTTCGAGCAGTCTCTGCTGACGTGTTTTCTGAGTCCACTTCAATTTCACATTCCTGAAAAGTTAAGGTGTAGCAAGAAACTTGGAAATCCAAAGGGGTCTGTTCCTGCTTTTTTTATCATTTTGCTGACCAGCTGAGGTTGACCAGCACCAGGTTAGAGAAATGCCCGCCCGTGTAATCCCTTTAACACTCTGAGCAATTTGCATACAGCCCCGTCCCCGCCCTCTGTGCCGTGAAATCAGAGGTGTCCTGCTGTCTCAGTTGTCCCCGTAGCATGGCGTGGCCCTGCCCTCGCAGCAGTGGATGCAGATCTAGCAGCGCAAGCGTGGCTGGGTCCCTGCAGCAGAGCTCCCGCTGCCCAGGCGCAGGGGGATGCTGAGGAGCTGCGGGCTGGGCTCTGGGGCAGGTTCCTCCAGAGGGAAGAAAGGACGGGATCTGCAGAGTGAGGCCCATTCCGCACCATTGAAATCTTACTGCAAAGGGATGTCGCTGTGTCCTGTGAGATGCTTCACTGATGTCCTTCTCCGAACTCTCTCGCTTTTGAGTTTTATTTTTTATTCCCTCCCTATTTCTTTTACTTGCTGTCCCATACCCAGCAAACTGAGAACACGCGTGAATGGTTTTGCTTTGAGGCGCGGGGCAAGAATGTGGGTTGCTGTTACCGAAAGGATTCCCAGGGAGGCGCTGGGTTGCTCTGCACGTCTCCAGCGCTGCTGCCGCTCTGCAGGTACCAGCAGTGCCCAGCAGAGTTGAACTAAAACCCTACGCAGGGAACGGGACAAAGCCCTGATCTTTACACTCTCCGTGTTCAGGGTATTTTTGTGAAGGCTCCGCTGCGGTTTTATTGCTAGGACCAGCTTCATTCATGTTCTGAGTGCACTTGTGCGCCGCAGGAGTTTGTTTGCAGCAGGCTTCCCTGCTGGGGAAGTGGTAGGTGTTGGTGTTGGTCGACCTCCCTTGGCTAGCCAGTTCGTGTATTAGAAACTGAACATATTAAAATTGTCTTAAAAGATAATGTTCCTCAATTAGTGTTTTTTTTAATTCATGGATGAAAACTGTCACTTTAGCATGTAGAGTCTTCTCTTACAGAATCCTGTGCAGTGATTCTAGAATTTTGAAACTGTATGATGTGTTACATTCACAAATTTATTTGCTATCAACATTCCCTTAAAAAAAAAAAAAAAAAAGAAAAAGAAAAGAACATACCACAAGCTGCTGTAATGATTTTGTGTCAAGATGATCCAATAAACTTTCAAAACAAAGTTACATTTTTGGCCTTGCAAATAGTCCTTTTGTAAGACGCTTCTGGTTTGTGTGGACTCGACACCATGACGTGGATTTCCCTGAGCTCTGAATGCTTGTGTCTTTGGGGAAGTGAGAGGAATCTCATAGACTCTGGAGGAGGTAAGAATTCCTTTCTGCTACCACTTCAGGGGGTGGGAGGACTGGTGTGTTTCAGCAAGGGACGTCCCTTGTGTGTGTCGGGGACTGATCACGTACCCGCTCTGTCAGCGGCGACAGCTCGCAGGCACGAAGTACGTGAGCAGAGGAGCCGGCAGTGAGGGAGCTGGAACAATGCTGTTCGTCACCTCTTGGATTTTAGACCAGCCTGTTTTTTATAGGCACCAAAACTTTTGATTCCTGCACGCTTTGAATAGCTGACTGGTCTGGCTGTCGTGTTTTAGCGCTCCTTTGGAAGGCAGCACTGCAAGTGACCGTTTCACTAACATAGAAATTATAGGGGGGAAAAATAGACAATCTCTGTTAAAGCTGCATTAATATTTTTTTTTATTGCAATTGCAGCTAAAACCTGAGCACTTGTGGAGGTCAGAGCTCTGGCCTTAATGAGATGTCTAGAAACCAAAGGACAGAAATCAGCCCCTTCTGTCTCGTCTCGGCCTGGCATCCAGTGGATGTTGTGACGGATGCACGGCAGCGTTAATACGAAGATGAAGGTGCAGCGCTGTCACAGCAGGAGCTGCGACACTGGTTCTGCTGGTACTCGGAGGTTACAAGTAAGACCAGAAGCTGTGAAAAGCATCTTGGGACGAAAAAAATACGTGGGCTACGTAGTCAGGGCTGCCAGCTCCGTGCCGAGAGAAACCCAGAGCCTGCGGTACCTTGGGAGGTGAGGGCCTGCCGCGAGGGAAGGGCCGGCTCCTTCGGGTTCTGCGTGCGCGGCATGGCCAGTGCTGCAGTCCCACCCTGGCATGGGGGGAGGCTGCCCGCCCGCTCTGCCCTGCCGTGGGACTGCGCCAGTCCAACCAAATGGTCACACCACCGCACACCCACCGCCCAAAACGCAGGAAGCGCTTCGGGTGGACACTGGGTGTGTAAGGAGCTGTGGGGCCTTGCCTGGGCGCTGCAGGAGTTTGCAGTGAACCTTTCTGGCCCCAGACAGTAACGGCGAAATGGCCAGGGTGCGGGACCCGAGGAGAGCGGGGGAGCGCTGCGGGGGGCGAGGGACCCGCATGCTTTTGGCACCGTCTGGCTTTGGGCTGCCCAGGGGCTTGGACCTACGCTTGACTTCCCTTGTTCTGATGGTTCTGAAAAGTCCCCTTGAAGCAGCAGTCGTGTTTCCTATTCCTTCCCCTTTTCCTGACTTCTAACTGCAGCGATGCGCCGCTCCCGTCCCACCAGCCGCGTTCTGCTTAACGGCACCCCAAAATGCTCCTCCGGGGCCTGAGGGTGCCCGTGGGCTCCTCCCTGACCTCACGCTGGCGCCCTGTGAAACCCAGCCTAAACAGCAGCTTCTGACCTTCATTTAATTTTTTTGCGCCTCTGGTGTTGATGGGGAATTTAATTGCAGTGAGGTGCTGAGCAGGGGGTGTGGGGGGCTGCACCCCCTGAGCCCCCAACCGTGGGGCTGGAGCTGCCTCCGGTCCCCAGCTGCACAAAAATAAGAGTAATAAAGGAGAATAAAAGAAAATACATAAATTACATAAAGGAGAACAAAAGAAAGTAACTAAATTGCATAGGATAAAAGAGAGTAGAGTAAAAGTAGATTAAAAGAGAATAGAGTAAAATAATAAACTAGAATAGAAAATAAACACTTGCTCCACCCCACCTGCTGCGGTGTCTGCCCCTGGCGCCCCCCTCCGCCGCCTCGATACCGCCGTCCCGGCCCCGCCCGCGGGAGGAGCCGGCGACAGCGCGGAGCGGGAGGGCGGCGGCCCCTTTAAGAGGAAGTAGGGCCGGCTGCCTGCCGCCGCGCGCGGAGAGGGGCCGCGCGGGAGAGCGCTAAGTGCTGCGAGGGTGGAGTGCTGCGGTCGCACGAGGGAGAGTCGTCTCCGCGCCGCCCGGATTAGCTGCCGTCAGCCAGGTGGGGGGGCGCCGGGAGGGGGTGTCTGGGGCGAGCGCGGGGGGCTGGAGGGAACTGGGGGGCTGGAGGGCCGGCCGGGGAGCTGGGCCCTGTGCGGGCTGGCGGAAAGGGGCTTGTGGGGACGGAGGGGCCCGAGGACGCGGAGGGGACCGAGGTGCCGCTGAGGCGGGGCGGGCCCCAG
>VWZZ01004770.1:296554-317419 GCA_013399095.1 Psophia crepitans
GGGCCCGGTGGTGGTACCTGGCGGCTCGAGCAGCGAACTAAAAATCTCACAGTGAAGGGAAAAAGCAGGAGCGCGGAGGGAAAGGACTGTGCTGACATAACCGGGCAGTGCTGGTGCTGGATACGCTTGTGTTTTATTCCGTCTCTTTCCCCCATCCTCCTCTACCTGTGCTAATAAACGTTTCTGTTGCAGGAACTGGCATATTCCTGAAGTTCGAACTCCTTGGTCCTGTAAGTGCTTGGGCAACAGGGAATTCTCCGCTTTTTTCTGATCGCGATGAGCTGTGACTCTGCTGACGTGAGGGAGAGCCTGTGACGGCTTGAAAGCAAACTCTTGCTCTGCTGCTGTCCCTTGCCATGAGCACAGGAATGCTAATCTTGCAGTAGCTGCCTCTGCTGTGATCTGCAGCCCGATAACTTCTTCAAAGAACTGTTTCTGTGTGAGAGGGGGAGAGGCAAAAAGGAAAGGGCAGGAAGTCTCTGGAGAGAGAGAAAAGAGGGATTTGAAGTTGTCCAGCATGTGGCACAGCTGCTAGGAAAAAGCATCTCTGTCATGGACACCGGTGCTGGTGAAAGGCAAAGTCCCCTCCTCCTCGAGCTTGGAGCTGAAGAGTGCTCCACACTTTCTCAATTTCCATCCCTTCTTTATTTAAAAACACTTTCTGGTCTGCAAGTCTTCTGCCAAGTTGCAGGACAGGGGGATTTTTGCTAAGAGATGTGAAATTTCCCCAGCCACCTGTTTATCGCAGTCCCCAGGGCTTTCTCCTTGCACTCTGCTTCCTTCCGAGCTTTAGGCTCACATCCAGCTCTGCGTTTATTGACTGTCATTTCTTGGACTCTGTATTCTATCTCTTAGATTCACTTTCTGTCTTAGTCATGTACTTGTGAAGTTAACTGGGGCAGGAGGGTGAGCTTGTAACCTTTCAAAATCCCCAGGAAGGAGGGAGGGGAGTGCTGGGAGTGCGCGCCAGATTGGTGATGTGGTAGCAAGAACTGCTGCTCTCGGTTTACACTGAGGAGCCGAGTCCAGGTGCTGAGCAGGGAGCTGGTCCCAGCGCCTGGCTCGCCTTTCGGGGTCTGGGATGCTCTTGGCCACACTGCGTGAGGTTGCGCAGTCCCTGGGCCATTGTCAGGAATGGGAACGGGCTCTCCCGTCCGCTTGGCTGAGGGAGCTTGAAGCACACTCGGCATCTTGAGCAGAGTCCTCCTTCCTGACTTCAGCGGTCCTCTGCCGCGGGAGCTCTTTGCCCGGTGCTTCCTTGGCTACGTCTGGCTCTAGCATGGCTCTGTCACTGACGAGCAGTGAGGTACCACCCAAGCTGAAACAGCGCCATTTAGTCCCGCTCGTGGAGGTTGGACCGTACTGACATGTGCCATGTTTTGTAACTTGTGCTTCTCTGTAAAGGGGCCAGGGATCTCCATGGCCGCAGTACACAAAGGAAAAATGTTTCCCTTGTGAGCAGTGAAAGCATGTGAGGTCAGAGAAGAGAGATTGCAAAACCCAAACAGTCCTGCGCGCGCATTCAGATCTGGGAAAAGAATTGCCTTCAGCTTCTGCGTTTCAATTTCTTCTAAGACGGGAAAGTATTTTGTGATACTTGAGCCATAAATGGCGCTGTAAGTGGATCCATAACCAGCTTTGCTGAAGGTTTAGGAGCTTATCTTTAGAAATACCTAATATCCAGCTAGTGCTTTCAATAAAGAGTGCACCTTAGGCTGCATCTTTATCCTCCCTTTTCCAGAGGCCCCTGGGAGGCAGAGGTATCGGTGAGTCCTGTTTCAGTCTGCTGCTTGCTTCCCTCTGGAGCTGGTGTTGTGCTAAAAGTGCTGTTCTGCTCCTGATGAAGTGGGTGAATTGGTGCTCGTGAGTACGTGAAGCAGCTGGGGAGCAGAGGGGAGGAAAGGAGGCAGCGAACGTCAGAAAAAACCCACTTTTGCAAGCGTGCAAAGCCAGCGCAAAAAAAGTCCGTCACACTGGGGCAGCTTTGACTTCTTCCAGAAAAGTCGGATGGAGTCCCTGGGAGCTTGGCTTTGTTGTTGAGTTGATGTGAGAAGAGGTGAAGGTGGTGATGCTGCTGGGGGAGGGCTGTGCCATGGTGGAATTGTCCTGCTGGGACCACGCTCGGTGCTTGGCGCTGCCCGCTCGGGGACCGGTGCTGTGTTTCCTGGGTACCGGCTGGGTTTGGGTGAGTGGCGGCCGTGTGTCTCTGCGCTGGCTGCCAGGGAGCCCCTGGACAGAGGATGAGCTGGAGCATCCAAAACGTGTTTCAGTTTGAAGCAGGAGCTGAGTAGGGCCCATGGCTGTATTGAAAGCCACTGTAATTTTTTTTCTTCATCCTAACTGCAGGCTTCTCTTGGGGCTGCTGGCTGGGCCGTTTTTTTTTCTTCTTCATTTTTTCTCTCTCGCAGTGTGGCGGGAGGTCTTGTGATGTGGTTAGTCTTGAGGTGATCTCTAGCCCCACATCAGTGGGCTCATTCCTTGCCTGGAGACATGCTGATGTGTTGGGTTACTGCCATATCTCCTCGTGGAGGGGAAGCGAAAGCCTCGTGGGCATCTGCTTTCATCAGGAAACAATACCGCTTTTCTTCTGAAAGCACAGTATTACCGTGGGGGGGAGCAGTATTTGCCGGTGGGATCAGCCCTGCCGTGGGAAGGGTTGGCCTTGCGGCCAGCTCACCCTCCAGCTCGGTCCCTGGTGAAGGAGCTCATAGCCTTGACATCTCCTGTGATCGCAAACCCGGAACCACGCCGGTAAACGGTGCCTCTTCCTGTAGTCATCTTATCTAGCCTTGAGGCAAAAATCATGCTCCAAACTGGTGTTACCTTTTACTTCAGTGGGGGCAAGTCCTAAAGTTAGAGTAGATTAAACTAATCAATTAGAAAATATCCCTGCCCAGTGAGGACAACAATATAGACCCTTCAAAAACAGGAAGAAGCGTGTAGCTTGGACTTCATAAATACCACGCTGCTCCTTACGAGTCCTCTGGGAGGGACAGTGCCAGGCTGGAGTACAGTGAAAGGCCTTCCCGACAGAGCAGGCAGCAAAATACAGCCCCTCAGACCTCAAAAAGAGAGCGCCGCTCCTAGCATGCCGTCAGCCAGCCGCTGCCTGTGGTTTATCCTAGAAACATTTGTCCGCGCAGTTAACCTGTCCCCTGGAGTCGTGACCCACCTTGTCAGCTTAATGCAGCATCTCCAAAGCCTGCAGCGGATTAGCTCTGCCTCGACATGCGGCTGTCATCCCGGGGTGGACGCGTGAGCGCGATCCGTGGAAACCTTCCAAAATAGCTGCAGCTCTGACAGTGCAGTGGACGAAGGTGTCACGTAAGAGGCAAGAGAACTGGCCCAAATCAGTACTGCTCAGGGCTCTGGTAGCTGTTCTGCCATGCTGCAGTTGTTTCTAGGCTTTCAAATGAAGATTTTAAATTGCGGCAGCTGCTGTCGGACCTTCCCCTTTTGGGGAAGGGCAAGTAGGAGGGGTGACCTGTTACTTTCTCCTGTGGCTTTTCCGCGCTCTGTGGCTGTGGGGAGGATGCCTGGAAGGATGAGGGGGCCAACCCACGCTGCAAATTCAGCCTTCTCGCGTGCAGAGTTAGAGGGCAATTCAGCCTTCCCTCTCCTCTGCCAGAAAGGGTTATCCAGCTCCATCGGAGCTCATTCCCTCAACTCCTCCCGTCGGTATCTGCTTGTGGTGCCAGCTCCGTGGCACAGTCCCCGTAACATCCCTCCTGTAATCGCTGTGTGGTCTAGATGTAAATCCTGAGCTCGGAGTTGATCAGCAAACTTCCTGCTCCTCTGTCCTGCTCGTGATGGTTGAAAGATGCCTCTCGCTGCCGGTGACCTGGGCTTTCCACTGGGTGCAGCAGCATTTCCACCGGCAGCTGCCTGATGCGCCCTGCCAGAGGTACTGCACTTCCCTCAGCTGGGTCTTCTAACCAGCGATGGCTCAATTCAACGGGGCTTTTCCCTTTATTATATAAACTAATTTGACTTTAAAATTGGTCTGAGTGCATAACCTTTCAGGAGAAAGAGAAGATACCAATTAAAGTCCAGTATAACTGGTTTTGGTCTTGTATTATGCGGTTTCCGTTTCTTACGTATCACGGAATCCCTAAGGTTGGAGAGGACCTCCAAGATCATTGAGTCCAACCATCACCCTCACCCCATCTGGCGGTGCAGACAGGCTCTGCGTGGTGTAGAGGCACGTCAAGAGAGTGTCCTGCTCCTGAGGAAGCCTCTTTCCGGGAAGTGCCGGGGAGGTGGGGTGTTGGTACAGTTTCCGACTTAGGAATTTCCAAATTGTGCAGCAGATTTAAATGGCAGAGGGTGGGGGGTGGCTGGCGACCAGCAGGGCTTTCTTAAAACTGACTTTGTGGTGAAATAGAAAGGGCTCTTTGTTCGCCTAAACCTTGGGAATTCAGCATTTCAAATACTCATTTCTGAATAGCTCCGTTAAGTTTGTTGAGAAAGCTGCTCCTGAAGCAGTTTCCAAAAGAAAAATGTGGACGTTGTCCTGCAGAGCCACAGAGTGAACTCGCTGCTGGTGTCCCACCCAGCCTGGGCCGGCCGCTCTCTGCTCCCTCTCCTTTCACTTCAGAGCAGCTTCTGCTGCCCGGAGCTAAAACAAGAGGCGATGTTGAGTGTAACGCCGGGCGGCTGCTTGGCTCTCCTTGGGGAGCAGCGCGGAGCGATTTTTGCAGGAGAAAAGGCAGAAACAGTGCGACAGAGCTTGCGGAGGGGAATGGTTAGCTTTTGGGAGAACGTTGGCAGCTCCCTGGGCCAGGAGGCTGGACGCGGTGCCAGACAGGAAGCCGGCTGACGTGGAAGTGCCGTCTCTCACCGGGGTTATGAATGGCCAGGCATGCCTGCCGCAACCGCGCTCGGCCCTCCTCTCCTGCCCCACGCGCTCCTGGCCGAGCCCTGCCCTGGCTGAGGTAAGCACGGGGATAGACCTTCGCTTCTCATGCCATAAAACAATTTGGAGGGACGGCCTAAAACCTCATCCCACGAAGGCAAGCTGTCTTGTTTCTTGCCAGACTGGCTGCAAGGCACAGAGGCACAGAAACTGGCTCTCGTTAGCGCCAGTCCCGCCCTGCTCACCACAATCGGTCTCTGTATGGAAATCTCTCCTTTGATCGTAGAAAACCGGGATCATGTTGTCCCAAGAAACCGAGCTAGTGCAGAATGGCCGTGGGAAGGTATTTGTGAAGCGGGGAGAGGGAGGGCAGCTATGGAAAAAATGTGTGTGTGCGTCCATCTGTGCTTCTTTTGTTTAAGTTGTCGATTTTGAAGCCACTTTGCTCCTCGGGTGAGCTCTGTAAACTTGGTTTTTACTTGAAGCGCTCGCTGCGTCTGATGTATTGTGGCTGCTTTATCAAACTGGCGCGGGTGGGTTCGTGTCCTGTATTGGAAACTCTGGCCTGAGCGCCAGCGGGGAGTGAGGACGCTGAAAACAGCTCGGGAGGGGCGCGGGGGTTCGTTGCTCCCCTCTCCCTCCCGGGGAGCCGTGGGGCGGGGTGGCTGGCACGGGCTCGTCACCAGAGGGCTGCAATTACGAGAAGCCACAGAAGGAGCTTTCGGCTGGACTCGGTGTGGGCGCTGGGCCGCTATAGCGTGTTGGTAGCACCTTGCAGGACGGCGGCGTGGCTTCCCTGGAAGGAAACTAGAGAAACCAATGATTTTGAGAAATGCCGTGCTCACTGGGGTTTGTTTAAGGGCTCCCTTAGCAGCGAGGCAGCAGGATGTGAGCCACCCTGGCGCTGGGGTCCCTGGGAGGGAAGTGGCCGGGTGTCTGATGCCTCCCCAGCCCGCGGGAGCCTTCGGATTGCAGCCGTGCATGAAACGGGACTTTTCTCTTCTCCCCGCCCCACCTTCTTTTGAAAAAGGAAGCTCTTTGCCTCAGCACCTACGAGTGCACGTAGAACTGCAGAGACAGGCTGAGCAATTGCAGAGTACTCTGCCGAGGCTAGAAACGCAGGTAGGAGCTTGCTGACGTGCTTGCTTGCTTTTTTTTGTCCCCTTTCCCCTGGCTGTTGTTAAAGCCCCGCACAGTGTTGGCGGCAGGGGAGAGCGCTGGGTGTTGCTCAGGCAGGCACTGACGGAGCGATCGTGGGACTCCTGGAAGAGGGTTTTGGCCGTGCTGCCTCTTCGGGGAGTGCAGGATGTGGCAGGAATGCTGCTCACACCTGGAAAGCCTCCGGAAGGCTGCGGCAGGCTGGCGAGGGGAGGCGGTTTCCGGGTGTTTGGGAGGAGGTGACTGTCTGTCCTTTTTTCACACTGTCTGAGCTGTGTGTAGAGGTAACCGAGAGCTGGGGAAGGGACTGCCTGGGCTTCCTCTGCCCTGAGCCTGTTTTTAGAGTAAGGCTGCGCTGCGTGCTCCACCCTTCCCGGCGAGGGAAGAGGAACGGCAGAGCCCTGCCCAGGGTTGCCATCGGCAGAAATCGGCGTTAGGGCTGGAGCTGTAAGAGCAGGGAGTAAGGGGAGAGATCGAGCCTGGGGGCGGAGGGCCGGGCCTCGACACCCCTCGTTCACAGGCAAGTCACCTCCTTGACCAGCACAATACCAGTCTGCTCGGCTCCTGTCCTGGGGAGCAGCGGGGACACTGGAGGTTGGTGTGTGCCCCGGACAGCCTGCCACAGCGCGGGGCCTGCTGCAGCGGTTGTGTGATCTCCGAGGGACGGCCAAGGCCCTCTGGGACTGTGCTGTAATCGTAGCTGGCCAGAAACAAAATGGCCTGCAGGTTGCGGGGCGGGGTGGGGGTGGGCTTTTTTTTTTCCTCTTCTTTAAAGCTTGCAAATACCATTCAGGTGCTTTGCATGTCCCATATCCTGACGGTTCCTAACCTTTCCTTTCTCCTCCGTGTGAAGGCAGTGTCTCAGTGCTGCCCGAGCTGTGACTCCTGCCAGTGGAAGTAGGTGTTGTACGTGTGATATCATCCTCCAGCAATGCTGGGGATGCTTTTTTTTCCCCTAGAGCTAAATATTTCTTTTAGCTCAGTTGCAGTCAAAGACCATAATTAAATAGACTGCATCTCCTTGAAGTCTTAGCTACTCATTTTGCTGATGCCTTCAGACAGATGCTGAATCGTCTGAGACGATTGTTGCTGTGTTGAACTCCCCAGTTCTCACGAAAGACGGCTCCGTAGGAAGAGGACGTTGTTTGTAGGACGGGTACTGCCTTGATACCAAATAAACCGTATTAAAAGCCTCTTCACCCTGCTCAAATGACAGTTTATTGTGGAAGATGGTCGGTGTTTGCTTCTTGATGTGCGTGGCCAAGCCCAGGGGCTGTTTGGGTTTTTCCTCTGCAGTTTTGCCATTCTCTTTCGCCCCATCCTTTTCTCTGTGTCAGGCCCTGCAACCACAGCCTGACCCCTGCTCAAGAAACACGTCCTTGTCCAGCGGGAGGGACGGTGCCGGGCAGCAGTCCCAGACCAGCACGGATATGAGTGCGGTCACAGCAATCAGACAGATCCTACAGAAAAATAAGTAGGAGTAGAGTTGTACCGTGCCGAGGATGCTGCCGGTCCTCCGGAGAGCTGTATGGAGGGCAATGCTCGTGTGTCTTTACAGCTTGTTTCTTTTCAAGGCCATTTCTTCCTCCATCTCCAGTGTGTAAGGCAATCATTGCGTGCGAGCGCTTCTCTGGGACTGATTTCCTGCTGGAAGTAGCTGCAGACTCGGCACCTGCTGTCCACATTGCTCAATACGTGGAGGCAGGTCCTGCTGTTGCTCCAGACGTGGCACCGTGGCGGGGTGGGCGCAGTCCCCTGGTGCTTCCGCCCCACCGGGTCGCCTCGGCATTTTGCTGCAGGATGTGGTGAGGCTGTGACACAGTTCTTGGTAACCAAAGCTGCTGCCTCGTGCTCAGATATCCCTCTCTGCTGTTCACTACTTCCTCTAACCATGCAGTGTGTCCGCATGTCTGTGGTACGATCTGACACCTCCAACGGACAGGTTCTCGGGGGAGTTCTTTTCTTTTTTTGACTCGCACACGGTACCTTGTGGGGTCACAGCTGGTTTAGCGTTGTGCAGCGAAAACATGCACAGAATTCGCCTGCCAGCCCAGGGTATATCTCACTGAACCACAGTAAAACTCTTTTTCGGTTCCTCCTGATGCATGTTGTGGCCCATGCTGCAGCAGGGGTTTGGATCTCTGCTCCTGCACAGAAGCAGGTACTGAGCCCGTTCCCGCAGGACAAGCAGCACTAGGAAATGTCGAGCCTGTTCTTAGTGGGATGAACTGAAGTGGTTTGGGTTTTTTTTCTTCGCTGTAATTAAATAAGAAAACAGGAGGCCTTGATTTAAATCTTTTTAATCTTTCTCCAGAGAAGAACTGCTGATTAGCACTGTGCAGCATCTGTTAGAGATGCACTGAATCGTGGCAAAGGTAGTCTTGACCTCAAATTTGGGATTTTGTTGCCAACATTTGAGAATACTATTTATCTATTTAAACAATACTACGGCTTAATATGAATCTAAGTAGATTTTTCCTTGGTGAAAGGGATTTATTTGCCTGCTTTCTTATACAATTACGGAAACTTTTATTTGCCAGATTGGGTAAGGCATCAGCTTTAGTTGATTTCTGTTACTTTATTTCTCTCTCCAGCAGATGTCAAATAATATTTTTGGTACACACAGCTTTCTGCCTTGAGCTTCCATCAAAGAGCATCTCGACACAAATTGTACGAGAGGTTGGATGTGGGAACAAAGGAGGTGTAATTAGCTACAGATAAACAGAGCCGTGTTTCTCGTCAGCGTCCTTTCAGATCTTAACTTGTGTCTCACCCTCTTGGAGCTAATCCTTTTCCACAGACTGGAAGAGGAAGGCGAGCTTTCCTGGTCTTCCAACTTTCAACCAGCCCTCAGCTTGAATTGAGCTAAACTGAAATGGAACTGTGTTTATGGTCTGTCTGCACCTGCAGAAGAGGCTGTGGCTGCTCTTAGAGCTGGTGTTATTTCAGGATAGTCTCTTTCCGGGTGCCTGAGCTGCGACGATGACTTCTTCTTCTTCCTCTTCCTCCTCTTTTTTTCTCCTCTGCCCTTTTACGTCTTGTCTTTGGTGCTACGACGGTGCACGCAGCTCCTGCTCAAATGGCTGTTTCGTTGGAGTGCGTTTGGCAACGGATCTGAACTTGATTGTAGGTTTTCATAACCTTACCTTTTCGGTAGGCTTGTTTCCAGGGAGGAGGTGGGAGCGTAGGTGAAAAATCTGACCCAGATAAAACCCAACTTGTTTTACCATTCTTAACTATTTGGTGTATGGGAGCTGAAGAGGTGGTGGAGTTTCCCCTTGTTTCTGTGGGGTTTGGGTGTCTCGGTGTGATGATGTCGGGGTGAGCAGCGGCCATCTCCTGCAGAGCCCGTGCTGGGGGGAACAGAGGGACTACGCCTTGATGCCTCCCGTTGTATCTTTTCCCTGGGGGGCTGGTTCCCTCATCCCCACGTTGAGCAGGGGAGACCTTGCAGGGGTGACTTCGTTCAGACCTACTCACTGCCGCCCTGCTGCAAGCTGGGCTGTAAAGAGAGTGGGGAGGAAGGAAAGCTGGCGTTGGCTTCCCCCCCTTCTCAGATGTGGGGCAAGGGCCCAGATGGTATCCCAGATCTCTTTCTATGGGATTTAGACAAGGTTTCCTGTTGAGAGAGCTGCTCCTAATCGCTGCCCTTCTGTGCTGCCTTGCAGATCAGGACCAGATGAGCAGAGGGAGGTTTCTGTGAACATCAGAGTCGCCCCAGTGCTGCCCCGGGAAGTGGCCCAGCAGCGCTGCGTCTCCGGCTGTCATCGCTACAGACCTGGAAAAGAAAGAAGAGGAGAAGAAAAATGTCCCATGCATTAAAGCAAGTGTTCAATAAAGACAAAACCTTCCGGCCCAAGCGCAAGTTTGAGCCAGGGACTCAGCGGTTTGAGCTGCACAAGAAGGCTCAAGCCTCGCTCAACGCTGGCCTGGACTTGAAAGTTGCCGTCCAGCTGCCGCCGGGAGAGGAGCAGAATGACTGGGTGGCCGTGCATGTGGTGGACTTCTTCAACCGCATCAACCTGATCTACGGCACCATCAGTGACTATTGCACTGAGCAGTCCTGCCCCGTCATGTCGGGGGGACCCAAGTATGAGTACCGATGGCAGGACGAGCACAAGTACCGCAAACCCACGGCCCTGTCTGCTCCCCAGTACATGAACCTCCTGATGGACTGGATCGAGGTACAGATCAACAATGAGGACATCTTTCCCACTAATGTTGGTGAGTTCAGTTCCAGTTGTGGCTGGGGAGTGCAGAGCCTTCTCTTTTGAGCCCTCGAGTCCCGTTTCTGTTCCAGGAGATGCTCTTGCACAGGTCGCCCTTCTAGCAGAGCTTTTTCCTTCTGTGCTTCTCAGAGGCTGGCAGTGTAGTAAGCTGCTCCGAGCACCCGAGAAACTTCAGAGCTCTTCTGGAGTGCTAAAATACCCAGAGCTGTATCGGGTCCCTTTTGGAGTCCCAGATACCTTGAGGAAAGCTGAGCTGAGCCTAGGCAGCGAGAACACAAGGCTGCTGTTAGAAAAGTTGGTCTCTGACCTGACTTTTGGGCAGTTCATGTCGGACATGGTCTCCTGAAGAACAGCTCTTTCAGAGCTGATCACTAGCTTGGGTTCAACACGCGTGCTCTGCTTCGGCCTGGTGATGGTGGCCACGCTTCCATAATTAGCCTCTTTGTTATTACAGGCTGGCGTTAGCTGACTCGGCCCTTTCTAGCTCAGTGCTTCCTGGCGCGTGCTTGGCTGTTCATTGCAGCTGGGTGGGATGCTGACATGTGCATGGAGGGAGGGGCAGTGTTTCATCTGTTGCCAGGGTGATGGAAATGAGAAATTGGCCTAAGACACCTAAATCTGCGTATTCAAATGCAGCTTCGTGTACTGGCTTTGGGACAAAGATGTTGGGTTTTCTGTTTATTTCATGCTGAGTAAGGTGGGAGAATCTAAAGCATTAGACAAATATGACTGACCCCATTCAGAGCTCCCATCTTCTGGGATGCAAAAACCAAGATGCAGCAGAGCATCCCTCCCTCCTGCCCCGGCGTTTGTCCTGTTGAAGCTCTGATGGGAGGCGGTTGGCCCCTGTTTGGGACACCTCTGCCGTACGAGTATCCCCAGGGCTCTTCCGCCCATGCCGAAATGATGCCTGAACCTGGGGTGAGTAGGCAGAGTGGGGAGCGGGGCTGTAAACAGGCAGCTCTTCAGAGAGTTGAAACACCGAAATCTTCCCCTCCTGTTGCCCAAAGGGCTGCCGTGTTGCCTTTAGTTGGGACTCTCTGTGAGGCTCTCTGGGGACTTCAGGCAGGGTGTTTGTTCTGTCTGGGGAGGCCAGACGAGTTTCCGACAGCAGGAGGGTTGTGGGGTTTTTATTTATTGCTGTTGTTGTTTTCAGCTCAGCTTTTGCCAGCTTCCTCGCCCTTAACGCCAACTGAAACGCGGCAGTTCTTGCAGAGCACTGAAAGGGTTTCACTAATCCTCGTTCCTCCAGAAACGACCTGTGTGAACTTTAAACTGCAATGTTCCGCAGAGATGGCTGGTTGTCCAGCCCGCTCTGCTGCAGGACCCTGGCTAAACAAATCCCAAAGAACTGATGCCTTTAAAGAGGACCTTAACGTCTTTAATTTTTAACCGAAGAGCTGAAGACATAGCAAAATAAGAGATAACTGTAGGGAGTTAACAGCACAGACTCTTTCTTTTGGGAAGTTGCTTGGTTGTATCTAGTATTTTGCACTGTTTATATAAACATACCACATAGGAATAGAAGAAAGCTCTATTTGACCAAAACAGCTGCTGGGAACCACGGAGTCTGGTCACTTGCTTTCAGTCGCTGGCAGTGATCAATGGCACGCAGCGCTCTGTCACTTAAGAAATCCGTGCTTTGAAAAATCTGATCCAAATGGGAAGAAAAAAAGAGAGAGGAACTGGAAATTACCTGGGACAGAAGCCCTTTTCTCTCAGTCTCTCTCTTCTATCTGTTTATTTTAGCCCCAAGGAACCAGTTTTAACTTTGCTGAAAGTTTCTCATGGCTGTGTCATCCCTCACAGGTACTCCCTTCCCCAAGAACTTCCTCCCAGTGGTGAAAAAGATTCTGTCCAGACTTTTCCGGGTCTTTGTCCACGTCTACATCCACCACTTTGACAGGATCACCCAGATGGGGTCGGAAGCCCATGTGAACACCTGCTACAAGCACTTTTACTACTTTGTGAAAGAGTTCAATCTCATAGACACCAAGGAGCTGGAACCACTGGTGAGTGTCTGGGTAGGGTATGCGTTGGTCTGGCGGGGTCTGCAGCCAGCGCAGAAGGTGTGGGCTGGGGGTGGGCGACTCACAGAGGTCTCTGGTACCTTCCCAAAACTGGTTGCCCAAATTCAGGACATGGGTTGGCCTTGCAGTTTGACTGTCGGGATACTGGGAGTCAGGACAGGCAGGCACAGCTGAGCCAGGGTCATCTGGGATTCGGTTGGGGGAAGCTGACTTGTTTTCCAGCAACCTCCTTGCGTTTCTAGTGGCTGCCTTGCTTCGTTCGCGTGCGTTGCCTCAGCCCGATGCTGTTACCCATCTAGGGGGTGGATGGCTAAACCCATGCGCTTGCTTGCTGAACAGCAAGGACACCAACACCACCTTCACGAGGAGTCTGGAGGGTGCACCCAGACCCAGGAGGGGGTGACGGTGTTTCTAAAGCTGTAAGCAGCAGAGCAGACCTGCAGAGCCGTTGGGCAGTGGAACAGTGTCCTGCCCATGCCTGGGAGCGGGAGGTTGAACATGGACCTGCCTAGCTGGAGCTCTCAGAGAGTCACCGTGTGCCTGCGGCAGGTGTTTATCCCTAAACAGAGGGGAGGTTTTTGCCAGGTGAGGGTGTGGATGAAATCTGGATCTTCATTCATGGTCCCTTGTCTTGTCTGTCCCTTTGACAGAAGGAAATGACCTCCCGGATGTGCCACTGAGGTCAGACCTTCCTGCTCCCACCTCGGCGTCTCTTCAGAGGACTCCGAGTCCCACTCCTGCATTGGAGACATGGTTCAAGGAGAGAACAGAGACGTTTTGTTAAAGAAATCTCTATATTTTTAATGAGTTTCAATGTGAAACTGTGATATTGCAGGAATATTTTTTTAAAGATGCTCTAGATAAACTAGTTTTTTATAGTAATTTCTATAAAAAAAGAAAATATTTTGGGCTGCTTGGTAGACATGCTGGCTCTTTGAGGAGGGAAGAGCCACCCTGTGCTGCCTGCTCCCCCTCCCCTCGACGCAGCGGCACTGAGCGAGCCAAGCCAGGTGCTTCAGACAGAGCCGCGTTGTGTAGCTGCTGCTGCTGTGGAAGCGGTACTTCCCTCCGGACACCCATTTCCCACCCATCAAGGGAGATTACGTGGGGATTGGGCAAGAAACGCTGGTGTGTGTGGATCCCCCAGGGTGCTGTTTGGTTCCAGCACCTTTTCCACTGGCTGTGCGTCCAGGTTTTGGACAGAGCTCCTTTTGTGCTCGCCCTCCGCTTGGCATCCTGTTCCCGAGGCCTGGCCCTCCCCGCATTCCCTCTGAAAGAAGTTGAACTTGGGTTTCTCTGGTGGCCACACCAGTACTGCCATCACTGATGGAGTCTGTGCCGGAGCGCTGCGGTTGTGATTCTGCTCTCGCCTCTTTACCAGCTCCGAGCTGAGCTCCTCCCTGTGCGCGGCCTGGCCAGGTGCGCTGTCCCCACAGGGGACGGGGATCCGCGGTGGCAGCATTAGACCAAGCGGCCCTCTGCCTTGTGGGAATGAGCAGAGGGAAGGCGCTGGGACAGGACCTGGGACAGGAGTGGGGAAGTCATCTTCTCAAACACCTGCACTTCCCCGTCTCTTTGTGGTACGCTGACCCTGCTGAGAAGGAACTGGGCTGCTCGTCCTGTCGTGTGTGGACCATTTTCTGGTTCCCATCAGGGTACGGAGCCTTCTTCCTCTGCTCCCAAGCAGCACGTCCCCACTCAGCTGCACACACTCCTCACCAGAGCCCCTGGTGTGCGGCCAGAGACTGCCAGCCTTGCGTGCTGCTTGCACGAGCAACGTCGCTGCGTGTCGAGAGCTTTGCGGTACCCCTGAGGTAGGTCGGTAGGTCTGCCTAGGATGTGGGGGGACGGGGGGAGCAGGGTTTACCATAAGAGAAAAAGTTTCTATGAACAGTGACCAAACTGTACCACTGACCGCTTCTTCCTTACAAAACTTTCCTGTGTCCTGGAATCTGTGTACATACGTGACTCTCGTTTCTTGTACTCTCATTAGGACACTCGTACAAATACCACTATAGTTCTTTGAAATGGAACCAATAAATTATGTTGTATTTACATAGCATGCTCCAATTGCTAAATGTCTCATGATTACACATTTGTCAGAGGTGTTCTATCAGCAGAACAAACACGCTGTGTTTGGGCTCCTCAGGAAGTTCGCTGGAGAGCTGTTTTCTACGGTTTCTAAAAGCTCTTGGGGGTGTGTGCCCCTGGCTCTGCCGCCCTGAGGTTCGATTCCTCCTGTTCTCACGAGGCCGGATCCTGTGCCAAGCGCCGTGCCTGTTCTCAGGGCTGTGGGACAGAGCGGGTGGGTGCTGGAGCTCGGCGCAGCAGAATGGGGTTGTCCTGACTTGCCTGTGCCATGTCCCTGCACCCAAGGGCCAATTCTCCCAGCTCTGAAACTTGGATTCGTGCGGACTGGGGAGGCAAATTCAAGCGTAGCAGCTTGCTGGCGGGCTCTTCGCTGCCAGGGAAAGGAGCTGTAGAGGCTGAAGGACTAGACTGGCCAAAGGTCTGCATCAGGGTCCCCAAGTTCTTTTCCTGGCCAGGAGCTGCGTCCTCCCAAGCGCCCTCCAGCCCCTCTCCCAGTGTCTCGTGGGCACAGCTCAGCTGGAATTGTAGAGTCACAGAATGGTTTGGGTTGGAACCCTCAAAGATCATTTTGTTCCAGCCCCCCACCATGGGGAAACCGCGTCTGCCCCTGGCCGGGTGCTGCTGCAAGGTGCAGCGTGGCTGCCCGCTGTGGGGCTGAGACCCACCACTGCTGGGGAGGGGGTGCAGCAACCCCCCCAGGGGCTCCTGGCGTGCGCCGGGAGCGGGGCCGGATCCTGTGCACATGCGGAGGAGCATGCAGACTCACAGGGACCTGAGTGCCGGGTGGCGGTGGGGCTGCAAGTGGGCGCCGAGCGCTGCTGGGGCAGCTCACGTTGCTTTTCTTCGGCTTTCCCCTTCACACCGACCTGGGACGCCGGGGGTGTCCCAGGGGTGTGCGGCACCCATCTGGCTGTCACCCACGGGGCTGCAGGGTGCTGCTGGCCTCTGCCCTCCGTTCCGGGTTGGGAAGATCTGCTCACTTCCATGTGAGACCGGCTCTGCCAAGGGAGGAGGAGGAGAAACACCTCCAGGGGAGAAGGTCTGCCGGGGCCCAGAGCCGCCGCTGCAGCCGGGCTTGTCCCCCGTGGCGTGCGGCAGTGCAGGATGTTGCTCAGACAGGTTTGCAGAGCCGGCACTCGGCCTTTCGCTGCTGCTGCCCCCCCCTTTCCCCTCCGCGCCCCGGCAGCACCCCACTTTCATCACCCATGCGGGGGCCTCCTGTTTCCTTGCCCGTGAGCCGCAGCTGCCTGGTTGCGAGTCAAAGTCTGCGGGTGAGCAGGCTGCAGCGAGCGCCCGGAGCCGGGCCCGGCCTGGCCGAGTGGGTTCAGCTGTGGCCTGGACCGTCTGTCGTTCTATCGCTTGTCCGCCCGGGCACCGGTGGGGTGCCAGCCGAGGTGTCGCAAGGACTTTGGTGCGAGCCCGAAGGAGAACAGATCTGCAGGTCTCCTGCACCGCAGGGCCTGGGCTGAGCAGGTAACGCGCCCGGGGCTCCAGCAGCCGCCCCCCGGCGGGGCTGACCCCTTCCCAGAAAACACAGATGGCGGCTGCCCTGGAGCTGGAGCGGGCCCAGGCTCGCAGGCTGCAGGGTGCCCTGCCGTGGCACGGCGGGGGCTGCGGCAGCCGTATGTTCGACGGGAAATACTCCATTTCTTTGGCTCGGTGTGGTGTCACCCACTGCTCCTGAGGAAACAATCGCTCGTCCTGCACCCGCCCCCGATGGGCTCCTCCAGCCCCTAAATGTCGAGAAGCTTTGGGACCTCCATTCCCATCAGGGCTTGCTTAAAACCAGCTGTCGGTTTCTGAATCTTGGGATTAGGAGCAGCGATCCCTTAGAAACCAGCCACAGCGGTGCAGGGTCAGGGGGTCTCCTACGGCGTCTGCAGCCGTGTGGCTTCAGTCAGGGAATGTCCCCAAGGTCTGTGCAGGACAGGGGCGTCCCTGGCCGCTGCTGCCTCCCCAAGCAGCAGATCCTGCCTGGAGCATGGCTGGGGCTTTGCTGTAAGGTAAGCACGTCCCTACCCCTGCCTGGCCCCTCCAGGCACTGCGGCTCAGAGCGCTGCTGCCCTCCGGTGCTCCGGGCACTGTCCTGGGGCCGCACCAGCGCCCGAGAGCCACAGCGTGGACCACCCCTCTGAAGGGGCCACAGGCTGTGATTCCCATCCCCAGGAGGTGCTGCCTCACCCCCTGCTCATCCCCCCTTGCGCCTTTGGGCTTGGGGATACAGAGGCATGGGGTGGCACAGGACGCGTCCCTGAGCAGCTCTGCCATCATGCTCAGCCCCCCCAAGACCTTGGCAGCACCATGGCCGCCTGCTCCTCCATCCCTCGTCCTTGAGAAGGCAGCCGGCAGCTTTCCAAGCGCTCCAAATCAGGTTTGTTTTTTCTCCCAGGAGGACAGCTGCTGCCTCTGGGGCCGGATCCCCGCCGCCCCCAGCCCTGACCCATCACCCACCTCCCCCTGGGCTTGGGGAACAGGGCAATGGGTTTGCCCCCCTCTGGTTTTGGGCTCTGGAGCTCAGTGGAGGAGGTGACAGCCATCCCTGGGACAAGGGGATGGTCCCCAGCACAGCACGTACTCCCCTCTCCCTTGTACGGCCTGGACGGATTGGTGGCCAGCAGCTCCCCGGCTCCCATTGACCCCGTCCACACTCGGGAACATGCACAGGATGTGGCAACCCTTCTGGGAAAGCACCGGAGCAGGGAGCGCGTGTCCCGTCCCCACGGCTCGCAGGCGATACTGAAGGGCATCTGCTGTTCTGTGCCCCGTGCTGTCCCCGCAGGAGGGGACATCGCTGCTACGGCTTACCCAGCACTTTGCCAGCAGCAGCTAAAAGCAACGGTTCTTTGCTTCAGTTTTGCTCCCGGTGAACAGCATCCCCTTCAAACCCAAGAAGCTGCCAGGATGTGGCCGCCAGCACCTTTTCAAGCAGCAAGGGAGCAGGGGTAATTTTTTTTTTTTGGTGGTTTGGGACTTTTTCTGCTCCTTCTAGGAAACCATGCCATGTGCCAGCCTGCACTTCCCCTCCCACCATGTCCCCTGGCTCCCAGGGCCACCCCACAGTGACCCGGCTGCCACAGGTCGGGGCTGCTCCTGTGGGTTTCACCCCTTCCCGAGGGATTTGGGGGATGGAGAGGGGCAGAAGGAGCCCAGGGTGTTTAAAAGCCGCCTGGAGGTGCTTCTCCTATCTGCTGCCGGCGACCAAGCGGGACCTCCACTGCAGCACGGCACGAGCCTCCTCCCTACCCTTCTCTACAAACACCCCAAAACTGCAGTTTCCAGAGCTTCAGCAGTGACTCGGTCCGTCTTCCCCCCAGATGCCTGTGCCGAGTCCCAGCCCCACCATCTCCATCTCCTTGGCCTCTGGGTTTTGGCTGGTGCAGGGTGGCGGAGCTGGGGGCTGTCCCTGGGAGGCTGCTGGGGGATGCTCCCTGCTGAGCTCAAAGGCTTTTTTGGGGTAAAACCACCCTGGTGTGTGTTTGTACCCTCCCTAGGGAGTCACACTGCCTGGTTGCTTCGGCTGTGGGTTACAGCTGCTCCTTAACCCCATGGCACCTCCTCCACCTGGGGAAACTGAGGCCTGGCACCACCTTCCCCTCTCCGTGTGTGGCCACCCCTCCTCAGGCTGTGGCCAGGTCCCACCGCTGTCCCTGAGACAAACTGTGCCAGGTGGCTCTGCCATGGGGTTCCGGGGGGCGGGGTGGCAGCCCTGGAATGTGGGTGCAAAGTAGGAGCTAGGAAACCCAAGCAGGACCCTACAGTGGTGCTAGTGGGCAAGTGCTGGGACTTGGGAGCACGCTGGAGCCCCGGCATCGTGCCCCCACGATGGGGAGCCAGGCTGGAGGGTCAGACCTGCCTCTGAGCAGTGGGAGCTGCCCAAATTCCGCCGGCTGCACTGGAGCGGGGAGGGGGGACTGGAACCCGCTGGCACGTGAGCCAGCACGGCTGTGTGCCTGCGTGTGCCTCGGACGTGCATGTGTGCGTGTCCCCTGCATCCCCTCTCACTCCCGCCCCGCCCCAGCAGCAGGACCAGAGCTGGGAGAGTCAAACCTTTGGGTTTCTGCCTGGCAGGAAATGCCAGGTTTTCTGCAAGATTTTTCATTTGAAAGGGAGCCAGGGCTCCAAATCCTCCCGCTTCCCGGGGCAGCAAGCTGGGCCCTCCTTGTGCCGGGGAATAACACAAGGAATAAGGGGGTTTATTGTTTTTTTCCTTCCAAACCAGAGCAGCGGGGCAGGGGAGGAGGAAGCCCCGCACACCCATGAGTGGCCGCCCTCCTGTGGCTCCTGCCCACACTGAGGACGACCCAGGTCCCACAGGGAACAGGGCAGCCGCACAGAGCTGCGGGGCAGGCCGTGCCACCCGCTGGAGGGGTGGCGGGCGGGCAGGGTGGCCGTGATGGCCTCCTGCCTGGCTCGCGCTCCCTCTGCTCCCTGCACCAAAAATAGCCACCTTCCGGCACAGCCCCGCTCGCTTTCCTGTTTTCCCTCCGCCGGTCTCAGCGCGTGGGGCTCCGCGGACCCGCGGGGACCCCCGTCCTGGTGGCACTGAGGGGTGCGGGGACAGGCGATGCCATGGGGGCAAGGCTGTCCCGCGGGTGTTTCACCGCTCGCAGATGCCAGCGAAAAACGGGACACAGTGGGTTCACTGCCACCGGCCCTGGCTTTGGAGCACCCTGAACGTGAGGGGGAGGGAGTAAGGCTGGGGGGGGGTCAGGGGTGGCTGAGCAGGCACATGGCATCAAATGAATCAAAATTCATATTTGCCTGTAAACGAACCGGATGCCCTGTGCTGTGAGCTCAGGCCAGGGGCTGCCAAAGCCCCCTGTCGCCGGGCGCTGGCACGATGCCGTGCACCGCCCGTGGGTTTGCTGGGGCCACGTGTGCCCCTGCAGCCCAAGCTGGCTGGAGCAGGGACCTGCTGCAGCAGCCCCAGATTGGCAAGGGCTGCTGCAAAGGTGGGGGGTGTGTGCAGTGCAAAGCCCCCCACTTCAGTCCCCGAAACACACGTGCACGGGGCAGGCCCAGGGAGAGCAGCCAGGGTCAAGCTCTGGGGTTAAGATCCAGGGGGGGATTTTGGCTGGACCCTGCGTCCACCGAGCTGTGCAGGAGGGGGAGAGCCCCCAGCGCAGGCAGGGAAAGGGGGGTGATGCACTGGGATAAACATGTGTGCAGGCAAAAAAACCATGTGGGATGATGCTAGCATGGTCGTGTGTGCATGTGCACATGTATATATGTACATGTATGTGCGTGTGCATGTACGTGTGTGTGCGCACATGTGAGCTGGCCCTCAGGTGACCACACAGCTCCACAGCCCCACACCTGGAGAGCCTCCACCTGCATGTGTGTGTGCAAACGTGTGCTGGCCGCACACATGTGTGCACAAAACCCACACAGGGTGATGCTCTGCCGCCTCCCACTTCACCCCCTGCTTTCCCTGCAGACACAGGGGACACACGGGCTTTCGTGCATGCCCGGCTGGCCCCATGCGGGTGCTCATCCCCCGGTTCGGGTGGCTGACGCTGCGAGGGGGAGCACAGGGAGGGGGAGCGTGTCCCAGCACCCCACGCCGGCAAAACAGTACCAGGCGCTCAGCCTGTGCCTCCCGCTCCCGCCACGCCTGGCTGCAAACCTCACCCACGACCCTGCAGCTGGAGGAACCTGCCCCTCACACGCCGCTGCCTCTCACCACTCCTGGCCCTGGTTAGAGCAGCGCTGGCATCGCCCCAACACCGCCCGGGTCGGGGTGTTTTGCAGGTGGGACACGGTGTGGGAGGCCTGGAGAGCACGGAGTGAGGGCGGTGCGAGTGTGCAGAGAGGCCAGGAGTGTGCAGGGAGCGAACAGTGAGTGTGGAGCACGAGCAGTGAGCATGGAGGGAGCGTGCAGTGAGCGTGCAGACATGCAGCAAGTGTGCAGAGTGCGCGCAGGGGCCAGGAGCGTGCAGAGAGCGTTTAGAGAGAGTGTGCAACAAGCAAAGAGAGAGCATGTGCCACGCATGCAGCCAACATGCAGAGGTCATGCAAAAGCCATGAGGCAGGCACACAGCGGGCATGCAGTGGGGTGCACCAGGCATGCAGCGGATGCGGTGACCGTGCACAGAACACGCAGTGACGTGACATGCAGCCAGCACATGGAGAGCAGCACACATGCAGCGAGCACGCAGCCAGCAAACAGGATTGCAAGCACCCCAGCACCCCACATGGTGACGGGCACCCCCGCGGGCTGGGTGAGCTCCCAGCTGGCCCCGGGTGTCCCTGCTGCCCTGGGCACCCCTGGGTGGGCGCCCCAGGGCTGTGGGTGCCGGCACTGCTGCCCTGTCATTACCAGCTTGGTGACCTACATGGCGGCGTGCGCAATTTTGAAGGCATGTGGCTCCTCTGCCTGTGCCGGAGCTGCCCAACAAGTGCCAGTGGCCAGCACCCCCCGAGGCGCCGTCCCTGTCCCTCCTCTAACCCCGGGAGCCAAAACCCTGCAAATTCTGACCTCGCTCATCCTGCAGCCCCACGG
>VWZZ01004771.1:0-28936 GCA_013399095.1 Psophia crepitans
GTGATTCTGTGATTCTGTAAGCACAACTCATTACTAGAAAGAGTGAAAATTGATTTTATTTCCATGCATGGGCAGATAAGCATTCATTGCACCTTACAGGGTGAAAAATAAAGTAAATCTTGCCACTTTCTGCACAAAATCATAAGCCTAATAGTCTGGGCTGCCAGTGGCTATGTAACAGCAGATAGGTAAATACACACATGGGGTGATAGGCATGGAGAAAAATTTATCTATAACCAGATGTGAAAAATATTTTGGGCTCAGTAGGTTAAGCATAGACAGATCGCCCTACTATTGCTCCTATTGTACAATGCAGAAAAGATGTCACCTCAAAATAATAGCTCAAGTAAGGTCTATGACTCAAGCTTTGTTTAATGAAACACCAGTAACAAGATGTATGAATTTCTATAATAACTCACTGATTTATTCTGATTCTATGAATGCAGAATAGAAGCATAGTACCATGGGGGTTTTTTGAGGCGTTAAATGAATAACCAGAGAGGAGTGGGATATGGAGGATTTTATGCTTGTTGAGGTAAAAAGGTGTCAATTACCAAGTCAAATGCAGAAAATGACACTTAGATGCTAGAAAAGGGCTTATGTGCCCATACGCTTGCCTGATCTTTCTAGCTATATCACTTGCCTATTAAAAAGAAATTACCTTTACTTACAAACCTTGCCTCATCTAGCAAAGTGTTTTTTAAATATACAGAGAAGTGAAGTGATGTTTATTTTCAATTAAGAAGCAAGGTAGAATACCATTATGATAAGGAGGAAATAAATAGGTTTTCGGGGAGAAATATCAGTGCCTTCAGTACCTCCAGACAGGTATAAGGGGGAAATGTGTACTCAAGCTTTGCAAAGAATACCTGTTAGTGGATACTACATGAAGCATAAGTTATGCAGGAAGAAGAATTTCTATGAGAACAGCCTGTGCAAGGCAACTGACTTTACAGAGTATGGGCAAGCAAATCTGCAGCACTGCAAAGTGGAACTGCGGCACTTTTCCTCCCTGCCTGCATGGGGACTGCTCCCTCTGCTCTGCTGGTTCAGCTGCTTACTGATCTGACACAAGTTACAAACCCAGCAGAAAAGCATCCACTTTGCCTGTTGACCTTCTTGCCTTTCTCTGTCTTATACATACTGACAAACATGTCTCTTTTGGATAGGGTAAAGCATTTTTAATTTGTACATTTTTTTAGTCTTATTTAACTTAAGTGTAGTTTTAATGTAAGCAGAAAGCAACTAGGGTCTCCTCACCAGATTATTTTGTACATCTTTCTGTAGAGGACCTTGGCTATCTTGATTACCCTAGCTCCTTAAGGTATTGTATAGAAAATACAACAGCAGAAGTGTCTTCCAGTGAACAGCAGCGTACAAAAAAGTTAGGGAACATACTTGCCTGACCAGACACCTTCAGGGAAACTTGTCACGCTTCTCTGAGATCACGGCAGGCAACAGCTTTTGTCCTGGAATGTGGTCATTTTCTACAGAAAAAGCTGAGGTGTGGTCTTACAGTACATCATCTACTCTGCAATGCTACAAACACACTGGCTACTGTGCATAGGCTGTATGAGCTTTTCTTCTGAATCATTTAGTTTATGCAGTGCATCTCACTCAGTGAATTCTACCAGACTTCATTTAAATATTGTTATACCCCATTTTCCTTCTATTCCAGGAAAAAAAAAGGAAAGGAAAAAAAGAAAAAAATTGTCAGTCAAGGTTAAGCATGACAAGCTGAGCAAGAGTCCATAGTTTCCCATGGTAGGATAGAAAATAAACCAGCATGCCTGAACAGACTCTACGCTCCTGTTAGGTGTTTCATTACTGTCCTACACACCTTTACCAATACCACTGTGCTGGTAACCAATTCCCATAATCTCTATTATCTGCTTTTGCTGCCTTTTCCCAGTTATGTACTAGACAGAGGAAATTCGATTTCTTCTTTGCAGCTGCAAATACAGTAGGTATGGTTCATCTCAAAAATGTGACATTAGAGAGTCCACGTCATAGAATCATAGAATGGTTTGGGTTGGAAAGGACCTCAAAGATCATCTAGCTCCAACTGCCCTGCCACGGGCAGGGACATCCTCCACAAGACCAGGGTGCCCTAAGCCCCATCCAGCCTGGTGTTGAACATTTCCAGGCATGTGGCATGATCTCACAGAGTTGTCCAGTGGGTGTTGGTCTTGCTTCTTTTCAATAGTAGACTAGATTGAAAGTTATGATTAATGAGTTAATGGGTGATTTATATGACTCAGGGATAGTTTTGGTAGTGAAAGAAATTAGATAGAAAAAAATAAACTATGAAAAAAAATAGCTTCATAACTCCTATTAGCATCTTTTAAAATAGTCTGTATGGTTTTCTTTAAACAGAAAACCACAGTGTTTTACAACTTATGACGTATAATTACAAAGTTTTGTTTTCTTTTCATATATGTTGACTTGAAGTCTTATTTTGTGTTTCACTTGATTTGGTGTGAAGTTTTCCAATTCCAACTGCAATGGTACATATTTGTAAATTTTTTCAAATGCACAGGCTTGCTAATTTCCTTGCTTACTGTAAAGGCAAATTATTTTTAGTAAAGCAAATAATTACCTACACATAATGAGAATTTTTCTTGTTAAAGCGATATTTAAAATGCATCTATAACTTTACTTAATGCTGTGGTTAGAACTTGTTAAAATAAAGCAAGCTAATGATCATAGTATTAATTTCCAAAATTAGACAGGACATGTCAACATGACACATGTGAAAAGATACCAAGAATTAACGTTTTCATAGAATCAAAGAATCTGTCATACTTTAATCCCAGACAGTAACTGCTCACCATCCAACTGCTCCCTCATCCCTCCTCCCCTGCAAGGGAATGGGGAGAACAGAAAAAAATATTTGTGGTTTGTGATTAAGACAGTTTAATAGGGTAAAAAAGCAAGAGAATAACAATTATACTACTAATAGTAATAATAGTACTAGCAATAACAAGATAATCATAGTAGTAATAAAAAAAAATTTGATGTACGAATGCAATTGCTCACCACATGCAGAAGGAAAAAAAAACCCTGATGCCCAACCTGTTTCCAAGCAGTGGTTCTGTCTCCTGGCTAGCTTTCCTGGTTACATTTGGAGCATGAGGCTATATGGGCAGCATATCCCTTTGGCCAGTCTGTGTCAGATGTCCTGGCTGTCCTCTCCCAGCTTCTTGTGCACCTGGTAGGGTGTGAGAAGCTGAAAAGTTCTGGACTTTGTGTAAACACTACAACTCCCTAGCAACAAGTAAAACCATCAGTGTGTTATCTACATTATTCTCATACTAAACCCAAAACACAGCACTATGCCACTGACTAGGGAGAAAGATTATCTCCGCTGAAACCAGGAGAGAACTATAGAAAGGTTTGGACTGGAAGGGATCTTTAAAGATCATCTAGTCCAAACCCCTGTCATAGGCAGGGACATCCTTCACTAGATCAGACTGCTGAGAGCCCCATCCAGCCCGACCTTGAACACTTCCAGTAATGAGGCATCCACAGTTTCTCTAGCAACCTGTGGATACTTATGAGGGCAGAGAAGAGGGGAAGAGTTACCTTCAAAGTCCTTCTCCTCAGGCTTGCTCTCAATCCATGCCCCATCCAGCCTGTAGTTGTGCTTGGGATTGCCCAAACCCATGTGCAGAAACTTGCACTTGTCCTTGTTGAACTTCATGAGGTTCTCATGGACCCACTCCTCAAGCCTGTCAAGGTCCCTCTGGACGGCATCCCTTCCTTCACGTGAGTCAACTGCACCACTCAGCTTTGCATCATCTGCAAATATGCTGAGGGTGTACTCAATCCCACTGTCTATGTCGTTGATAAAGAAATTATATCGCATTGGTCCCAGTACAGACTCTCGAGGGATACCATTGATTACTGATTTCCATTTGGAAATTAAGCAATTGACCTAACTCTTTGGACATGACCATCCAGATAATTCCTTATCCAACAGTCCATCCATCAAACCCATATGTCTCCAATTTAACAGCAAAAATTCTCTCAGTTTCACCATTGTCATACTGGTTTTGTGACACACTTAGATCGTTCAACAGATGTAGACTACTTGGATATCTTTAGTACTGTAGGTATATCATTCATCTTAGAACATTTCCTTCCCTAAATGTTTTCCCTGAATCTTCCCTAAGTATGTCTGAATATTTTGCTATTTACAGTTAGCAATGTGGTCATGTTGGTGAAACGGAATTGAAATGAAACAGTTAAACATTTGCTCTAACTTCAGCTAGCAGAGGACCAGGTTTAAGCAAAACAAAAGGAACCTGGTAGGGAGCTAATTCACAAGTACAATTGAAATAAGAAGACCAGGACTTTAGGAGCATAAATAAAGATAGGAGGCGTCAACAAGACTATCCACATTCTTCACATAGCAGGTCAACTGACCTTGTAGATAATAGCCCAGGACAGTCTGGCAATTCCTCGTCAAAGAAGACCTCAAGATTTCCTCCCAAAGAACCCCTACCTAGATGAGAATACACAGATGCAGATGGGATGGACATTATAATAATAACTAATTGTAATAACTCTGCCTGTTCTTATGAATATGTATGCCTGTGTATGATAAATATTCAGTTGCCTATTCCTTCGGTGTCCAAGTTAGGAGGAACACCCGGCGCTGCAATAAACATACCTGCTTTATAACTCCCTGTGAGTTGTGAAGTTTCTTTCCGCGCATCATTGGTACCTCGCAAGTTATAGGTAATTATTTAAGCTAGCTCAGATAAGTCATGGTGTTGTAATGGAGGAATTGACATGAAGTTATAAGACCAGCTTTCTGAGTCTGAAAGCCATTCACACAACTTTCTCTTGGAAATAGCTTTTTTTTTAAAAAGAAAAAAAAAAGAACTTATTCTAGCATTTCTATGTTCTCTAGATTGTTCATTCATCATGCTATGCATGAGGCTTAATTAAACAAATAACGTGAATGTAAAGTTTTTCCAATTATTCTGCTCCACTTTTTATCCTTTAATTTTGAGGAATAACGTCTCTGTTTCTCCATATCACTTCTGAGGTCTGCCTCATAACTTTTGCAGCCAGAGGCCCACAGCTGACCAGATGTGCTCTAAAAGAATCTTCCAAGGCAGTGTGATCATGCATAGTTTGGACATTGTTAGCAAATAACTAAAGCATTCACAGTGTTAGGAGAACTCAGCTAGCTTAGATGCAGGAGGTCACTCACATAAAGAGAGAGACAGAAAGGTAAAAGGCAACAGCTATTTTCTGTGAAAAACAGATTCTTCATTTCCATACCTGAGATTCCAGTCACTGTCAATATAGGGTTACTACATATTTTGACTTAATTTTTCAATTAGTAACTTAGTTTCTTTTGCAGGTTCCGTTGATTTTTACCAAATAATTTCTCCAACTGTTTTGCATTGCTTGATTTACAGGCACGTAATGAACCATGAATACAAAAAATTATCATTGTGAGCCAGCAATTACTGACTGAAATACAATCACCACAATAATCACAGCCACCAAAATGGAAGCCACATTCTGGGAAAAGGAAGTCATTAAAGGTTGGAGGTCAGGTTCAGGTTGGAAGTTAGGAGAAATTTTGTCTCTGAAAGGGTGGTCGGGCATTGGAACAGGTTACCCAGGGAGGTGGTGGAGTCACCGTCCCTGTGGGTGTTTAAGAAAAGGTTAGATGCGGTACTGAAGGACACGGTTTAGTGGGTAATAGGGGGGGGGGTCGGTTGGACTGGATGATCCTTGAGGTCTCTTCCAACCTCAATGATTCTATTCTATTCTATTCTATTCTATTCTATTCTATTCTATTCTATTCTATAATGCCTAGAAAACGGAGGTATATTAGACAATATTATTATAATGTTTACTCTCTCAGTAATTGAAGCGATGTGGAAGAAAGAATATGGAAACTAGAAAATAATCAGTTCTACATAGAACTTAGTGTAATGTCAGAATGATAAAGACTTCAGCATGAAGAAGAAAGCTTCTGTGAGGTGTTCCACTTAATCATTCAGGTCACTTGATTTCAGCACAGTGAGTATTACCTACATCCTGGAAAACATCACAGGGCTTAGACATGACAGTCATTTAAGTTTTAGAGTGTTTCTTTACAAATATTAATGTGCATATGTAATCACTCACAGATATATATATACATAGAAAACCTAAGGTAGGAATCGTTGTGGCACTTTACTTGTATTTTTTTTTATACAGCATTCAGCCAGAAAAACACTTCTGGATAAAGAACTCAGGCCAGATTCACTCTAACATCACAAGGGCAGCACCAGAAACCAGTCTTTGTTATGTCTATGATGTTGTAACATGAGCGACATTTGTTTTGTGCCAAGATTCACTAACGCTGTGACTCTATAAATATTTTCTGCATTGCAATGTTGAGAAGATTTAATTCTATTGCTTTCATCTGTTGTCCTGATCCTTTTCATACTTATTTGACACTAGGTCCACAGACATTTAAATTGCTGTCCAAGTCAACTCTTATAGAAGAGTTGACTCAAGCAACTACAAGTCAAATACTTCCCTGTGCAATTTTGGTAATATAAAAATAGTTGGACCTAGATCAGAGCCTCACAAAACTACACATTGATCAGTGGTGCAGGAAGAATCAGTCAATACTACCAAATATTTACAAAGCAGATTTACAGCTGTGCCCAATTCCCCATGTAACCTCTTTGAAATAGATGGAAATCCAAAGTTCAAGTGCTTTTTCTGCAAGACAATCCTACTTATTTTCACTATTTTCATTTAGTTTAAATCCTTGAAGAGGAAGCTTCCTCTTAAGAAAATTACAAAGTTCAAGTCAATGCTTTCAAAATTTGGAGGTATTGAAATCTAAGTAAAGAGATTTTCTTTTTTCCATTTTCCTTCAGAGAAATTAACAAACCAGTCAAATGGAAATAGCTGAATACATACATACATACATTCATATGTACATCTGAAAACATAAAATCGAATGGATTCCTGGAAACACCAGGAAAAAGAAATACTCTCATCTTACACTATGAAAACACATTAATCATTACATGAATTTCATTAAACAAATCACTTATAAATATATGCCGTAAGAATAATGGTTTAACAAATTCTTTAGTCTTGATTCAAATTTGTATGTACAGCATTTTAAAATTCCAAAATTAAACTTCAAAAATCCACAATATTTAATTTCTGTTTCACTTTAAAAAAACAGAATAAAATCAAATTAATAATTCAAATGGAGAAAAGACTTGAGTCTGAAACTTAGTGTAGTCTAGAACTTTCAAAAAATGCTTTTATTTTTACATTTTCTTTATTTTGTATTGGGTCTGGCAGGAATGGAGTTACCTTTCCCCACAGCATTCCTCACTGTGCTATGCTTTATCTTTGTGGCTAAAACAGTTTTGATAACACATCAGGGTTTGAGCTACTTGTGAGCAGTGCTGGTACAGCATCAGGGCTGTCTCTTCATGTCCAACCCCTCAAAGACCAGTGGGATGAGGATGAGCAAGAGGTTGGGAGGGGGCACAGCCAGGACAGCTGACCCAAACTGACTAAAGGGATATTCCAAACCATATGACGTCTACTCACCCATAAAAACTAAGAGAAGGGGGTGGGAAGGATCTTGTTAAGGTCTTTGTTTTCTGAAGCAACCAGTTTGCATACTCTGGTCCTACTTTCTAGAAAATGGCTGGGCTGCACCGGAGACTAGCAAAGCTTTGCTTTGCTGCCACACATGACCTTCACTTTTCTTCTTTCAACTGTTTCTATCTCAACCTGTGAGATTTTAATGTTATTTCTACCCATGTCTTGCTGAGGAGAGGCAGTGATAGAGTGGCTTGGAGTGCACCTGGTGGCCAGCCAAGGTCAACCCACCATATTTCTAACACAACTTTTTCACAAATAGTTTATTAACGCAGTTAGGACAGACTGTTTCCTAAATCAATCTTGACTAAGCTTCAAGTGACCTGTCAAAAAGAATTAATATTTAGACAATAACCCCAAATAAGGGGTTTTTTTTCAGTCACGATTTAAGTACATGATTTTATAATTGTTTTTGTATGTTATTTCATTTTCACTAATTTGTGTTATTTCTGTACCCATCTTGTTATCATATGTGTTTAGATAATTTATAAATAACTTCTATTGAAGGTTTTCTGTACATTCAGGATAGCTATATAAACATAGGGCTTCAAAGCAATTAGTTCATCTTTTAAATGATAAGTAGTTCTACTGTTGCTTTACCTCAGAAAACAATGCTATTACACACACACATGTGAGGCAGGTAATTTGTGTAAAGGAAGAATTTCTATGAGTGCAGTTTTATGAGTATTATTCATGCATCTGTGGCCAAATGGCTTGATCACACCAACCTTTATGGTTGTATTCTGATGTATATTCATATTATCAAGATGTCTTGGACTGCAGTGCTTTACTGTAATCAAATGAGGGGTTTATGGGTTAAATACTATGTATATTAAGATCAGTAGCTGAATCTAAACAGGGTTTAAGTGGAATGTATTCACATCCCTGTAAACTCTCCCAAATGTTGTTACAGAGTAAGCAAATGATGCATTTGTTTTGAAATATGAAAAATTTTAATGTCATGGTCTTTTCTTCTTGCACTTATAACTTGTCAGAAATATGACCTGCTGACACACGAGTTGGTATCCATTGAAATTAAAATTCAGAATATCGTTTCTTGAAAAATATTTTGCCAAAAAAAGGAGATGATTTTGCATGAACACTTTCTTAAAAGTGCCACTTCTTGCTGTGAAATATTCCATCACAAGAAAGCATTTGTTTTTGAGAGAGTCAATAAGAATATACTGACGTATCACGCTATGGGAGCTGTAGCCTGGGTGATTCATGGAGCAGTGCATTTGTATAAGCTTGATTTTCCCATGTGAAAATGATACACCATGGTACTCTATCAATATACAATTTTCCAAAATATGGAATATCTTTAGAGGTTAATTTAAATACAGGCCCTGAACTAAAGTTCACATTAAATGTTAAGATACATAATTTTCATCCTAGGCCACTACAAGCCTTTACCCAAGTTGTCCATATTTATCATAAAAAATAATTTTGACAGTGCTACATCTGAGCAAGTATTCAGCCTCCATAAAAATTCAAATGGACAGTAATTATATATCTACACTTATTTTCAAGGTTTTCTTCTTAAATTTAACAGCTAAATTCATTATAAAATAAACCAGAATAGCCATTGGAGAGCAACTGAGAGCCCTGTTCTTCTGGTTCAAGTGACAGCTTTGGTGTGCTTCTTGTTCCTTAAGCTCAAATTTCATATTCCATACCTTAAATAACATTACCCAGAGGTCTTCTTTCAAGAAGTCTTACCTTTTAATTTCTATGCTGGAATGGTAAAATAGGTTTTTTAAGTATATTTCATTAGACAATGTGAATCACAAAGAAGGCTGAAAGTGATACCACTGAATATCGAAATGCTAAGATCAATTCAAGCAGTTAGAGCCACTGCTCAATAGATGTAATCAAACAAACAGAAAACTATTATAACTTAGAAAATAGTCAGAGTAGTTGTAAGAGAAGCAGCTTGGGAATAATTTCATTTTAGATGGCTCGGCCTTGAAAAAGCAGATGCGCAGAACCATAAAAATAAGAAAGTTAGAAGATGAGCACAAACCCAGCCTTGAAGGACGTGGTGTATGTGACTCCAGGACTGAGTTTGCACAGAAGTAGAGGTCAGTGAGCAAACACGGTGAAGAAAAGTACGAGCCTTCATCTGAAGACCTCTGATGACCACCCAGAGGCGTCAACAAGCATGCGTGAAGGACATGAACATATGATCATGAATTCCCAGAAAATCCATGAATATGATAATCATTACTTGGAAATATAATGAATATGTATGTCAATGTAGTACAAATACGTAGTAGTTCTGGTCTTTGGGTGTGCACGTTAGGTGGAGCTATCCCCCGTGCACCCAGCGCTATAACAAAGAATGCCCGCTTTCTAAAATTTCAAAATTAAGTCTTAGAAAGTGAATGAATTTGCCACTTTTTGGTAACAAAAGGGAACAATAACCATTCTTTTACAGTTTAATGGTGTTACAAATAACAAATATGCTGCTGATAGTGTCTATGTACAATGCAGAGTTTGAATATTAGTGCTTGGCATTATAGAGTATTGATCGACAATTCTTACAAGACTCAGAATGTTTCACACTTTTTAAGAAGAAAAGCAATATGAACTGACTTGGACAAGATAGAATTTAATTAAAGAAAACAGGCACAGTATAACAAAAAGGACAAGAAATAGTGCTCTGTCTTTAAAGTCAGGCAGAAAAACACCCCTCACTTCTCGACAAAAGCAGGCCACAGCACACTACATTTACATAAAAAGGATCTTTAAATCTTATTTTATCCAAATAAGATCAAGTAATACTTAAGCATCAAGTTCTACAATATTAGAACATGGAGACTGTTCACTGATGTGAAGTGCCATCATGTGCTTGGTGGCAGACAACTACAAAGATTTCATGGAAAGGTTAACGAACATACAGGAAACTTGTGGGATAGAGATGACAATGGAGAGATCCAAGATCATGGCACACTCTCTTATATGCTGTGGAAGAGTTGCTCACACTGTTTAATATGTTAGAAATTATCTGAATTCACAGATGCTGAGTACCAAGTAACGTGATGGCTAACAACAGACAATGTTTTCATTTAGCTGATATTCATAAGAATTAGAGTTAGTACCTATGTATTGGCAACGGCAAACACCAGAAGCATTTTGAAAACAGTATTACTTTGGGACAACTCGTCACAAATACATGTCTTAATGATGACTGTGTACATGTTGCTAAACGACAGCAATTACTAAAAATATCGAGTAAAGCTTTATTTATACCCTTCAGCTTGTAGTAATTTAACTGCTGTGTACTACCATTTTTAAGTCCACAAAGATTTCTCTGAACATTTACTCCAGGATAAACACATCCTTTTCAGCTTAATTTATGATAACTGACAGGAGATTCTGCTTAGTCTAAAAGGCTGGGTTTGTGCTAGGGGAGTGTTCTGATGGCACAGTGGGAGATTACATCTTCCCAGTTATGCTTCTGTAGTTGGAACCATTATACATGTATCGGCCAAATCCTTTGTCAAGTTCCAACATACGGCAAAAGTAAGCAATAGGGGCTGTGTCAAACTAGTTATAACTGATATATCTAACTGACATTATGGATTTTGTCTAGCACATTATAACTGATGCAGGCTATGGAACAGACTTGATTATCAGCTCAAAAGGAAATCTTTGTTTGGTACAAAAAGTAAAAACTTTTTCTTTTTTTCTTTTTCCTTTTTTCCTTTTTTTAGTTTATTTTTTATTTGATAATTAAGATGACATTCAAACTATTGCAGTGCATGGGATTCTGAAATAGGCTTGATAAAGAATCTAGATTCAGTAATAGTCAAAGTACAGCACATTAAGAGGAGAGTACAGGAGAACACTGTATATTAAACTTTGCATTAATCTAGAGTAGCATGTCTATCTGAAAACTCCCATGAGTATATCGGATTAAAGATTGCTGTTCAAATTAAAAAAAAAACCAGATGCTGGGCACATCTTTATGATATCTTACAGGCAGACAAAACTCACACATTCGACTTCTGAGAAGAAAGGAAGCCACATGAAAGCAAATGCTTTAGAATAAAACCAGAACTTGCAGCAATTTAGATATCTTTACCTCTATATCTAAACAGGACTGATTACCATGTACAAAATTAATGTGGTGTCACAAGCATATAAATCTTAACACACCTCAGATTAAGCAGAGCAAGCTGTGTCTTCTGGCAAAATAATGTGAAGAGTACTACATCCCTGAAAAGGTGAGATTTGACAGAGAGGAGCTCATTGATTCTCAGCTCACATAAGTGTGACTTTTTGGAGGAAGAATCTGAGCAAAGAAATGGATTCTACAAGAGACTGTGCTAATATATTCATGTGGGGGCATATATCTGCCACCTTACATGTAAATTCACTGCGAGTGTCATTGCTGGATATCCGTTCTATAGGCAACAATATTTTTTAAAGCTTACGCTGGGTCAAAGATCTTTCTGACATGGTCGTTTATCCTTCTACCACCCCACCGCTGAACTCTGCTTCCTTCCTCTCACCATGCCCACAGTCTGAAGTCGCACTTCATAAATTAATGAAGCCAAAGGCACTACAGAAGTCATAGGCAGCTGCTCAGTTATTAAGCAGTGTTTCACTGAAGAAGCCCATTATTTCCCACAGTTCTGTAGCCTGTACTGACCTAGAGTTAATTTGAGGATGTTTGTTTCAACCTGCAAAATTCTAAATCCTAAGACTTTGTGGCAGCTTGTCAATTACTGTTCTTATTAACATGTGAGGAGGATCCTGAAAAGATTTTTTTTTTAAATATACATCAATAATGAAATCTGCCACTTGCACTTGAAATACATTTTACTTGCCCGACCAGTGATCAAATTTAACAGTCTTTACAGCATATTCCAATATTTATAAATTTAGACAGATTTTCATTTTCAGGTACCATCTAACTTTAATATGGCTTTGAGATTTTCTAAGTGTTAAACAAGTTACACATATAACTTTCTACAGGGTTTGGGGGGTTTAGTGTAACTTGAAAGAGAAATATTTGTCCATTTGTTCAAAGGTAAAATTTCATTTTAAGAGACATGAGCACTGGCACTTGGCATTTAGTTGAAAATTCCTTTTGGTATTGATAGGGTAGTGGGAGCCCACCATTTAATTCTCACCGGGAAGTTAGCCATCAGCTAGCTTGAAATGGCCTACTGTATTAATAAGGAGAATACTGAGCAGTAATGTTTGCAACAGTGAAGGGAGAAACATTCTCAGCTAATTCTCTCGGGTTTTGAGTAAAGTTGTCTGTATGAAAATTACATCTGTCCCAGGGTTCAGTATGTGTCATGAATGCATCTTCCTCTATCTCTCCAGCATGCACAGACATGCTCTAGGGTTTTCAGTCTCCAGGTCACTCTAAAATAAATCGATATACACAATCTGTGAATGAGGGAAGGAGGAAAAAGATTGGAAACCAGCATATCCTCTAACATTTAACATAACCTCTTTCTACACATATTTTCAAGGTTTTCAAAGCTAAATATACGCTCAGATTTATGAAATGGAATCGACACAGCTATAACATTTTCTTTCCTTAAGGACAAAGATAAAAAGGAGACAGTGATACTGTGTTTTCTACTGCAGTTTCTTTAGTAGACTACACAGGAAAACTTTTCTGACCGAAAAGAAAAACCCCTCAAAAAACCAACCAAACAAAAAACTCCCATGCTAACTTATTTGAGTCTGGCCTCACTTTTTGTGCTTGATAGAGTTGGGAATATCAGATAGACAGATAAAAGGACAAACTAGCAATGGCAACCCATTTGAACCAAATTGCAAAAAGCACAGGAAAGTACAAATACAGATCTTCATTACACAAGAGTTATCGTTCTTCGAACAAGAAAGTTATGACTCAAGACTATTTCTCTGTGGATTGTGAAAGGTCTATCACATGCTTTGCAATGTGTTTATAAAGCAATCTTGGTCTAACAAACTTTCTTTATAAACTCCTTCCTGACAGAAGAAGCATTGTTTTACACATAAATAAATTAATTTGAAATAGAGATGTTATATCTGCTGGGTTTACTCTGTTTAGTAAATCTGTAATACTACTACTAAATAGGTAAATTTATAAAATCTTCTTTCTTCAGAAAGAAAGAAGAATCCTTTGATGACTGATTCAGAAATGAACACTGCTTCTCAAATATATAGTAAAAGCAGATAGAAATAATAAAATCACAGGACTCCTGAATGTTCAGCACTCCGTTAATATTAGTGTAGCTGATTATGTGCATAAATGTAGATTTAGATATCAATACTAGGTAACCACTCTTACAAAAAAATATTCATACACCAACCAAATGGATGTATTAGTTATATACTTCCATAGTTTAAAAAACAATGCTGTTTCTCTTCAGTTCTGATTGTTAAGTGCTTTAGGAAAAAGTGTAATAGGTCCGAAAATCCTCATGACATTAATGTCAACACAGTGCTACATATACTCGCTCACTCAGTTTTAACTGATGATTCTTTTTGGGTATTTAACTTCACAGTTTTCCAGTGAACTGATTAAAAGTTCAATAATTGCTTTTATTTCATGCATGTGTCTCTCTGCGGACCTATGTAACAAGACTTCTACAGGGTTACTGAACATTATTCTACCTGACCTACACCTTAACAGTGCAGTCACTTTCTTTGCCAAAGCTTAAGTTTCTCCCGTTATCAGCTTAGTTACAAGCTTTGCTTAGATTGCTACGGCATCTAAAACGCACTGCATATTGCTGGATGATGGGGAATGATTTTGCCACATGAACAATTTCTCTAGTAGGGAATGAAATTTTAGATCCGTTAGCCAGTTTCATTGCCTAGCAATAGAAAGGAAATACCCATTTAACTAAATCCTTCCTCTATGTTTCAGTATATTTACAAGGAAAACTAACATTTTCCATGTGTGTACTGTATCTGCTAATGGATTGTCCTGGGTTCAGCTAGGATAGAGTTAACTCTCACTAGAAGCTGGGATGGGACACAGCCAGGATAGGTGACACAAACTGGCCAAAGGAGGTATTCCATATCATGTGACATCATGCTCAGCATAGAACCGGGAGGGGGGGCGGTGTTGGGAAGGGGCGATGGTTCTCGAGGCGGTGAAGCTCGGGGAGGGTCTGGTTTCGGGACGGATCTGAGCGTGTGGTCCAAGTTGTACAGCGGGTGGTGAGAAGCTGCCTTGTGTACCACCAGCACTACTGTTGTTGCTTCCCACTCCCTTTGCTGCCCCAGTAAAACTGTCGTCTGTTCTTATCACAGCGCAGGGGGGTCTGCCTTTGCCCTCCCCACCCTTCTCCCTGCTGCGAGGGGGGAGCGAGAGGCTCCGTGGTGCTCAGCTGCTGGCTGGGGCTGAGCCACGGCATGAAGAAACAGTCGTTACAAACGATTTTAGGACTGCATCATGTTTGACAGGCATTTGATTGTCATAGTGATGAACAGGCTAAAGCACAAGAACACAGCCTACAAAATCCGTAGACCAAAGAAGAAATGGCAGACCCCAAAATTCACCACGTAACTTTATTCCTAATATCTCCATCTTCATTAAGACTCTGTTATAAAATTCTTGGCTGCTTTACTGTTAACTCTGAGCGAATTTATCTGCATGTATAATACTGTATATACCGAAGGCTTACTGATCTGTTGACAATTTGAGGTGCTTAAACAAATTAGAGTTTTTAAACTACTGCAGAATTTGATGTAAAAGCACAGTGCTAGTTGGAAATAGAAAGAAATGTGTCTATTACAAAAAAAAAAAAAAAGAAAAAAAATCCAAACCCACAAGCTCCAGAATTCACTGAAAGCCAACAGTATTTTACAAAAAGAAACAAAGGCACCCACAAAAAGCATTCTCTCCCTGAAACTGCAGAGATTCTTACAACATATCATTTCCTCACCATCACAAATAATGGGAGCTTATCCCCCAACCATGGTTTAAATACAAGTACTGGAAATATCAAAGTACATTACTGTAGCTTCTCCAAAAACATTGACGTACAGTAAAGGTTGAGAAATTTACAGTTACATATTTTGTGTATCCTTGGAGAAAAAAAAAAAAAAAAANTCCTTGGAGAAAAAAAAAAAAAAAAAGAAGAAAAACAGAAGTCCAAAAAAAGTCAGCTACAAAAGTGCCACCAATCTGATTTTATGTTGTTGTTGTTTTGGTTTTGTTTTTAATTTTTTGAGGGAGTTCAGGAAGGGGGATAATAAACAAATTTTTAAAATGTATTTCCGTATGACCATTGAAAATTCTCACTACCTGTCATCACAGGACAGGAGTATAGCTAAGTACAATTTTTCATGTAAAAGAGAGCAAAAACAAACAGTAGTGTGAGAAAAAAAGAAATATCCATTAATCTAGTTCCCCAAATTAGATTCTGATGTGTGAGGAGCTATTACTTTTGTACCAGAAACTTTAGTTTTCTGGTTCTAAGACACCTCAGAAATTATGCTTAATTGAGTTTTAGTTTTAAGTTTTATTTTCTTTTGAAAATATTTTTATTTTATTAAAAGCAACATTATGATGGTAAAATCAAATTGTTTTGCAGTAAGTCGTTCTACTCGTTCTGATCAAGCCATAAACATTTACTCTCTTCACAAGCTCTTGTAGTACAGGCCCTGTAGCATGCTTTCATGTAGATGAATATTCTCTATTAAAGACACAACAGACAAACTGGATGTGCATATTTAAAAAAAAAAAGATGCTGTTGGAAGATGGCTGACATGGGCACACTAAAACCAATGCTCCAGTTATCATGACTCCTGATCCATTGCTAGGTCCTACACCAAAACATCCAGAGATCTGTCTTCCTCAAAACCTTCTAACACATGATACCCGCTCTTTTTCATTTCGAGAACTGGTGAGACTTCTCTCTCAAAAAAAGCCATGAAACATGCCTATCTTTACAATTGGTGTTTCATGTCCTACTGTCCTGGTTTCAGCTGAGGGAGAGTTAATTTTCTTCACAGTAGCTGGTATGGGGCTGTGTTTTGGGTTTGTGCTGGAAGCAGCGCTGATAGTGCAGAGATGTTTTTGCTGTTGCTGAGCGATGCTCACACAGAGCCAAGGCCTTTGCTGCTTCTCGCACCGCCCCGCCGGCGGGATGGCTGGGGGTGTGCGGGGAGTTGGGAGGGGACAGACAGGGCAGCTGACCCCAGCTGACCAAAGGGACATTCCATACCATATGGCATCATGGGCGAAGAGGAAGTGGAGGGGGGGCAGCAGCATTTAGAGTGATGGCGTTTGTCTTCCCCAGTAACCATTACGCGTGACGGAGCCCTGCTGTCCTGGGGATGCTGAACCCCTGCCTGCCGTGGGCAGTGGGGAATGAATTCCTTGTTTTGCTTTGCTTGTGCACGTGGCTTTTGCTTCACTTATTAAACTCTTGTATCTGAACCCACGAGTTTTCTCACTTTCACTCTGCTGATTCTCTCCCCCTTTCCGATGAGGGGGACTGAGCGAGCGTCTATGTGGTGCCCAGCCACTGGCTGGGGTAAAACCACGACACCTACTTTTGTGGATTTGTTGTTGTATCTTTCGCTGTTGTTGTTTTTTAAACTTTACAGGCCACCACAGCATTTAGAGTTTTGACACGTTAGTGTGGCAAGCAAATAAATACAGAATAATTTTGCAGTAAAATATGGACAGAACTTCACACAAGGCCATTACCCAATATTGAGATGAAACACAGGAATGACAGAGGCAATTGTCTCTGTGCCTTTATTTAATGCATTTCCATAACTGACATTAACTAAGTGTATTCTGATTTGCTGATATCAAGGACTGTTTAAATAACATTTGTGTACAGAAAAATTACCCATTTGTTTATATTAATAGTGTTCTATGTTTTACATAAATGTTGCAATTACTTTGATGTTAATTAGAACACCCTATACTTTTTCTTTTTTGAAGTGTAGTTTCCAAGAAATAAATACCTGTTGGTGGATTTATCCAGTTTCTAAGATCAGTCAGGTTTAAAACAGAGCCTGGACAGGAGGATTGATGGGCCCAGGCCAGCTGTATGAGGTTTAACAAGGGCAAGTCCCGGGTTCTGCACTTGAGTCACAACAACCCCAGGCAGGGCTACAGGCTTGGGGCAGAGTGGCTGGAAAGTTGCCTGGCAGGAAAGAATCTGGGGTGTCCATCAACAGACGGCTGAACATGAGTTGATGGTGTGCCCAGGTGGCCAAGAAGGCCAACAGTGTCCTGACTTGTATCAGGTATAGTGTGGCTAGCAGGAGCAGGAAGGTGATTGTCACTCTGTACTTGGCTCTGGTGAGGCCGCACCTCGAGTCCTGTGTTTGGTTTTGAGCCCCTCAGTACAAGAAAGACATTGAGGCCCTGGAGCGTGTCCAGAGAAGGGCAACAAAGCTGGTGAAGGGGCTGGAGCACAAGTCTTGTGAGAGGAGTGGCTGAAGGAACTGGGTTTGTTTAGTCTGGAGACGAGGAGGCTCAGGGCAGACCTTATTGCCCTCTACAACTACCTGAAAGGGAGTTGTGGTGAGCTGGGGGTNGGTGGAGTCACTGTCCCTGGACGTGTTCAAAAAGAGTGTAGACGTGGCACTTCGGGACATGGTTTAGTACACATGGTGGTGTTGGGTTGACGATTGAACTCAATGATTCTAGAAGTCTTTTCCAACCTTAAAGATCCTATGATTCTATGATGTTTCTGCTGTGCTAAAAAAGTAGTATTGACTGGTCCTAATAAAAGCTTGAAGAAATTTCCAAGTGACCTGGTTTCTGCTGGGATAGAGTTAGTTTTCTTCCTAGTAGCCGGTACAGTGCTGTGGTTTGGATTTAGTCTGAGAATAATGTTGGTAAAACACTGATGGTTTTAGTTACTGTTAAGTAATACTTCTACTAAGTCAAGGACTTTTCAGCTTCTCATGCTCCTTCATTGAGGAGATGCATAAGAAGCCGGGAGGGAGCACAACCAGAACAGTGGACCCAAACTGGTCAATGGGATATTCCATACCATATGTTCAGTATATAAATTGGAGGGGAGTGACTGGCTGGGGGTGTTGTGATCACTGCTTGGGAACAGGTTGAGCATCAGTTAGCAGGTGGTGAGCAGCTGCATTGTGCATCTCTTGTTTTGTGTATTCTTTTTTTTTTTTTTTNTCTCTTCCTTCACTGTCCTATTAAACTGTTTTTATCTCAACCACAATTTTAATTTGTTTTTTTTTCCTGATTCTCTACCCCATCCCACACTGAGGGGAAGGAGTGAACTGCTGCATAGTGTTTGGCTGCCTGCTGGGTTAAATGACGACACTGAGTCACTTGGCTCTCCAGCAGCATAAGTTTTCCAGACAGACCGTAAAAATAAAGGCAAAACCACCCTTGGCTGTTTTCAATCAGAATTTTATACGGAGCAAGTAGGCAGAGTGGGACAAACTAAGCCATCATGATCTTTATTTTTAGGACTTAATATTTTTAGATACCTATCTGGTGCATTATTTTATTTTGCATTTCTCCTTTAGAAGCAGGTTGTAGCATGAGTAAAGAGTATGCCACCCACGGAAATTCTAAAATCATTTAAGGTAAACAGAAAATTAGTAGAGCCATGGTAATCTTACACACAGCGTTACAGTCTTGCTCCTCTATACTTCATATAACATTCACCCTTGCTCCTACAACTGTTGGATGGTATTTGCAACTCATTTTTAGGCAGTGTCTCCCCCCCTGGAAGCCAGTGTAATCATATGCAATGTATACATCCTGCTGTGTAGAGGCAAAGACTTGTCCACACGATTGGGAATGGATGGTGACTAACTGAAGAAAATTAACAATACCCTCCAATTTCAACTGAACTGGCCACAGAAAAACAAACAAATGCTCCCTGAGCCTTCAAACTACTTTTCCCCAGAACACATACTGAAATAATTTTGTCGTCTCCTGAACACTGCAATAGCAACTCCAGACCTGTTTTACATGCTATTTTCTTTCCTTGTTCATTTAGTATCTGTGAATCCTTAAATTTCTCAAGCGTTTAGTACATTAGCCTCTAGCAAAGTGTGAACTAACATTTAATTTCTCTTCATGTGGGTAAGTTTGAGTCAGAAACATTCATTTGTGCAGATCCTTATGAAGATACAGTTCCCTCAAAATTTGGTCTTTCTATTGAAACTTGCATTTATAACAGTTCAAGAACACTGAAAAAATAGAAATTTCATCTGTTCCTACAGATGACCCACAAAAATTTGCTAAATAGTACAACTAAGTGACAGCTGCTTCTACATAAGGCACACAGCATGTTCTTCTATTTATTGCTTTGTGGCTAAATGTGGTTAATTTTAGTCAGATTAAAATGTTCTATTTATAGAGGAGCTTTTGTAACACTATTATGTCCTTTTACAGTGAGATGAACAGAGTATCTGCAGAACAGTAATAAAGTGGTTTCCTTTCAATGAATTGTCTGAAGACCCTGAAAAAAGTCTGATTAGGTTTGTTTAGTGTTTTGATTTTATTGTTGGTTGGTTTGATTTGTTATTTTACATGGGGGTTTTTTTGTAGTATTATAAATGAAATAAGAAGCAGAGAGAGAAAGCCTTTTTGTTTAGCTTAATTCAATGAGTTAGTTAGGAGTTACAGCTGAACTATCTGTTATAGAAATAGACTGGGCCTCACTTTGTAAAACACAGTTACAAGTTCCAGAAAACCTGGTTCCAGATTTGGTGATAAGGTCAGCTGCCTGTGGGACAATACAAGACAGCTACAATGGGACCAGTGGTGTACCAAAATTAAAAACATGCATACAAACATTTTACCCTCTTTCCATAACTCATGAACAGCTGAATCACGCAGTTTCCCCTTTGCATTATAATACTAGGCGTAGTTACTCATTTAGCTGCTGAACACATTCCTGCACCAGTTGCGTTGGTATTCCCCATAATCCCCTGCAGACTCCTATTGTGACTGGCAATTACACACATTACAAAGCTGCAGCAAGAGTAAGGTGAACAACTACTTTAGAAATGAGCTTCATTTTAATCAGGATACAGCCAAGATACCAGCATAAAAACATGCAGAAACAGACATGAAACTCCAGCACAACCCAAATCTCCTAGCTCAGTTACTTGGTATGGACAGACTGCCAGTAAGTTGAGGAAAAGAGTAGAAAAATGAATGCAAGTGACTTTTTGAGGTTCTTCCTCTCCTTTCCATTCTCACTGTAATATGACAATAACAAGTAGGAACTAAAGGAAAATGCAGTCATTATTTGGAGCAAATGCCAAAAGAGAAAAAGATATGGGGCATCCTAATTAACTTTCACTTCAGGTTCATCTTTACACCAGAAAGCTACAATTGCGTCTGTTTTAAAATGCTAGAAACAAAGAAAGAAACAAATGACCTAAACTACCATTGAGAGCTACCACCAATCAGCTAGGGCAACCACTAGCAGTATCTGCTCTTAGAGGCTGAGACTGAAAGGAGAAACCATTATCTGTTTGGCAAGGCAGAAGACTTCTTCCAGCACATTCTCCACATTTTGAAGCAATGAGGTCTATAAGCCTATACTTGATGGTCAGACGCAGCAATCTTTTCCCCCTCTGGGTATGTTGTTGCAAACTGCAGTAAGTATTATAGGTCAACAAATCCTTTAAAGATTAAAAAAAAAACCCTCCCATGAACAGAAGAGTATATTGCTACCAGAAGACTTGCAATACAGTATCTCCTTCACGCCACCCTAACTCATCAGTACCCAGACTCAGGAAACAGTCATGCTCTTCGAATAACTTTGTAGTGTTTGTGCTAGAGTAGGCTATTCCACCCTACACAGCCCCCCCATAGCTTAGAAAGGACAATTTACAGAACGCAGTTACAGTCAGCTGTACATGCTTGCATGTGCCAGTTCAGAGGAGCATGCCCAAACCACTGCCATCCATTCAGACTATTACATGTCAAATCTGAAAAGCATTTGCCCTGACTGGAAGAAATGAAGAGCTACAGCCATTAATTAAGTAGTTTCCATTTATGTTACACTTGCAGACAAAAAAACTGATCTGAGTAAGATCACCAGTAGCTTGTACCATAAAGTACACAGCACTCCAGTAAAAATGAGATTGTACACAGCTATTACATGCAGACAGTTAAAAACGTTGGGAACCACACAGAAAATCATTTGCCTAAGGTTTAATTTTCTTAACCATCTTCCCTCTCATAAATTTTTGCATTAGAAGACTCAAATAAACTCTTGTTGCTAAAAACCCTCGCTCCATCCCCACACCCTGTAAGGAAGCTATAGGTGTTTTTTCAGGAACTCTCATCATACAAGCCAAGGGTTCTGCTCAGTGCTGGGCATTAAGCCCGTATTTAACAGACATAGGCTCAATTCCACCACTTGTATCATTAAATATGGGTAAAGCCACAGTTCTGATGCTAGACAGACCATTACACTGCCAAACTCAATATGAGTCACCATTTGTCACATTCCAGTGTAGTTTGTCAGCACTTCACCAAAACCTGTCTGAAATGTATTGTTGTTTACTTTGTGTTCTTTTCCTTTTCCTTTTGGGACTCAAAATATCCCTTCAAAGCTATTTTTTCTCCTTCTTTAGCTGAAACAAAAACAAAACAAAACAAAACAAAAAAAAAAACCACAAACAAACAAGCAAAAAACCCACCAACAACAAAAAAGCAACACCTACAACCATTATCTGAGTTTCTCTTACCCCAACAGGACAATCAGGATGAGTGTCAAGATTTCCCAGAGAGCCAGCTCCAGATTTGCAAAGTTAAGAGAAATTTTCTCCAATTCCCCTCCTCACGTAGCACCTTCCATTAATAACTCCCCGTTTCATTACTAGTGGAAGCAATTCTGTAGCTCTATTGCAGTTAAGGCTGAATTATTCAACAAACAAATAATTTGAAAGCCATCTAATAACACAGACTTTTATAGTTACTGAATAAAACAAACAAAAAATCAATTCCCTCTTGAACAAAACACAATCTTGATTGCCCCAATTGTTTCATGCAATGGGGAAAGTGATAAGGGGAACAAAGAAGTTAATAAATTATTCATTTATTTGAGCAGCCTTTGAAAATTTTGAGGTAAAAAAAGGGAATACAGGAATTATAGACTTTCCTTTTCGGAAGAAAATTGAACCAGTGCGTGCAAACCAGACCTGGACTGTAAGACTAGACTTATTCATGAAGTCAGTTCAGTTAACCTAACAAGGGCCAATGAAATTTGATTTATAGTCACTGAAATTGCAAACATCCCAAAAATTATTACTTGACTGAACATGCTCAGCTGATGAGCCTAGTAATCTCATGCAGGATGTCCAGCTATGATATGAGCAATGGAAATTTGTTAGCACTAAATACTTTGTATTTTTAAATGCAAATATCTCATTTCCAATAAAAGTTAAAGTTCATTGACCTGAGTTAAGCTATAATAATTAACATCTTATTGACCAACTAGAGAAAAATTTGCAGTCTTATTGAATTGTCATATCTCTGCTTCTGCATTTATTTATTCTCTGTGGGCAGAAATGCCTACTTCAGAAAGCAATTGCGTGCACTGCTTGCCTGCTTGCATGTGATACAGAGACTGTACACTGCTAATTTCAGCTTACATCTTTCATCTACTGGCAGTCGGTGTTCATGTCAATGTCACTATCAAACATAGAATATTTTAGGAAGACAGGCAAATGTGAAAGAGAGGGAAAGAGAAATTGCTAGCCCTACAAAATACTGAAGAGCTTTCATGCCCGCTGTTTTGTACAATTCCTCTAAGGAAAGAGTAGTTTTTCCTTCACTAGCTATCTAGGTGCAGCACCTTGGAGATCCTCAAGCCATACGTACTTTGATGAAGAACAGGCATAATTCCCAGCAGTAAAGGTCTAGCTTAGCTAAGTTTACCCAGAGAACTATTCAGCTAATGGAGTTTGGCAAAAACCCTTTCCCCTACACATCATGAATGAGATGCCTCTCATAGGCCATATATTTTGCCACAACTTGAAACTAAACATGGTTCAGTAAAAGCTAAAGCACTGCCAGAAGCCTAGACTTCATTATGTCACTGTTCACTCCACAGTTATTGCTGACCACATTCACAAGCAAAGGATGTTACAATGACATGATGCAAGCATAAATTGAAGGGAGTTTTTGTTTTGGGTTGCTACATCCACAAAAAGGAAGGTAACTGAAAAACTCAGTCAAATGGTTTTCTTTCTGAATCTCTACTGGTAAATGATTTTGCTTGCCAAGAATCAAGAATTAACGCTCCATGCAAGAAAATTGAATCAGCTAGAGAATTTAACGAGAAAGAAAATATTTAGTCTTGGGTGCTTTAAATTAAAGATGGTTGTTAGCCCATTTCAAAAGAAGTTATTCTGGATGAACATTGGGCAAGAAGTTGTCTACCTGAAATGCTTAATAACAGTCTATTTTTTTGAGGTGAAGTTTTGCTGTTATTATCAGCTAACATTGATAATACTATCTCCAGAGTCATAATATTTCATGTGATGGAACTCAACTAAATAGTATGGTACAATGCAGCTACCTGGCCTCATGAATCACTGAACATATGTTTCCAAGAAGGCTTCATTATCAAGAATGTTTATCATCAAATGCAGCTTTCTATTGAGATACAAACTTTAAATTGGAAAGTGCCAGTATTTCAAACATTGTTTAATAGTATTCTATTTAGTTTTAATAATTTCATCCTTATCCAGGATGCAAATATATTTACATGTCATGGTTTAGTTCTGCCCCAAGGTAATTCAATCTGGCAGAACTAAACCAAGTATATCTATAGTTTTTAAGTCTTGGGATGTTAGAACAACTGGCTACAATACAGTAACAAAACACCAAAAGTCTCATGCTAATGCTAAATAAAAACAAGAATTTAAGACTTTATCACCACAGGTGATATTTGTGGAATTTTCTTTGACAGAGATTTTCTGTAGACAGTTATATTGAGAACTTAACTACAGTATATCGATACATTAAAGAGTAAATTTCACACTATCTGAACATCTTAGGAAGATTGCTTTAAACCTTTACACATTTGCCACAACTTAAATTACTATGTATTAGAGGCTCTCCTATTATATCTATCTGTCATGTTGTCTTTTCAGAAAAAAAATTGAATGTGTAACTTGTACTATAGCTCTGTAAAATAATTATTGCTTCATTAAATTAGCTGTCAAAAAGGTTTGTTGCTAAACTTTGGAGAGCAATTTAAAAAAAAAATCAGATCACTTGGAGAATAATTGAATCAGTAGCTTGGGAAAAAAAAGGAAAAGAAAAATCACTGCCTTATCTTTCAAATTTAAATAGATTTTCTTTTTTCTTTTTACTGCTCACTAGAAAAAATCCAGGATTTTGCAAGCCTATTACTTCCTAAAGCAATTATTTGTTTTGTCTACACCACTAAGAAATAGAAGAGGTGAAGGGTGGTAGATCTTGTAAGAGATTTTCACTATGGAGTAGCAAACTCAAGTGATAACTAATAGACAGTAGGAATGAACTCTAAATCAAGAACTAAACCAATGGAACACAGGACAAGAGTGATCTCTGTGTCTACATTGCTTTGCTCATGGCCAAGCTGGCACAAGTATAGGTTCCTAGTGGAAAAAGTACCAACCCTACACTGCTGTGTAGTCTAGAAACCACTGAAATCGAATGGAAGAAAAGGTGATCAGGGTCTTTAGTGTGGTATTTTGGTGGGAGGGAGGGAATAGTAGAGAAAGAAGAAATAAAAATGCAGACCGCTTTCCAAATGGACGCTGATTGTCATTTGGTGTTTAGGTTCATTCACGCATGTTCGGAAGTATAGGACTGTTACGGTCTTCACTATATTTAACACCTGCAGATTTAAACATGAAACAGAACTCAAGAGTTAGATGTTTTCCTAAAACCCCTAGAGAATAATAAGTAATTCTGTATTTATTGATTAGGATTGCCTAGGGTGTATTTCTGCTGTTTCCTGGTTCTCCAGTCATGACTATCTCCTGTGGCAGCCATGTAGATAGTTGCATTTGTGTGAGTCAATACTAGAATAAAACCGTTCTTACTAAAACAGATTAATGCTACTTTGTAATGGTAAAATCTAATTTCCTTTGAACAACTTGATGCCTGGAGCAGGAACAGCATTTTGGGACGTTAGCTGCTAGTGTACCAATGATAGATGAACGCACTTCGGAAATTTCAGGGGGCATCTGCGTACTTACGCTATGTTAGTGCAGTAGGGGCTCACCAGAGTAGGAGTGTGGGATGGTAGTAGAAATCTTTGCATTGACTGGCAACTAGGCAACTAGGAAAGCTAAGGCTTCCTTGGAATTAAACCTTGCCAATGAGTTCAAGGATAACAAGAAGGGCTTCTACAAATACTTTGCAGACAAAACTAACACTAGAGGCAATGTAGGCCCACTGCTGAATGGGGTGGGCGCCGTGGTGACAGGGGATGCAGAGAAGGAGGAGTTACTGAATACATTCTTTGCCTCTGTCTCCACTGCTGCACACTCTCCCCAGGAGACCCAGACCCCTGAAGCCCCAGAGGAAGTCGGGGTAAAGGAGGAGTTTCCCTGGGTTGATGAGGACTGGGTTAGGGAGCAATTAGGCAATCTGGACATCCATAAATCCATGGGTCCTGATGGGGTGCGCTAGCGAGTGCTGAGGGAGCTGGCAAAGTCATTGCCAGGCCACTCTCCATCATCTTTGGCAAGTCATGGGCAATGGGAGAGGTGCCTGAGGACTGGAGGAAAGCAGATGTCACTCCAGTCTACAAAAAGGGCAAGAAGGAGGACCCAGGTAACTGTAAACTGGTCAGCCTCACCTCCATCCCAGGAAAGGCGATGGAACAACTTATCCTTGGCACCGCCACTAGGCACATCAAGGATAAGAAGGTCATTGGGAATAGTCAGCATGGTTTTACCAAGGGAAAGTCGTGCTTGATCAACCTGATAGCCTTCTATGAGGATGTAACCAGGTGGATGGATGTGGAAGGGCAGTGGATGTGGTCTGTCTTGACCTCAGTAAGGCATTTGACACCGTCTCCCATGGCATCCTTGTGGGTAAACTGAGGAGGTGTGGCCTGGATGATCGGGTAGTGAGGTGGATTGTGCGTTGATTGGAAGGTAGAAGTCAGAGAGTTGTGGTCAATGGGACAAAATCTAGTTGGAGGTCTGTGACTGGTGGAGTCCCTCAGGGGTCAGTACTGGGACCAGTGCTGTTCAACATCTTCATCAATGACCTGGATGAGGGAACGGAGTGTACCCTCAGCAAGTTTGCTGATGACACTTGACTGGGAGGAGAGGCTGACACACCAGAGGGTTGTGCTGCCATTCAGTGGGACCTAGACAAGCTGGAGAGCTGGGCAGGGAAGAACTTATTGAAATTCAACAAGGGCAAGTGTAGAGTCTTGCATCTGGGAAAGAAGAATCCCATGTGTCTGTATAGGTTGGGGACTGATCTACTGGAGAGCAACGTAGGGGAAAGGGACCTGGGGGTCCTGGTGGATGGAGGGATGACCATGAGCCAGCAATGTGCCCTAGTGGCCAGGAAGGCCAATGGCATCCCAGGGTGTATTAGAAGGGGTGTGGTCAGTAAGTCGAGGGAGGTGCTCCTCCCCCTCTATTCTGCCTTGGTGAGGCCGCATCTGGAGTATTATGTCAAGTTCTGGGCCCCTCAGCTCGAGAAGGATAGGGAACTGCTTGAGAGAGTCCAGTGCAGAGCCACGAAGATGATCAAGGGAGTGGAACATCTCCCTTATGAGGAAAGGCTGAGGGAGCTGGGTCTCTTTAGCTTGGAGAAGAGGAAGCTAAGGGGTGACCTCATCAATGTTTATAAATATGTTAAGGGTGAGTGTTGGGAAGATGGAGCCAGGCCTCTCTCGATGTCATTAAGCTATAGAACAAGGGGCAACGGGTGCAAGCTGGAGCATAGGACGTTCCATGTTAATATAAGAAAAAACTTTTTCACCGTGAGGGTGACAGAGCACTGGAACAGGCTGCCCAGAAAGGTTGTGGAGTCTCCTTCTCTAGAGACATTCAAAACCCAACTGGACAGGTTCCTGTGTGATGTACTCTAGGTGGTCCTGTCCTGGCAGGGGGGTTGGACTAGATGATTTTTTGAGGTCCCTTCCAACCTCTAACATTCTGTGATTCTGTGATTCCGTGACTGCTTCAAGTACACAAAAAGAAGTCACGGCTATCAAGTAACAATCACTGGGAGAATGTAGACATGAGAAATGTGCAGAACCAAATTTACAACATAACAAAGAGAACAGGGAACATGTTCCCTAAATATGTAAAATAAGCTCTACAAAAACACAAACAAAGGAAGACTAGAAAAAGTAGTTTCCTCCAGCACTCTCTTCACCTTTAAGGATTGTGTGCATGATCAATGTTACTACTGATCCACCGCAAGTTCTTCCTCACCTTCCACAGAAAGAGGACACTGCTTTTTATTTACCATAAGCTACGTTGCTACTGCAACACAGGAATTAGAAAAAGAAAAACACATTTTTTTTTAGAATATATTTGAGATAAGTAAATTTGAATTTTAAACAGCAGTGCACATGTACCTGTGTGTTTTCAGCTACAATGTTGGCACATGACAAAGTTATTAATACTGCGTCAGGCTAACTTTCAACACAACATAATACACACTGAGTGTTTCAGCTACATGGGCAGTGGGGAATTAATTCCTTGTTTTGCTTTGTGTGTGCAGCTTTTGCTTCACTTATTAAACTGTTTGTATCTGAACCCAGGAGTTTTCTCACCTTCAGTCCTCTGATTCTCTCCCCCTTCCTGGTGGAGGGGGACTGAGCGAGTGCCTGTGTGAGGCTCAGCTGCTGGCCGGGGTAAAACCATGACAAACATCTTTTCCCCAGTCTGCCAGACCACTGTCCTAAACAAAATATGCAATTGCAATTCATAGACTTATACCACACACTTTAAATTAGGCAGATTTCATTTTCAATTACACCAGCTCTTACTGCTTAGCATGTAAGATTCACCACTTTAATTTTCTTTTTGTCTTCTGTTGTTTTTCACTGTGCTATATACTGCATCAGGAATATTATTCTGGCATCACACATCTATGTCATGCATACTGTTCTTGTACGGTACTATAAACTATGAACTGTGAACAGAAGCTGCAAAAACATACAATCGCATCATTCTCAAGGCGTTCCAGCAGGAAGGACTGACAGAAGGTGTAGTGAAAGCCACCATACCCAAACACTTCCTTTATCCAAAGAAAAATAAAGATTAACAGCAGTTATAATCAAAGCTGAACCAACTTGGTTCCAATATTTACACAGTG
>VWZZ01004771.1:28967-43769 GCA_013399095.1 Psophia crepitans
TGGGTGGGGGTCGGTTGGACTAGATGATCCTTGAGGTCTCTTCCAACCTTAATTATTCTATTCTATTCTATTCTATTCTATTCTATTCTATTCTATTCTATTCTATTCTATTTAGGCATTAATATACTATCGTATGTCAAGAAAAAGTAAAAGCTTCAAAATTGCACATTTAAATATGTTCTTACTTCCATTCCTCTTTGTTCTTATAGACTTAAATCCTACCTAACTTGCAGCTGAAAGGATTTTAATGTATTTTCAATTAGTAGTCCCTCTGTACTTCATCCCTATCCCTCAGAAGCCTATGGAATTTTAATACAGACAGCTGTTTTTTCAGAGAAAACATACTGAGGTTTTATAATAAGAGGAATATCAAAAAAACACAGTAGGAGAAAAAAAAAAAATAATAATAATAATAATAAACCAACCCACCCTTACCCAGCTGTTAGGAGACCCCTGTCTGCTTTAAGAAATTTAAAGTCAATTGTCTGTTTTCTGAGAGATTTTACCACAATTATAAATCTGTCCATGACTAGTATGCCCATAAACAGCTGATATACAGCATCCTCAGGACGTCCTTATTGCCTAGTTACAGACAGCTGCACGCTGAGCAGACTAGCTCTTTGTTCCCAAGCTCCCAACTCTTGTGTACGTACTCTTTTTCACACATTACAGTGGCCGGTCACTTTGATATTAGCTCTCCTCTTTAAAACCCAGGCTCTGAAATCTTCTGAATTCTGCACACAAACATACTGCAAGATTCACAGATAATATGCAACCAATTTGAGATCTCATTTGCTTAACTGAAACCAATTAAGCAAATGAGAGTTCAGGTATGATAGCTCTACCACCTAATTTTTTTCCTCCCACTGTCCTCTGCTCCATGATCCTCATTAAAAAGTGAGGTAGAAATTTTCACTCCTATTATTCATACAGGAAAACAAAAAAAAAAACCTCAGAAGATGGTTTTTAATGTGAAACTTGAGAACCTCTCAGCATCAAGTCGTGGAAAACTCCCAAAGCTTAAATATGACTTACTGTTAAGCCATTCCCCCTATCAATGAAATCAATGAAATCCAGATATTCTAGAAAAAGAAACTGGTGCTATGTTGCAGGTGTTGGATCAGGGAAAGCCTCAGAAACTCAGAAGCATGGAATAATCTAGAGAACATACCTGGCTATGATATAGCCAAGAACTGAGCTCTCCTGTTGCCATCAGGAAAAAATTCCGAGACATGTAATATGGACCGTTTGTATACGTGCCTCAGTAACCTTACATCTTTTGGGGCTGGTTGGCCAAATAATGAACTCTCCTTTTATTTTTCTGATTAAAGTCTTCATTAGGCTAAAGTAGTTGTCAGCAGTAATGAAGTTAACTACAATTTTGCTAATTAAAAGTAAATTAGTAATCTCACACAGTCCTTATCCCAAGGTTAATTGTATCTGTTTCCTGAGGTGCTCTTTTAGGATTCAGAAAACATAGAAGAGCTACAGTTAGATACTGCTACAGCTAAACTGCAAAACTCTGCAACTTCACATTAAATGCACAAAGGAAGAGAAAACTTGCACTCACAACAACCCACGTTGCAGTTCATTAAGTTACTTTTTATCTCCATCACAAGTAGATCAGTAGTAAACACCAAATCCAAGGAACACAGCAGCTTCTTTCAAGTGCTCAAGCAGTATTTCATATTGAATTTTCGGTTTATTACAGCACAACGCATCCAGCAGAAACAATCCTGAGAATAATCCCAAGAATCTACTGGGTGTAACGACTGGTGCTCACCAGTTCCACCCAAAGGATGATCCTCACTTGCTTTGCACTGTGCACAAGATCAAGCTGCTTCTTCATCAACACAGGAAGACACTGTGTGTGCTACTGGACTACGGGCTGGCTCTTACCCTGTCTCTGTGCACAGCTGAATACTGTTCAATTCTGAGCTACTCACGCCTTTATAGCATTGCACAATAGAAGAAAAAATATTGGAGATTTAAGATCAAGTGTTAAAACAGAGACCTATTTAAGCATGTTCATTTATATAGGACATGACCCATGGTAGATTCAATAGAATATAATTGTCAAGCACCTTATTTCTTTCTGCGATATTATAATTCAGAAGTATTGCTTAAAATGCCTTGCAGGTTTAATTTAATTACTGTAGTACTGACCTTTTTATACTATTAACAAATAATCCTTTGTCCCTCTAGACTAGATTGCTTATTACATTTTCTGCCCACAGCTTAAAGCACATTGATTCCCAATTACTGGTTTATAAAACTGCCAAGTCATCTTTGTCGCATGACTTTTCTGCCCCCCAGAGCAGTTTTTAAAGTATACAGGTCAGAAGGGGTAACAACAACATTAATTAAAAGTTACAGGAGGAAACAAACAGATCCAAACACACAAAAAAAAAAACCAAAACAAAAAAACATTTTCAATTACTTCAACAAGGTCTCTGTGTTACTTACACACTTGTATAGCCTAAAGACAGTTTTAAAAGCTTTATTTCTATACTGAGGATATTCTTTGGCAAGAATGAGATTACATAAGAGAATGACAATTAAAATCACATTAGAATGGGATCATGTCAGAGATAAAATGTTTAAAAGGATATAGAAATGAGCATTTATGCTTTCCCAAAATGTTATATCTAAATATTGCAGTGTAATGTAAATTTACAGTTATGATTAATAAGCGAATGCTCTCTCCTCAAGTGCCATCAATCCACCTGAAGGAGGAAGACAGGTAGATTTTGGTTATGAGCCAAAAGGTCACACATGAGGTCACATGCCCTGACTCTCTTCATATGATATCTGTGGGCATTCCTAAATCATAGAATCAGTAGGGCAAGGTTAAGGTTGCCAAACAGCACCTTTTTTTAATCTTACTATAGGTTTGGGAGGTTTCATACAATCCATGTTTACCAGATCGTAATATCTTCCAAGTTTTCCAGACTGCACTGTTTAGTACTTAGCAGTCTTTACTACCCCTGCCCACCTTTTGCACTGCAGTTTGATGTTTTGGTATAACAGCAAGTGTAATCTGAGGATGGGAAAGACTTTCTTTGCATTTGTTGGCCCAGTCTTGAAGTACAACTATCTAAAAATGCAAGAATGTTTTCTGACTTTTTCAAAAGAGGTTCCCTAGTGCTTCTTGAACATTGACAGGCATTTTCTAATGACATAATTATGAACTCTTCTTCAATTTTCTTTCCAAACCAGTACATTTGATCTCAAAATCTAAAGACCACTACCAACTATTTCATTATCTTGCTCAGAGCTATGTGCAAAATTAATATCCCACCTTTACTTGCTGTTTACAGGAAGTCATGCACTTGGTTGGAATTGGCTGGATGCTCACATTCAAAGAGTTACAGTCAATTGCTCATTGTTCAAGTGGAGTAATGAGTGGTGTCCTTCAAGGTCCTTGCTGGGACCAATACTCCTTAATATCTTCATCACTGACATCGGCAAGCAATTCTGCAAAGGGGTGCAATGGATTCATATGAGGAAAGGGATGCCATCCCACGGTCCCAGGTGGACCTTGACTGACTGGAGAAGTAACCTCATGTAAACCTCATGAAGTTCAACAAGGCTAAGTTCAAGGTCCTGCACCTGGGTTGGGGCAATCCCCAAAATCAATATGAACTGGGAGATGAATGGATTGACAGCAGCCTTGCAGAAAAGGACTTGGGGATACTGGTGGATGAAGAACTTGACATGAGCCAGCAATGTGTGCTTGCAGCCCAGAAACACAATCATATCTTGGGCTGCATCAAAAGAAGCATGGCCAGCAGGGCAAGGGAAGTGGTTCTCCCCCTCTACTTCACTCTTGTGAGTCTCTGCATGTTTTCCAGGAAAGTTGTGGATGTCCCATAATTTGAAGCGTTCAAAGTCAGGTTGGATGGGGCTTTTGGCAACCTGATCCAGTGAAAGATGTCCCCGCCTATGACAAGAAGGTTGGACTAGAGGATCTTTAAAGGTCCCTCCAACCCAAACCTTTCTATGATTCTTTCATTTGTCACATGAAATCCATGTTCACAGAGGAGGTCTTCATTATCTTTGCAGGAATAGCTCATGAATTTTGTACAAGTCTTTTTAGCAAAAAACCATTTCTTTCATTTGAGTCATGATAACCTTAACTTACCCTGTATGTAATCATGTAGCTATTTTTTTCCTAGAGCATTGTATTGGGCATCTGTGGCAAGGTTTTGGTAGTGGAGGGGTTGTAGGAGTGCCTTGTGTGAGAAGACATCAGAAACTGCCTCCATGTCAGACATGACCAGCTTCAGCCAGCTCAGAGATGAACTTGCCACTGACCAAAGCTAAGCCAATCAACTACGGTAGTAGCGCATGTCTGATAACATATTTTTAAAAGGGTTAAAAAATTCTGTACAGTAGCTGTGAGAAAGCAGTGAGAAAATGTGAAAGAGCCCTGCAGACACCAAGGTCAGTGAAGAAGTATGTAGAGGAGGTACTTCAGGCACTGGAGCAGAGATGTCCCTGCAGCCCCTGGAGAAGATCATGGTGATGCAGGTTGTCCCCCTGCAGAGGGCCATGGACGTTCACAATGGAGCACATGTCCATACTGCAGCCCACAGAGGACCCTGCTTGAGGAGGCCCTGAAGGAATCTGTGACCCCATGGAAAACTCATACAGGAGGAGCAGGCTCCTGGCAGTACCTGTGACCCATGGAGCAGAGCCCATGCTGGAGCAAGTTTCCTGGCAGTACTTGTGATCCCATGGGAGACCCATGCTGGAGTAATCTGTTCCTGAAGGGCTCCAACCTATGGAGAGGATGCATGCAGGAACGGTTCGTGAAGAACTGAAGCCTGTGAGAAGGACTCATGTTGCGGAAGTTCATGGAGGTCTATCCCCCATGGGAAGGACTCCACACTGGAATAGAGGAAAAGCCTGGGGAGGAAGGAGTGGCAGAGATGAAGTATTATCAGTTGACTGCAACTCACATTCCCCATTCTCATCTGCTGCTTGGGGGAAGGAGGTAGAAAAGTCAGGAATGAAGTTGAGCCTGCAAAGAAGAGAGGGGTGGGGGGAAGGTGTTTTTACTTTTTTCCTTCTTTCTCACTATCCTAGTCTGTTACAACTATTTGGAAATAAATTAAATTCATATCCCCAAGTCAAATCTCTTTTGCTCATCACCGGAAGTGGCGAATGATGTCCCTTTTTGATTGCATTTTCTTCCGCTGCCCTGTTGATGGAGGGGGAGTGATAAAGTGGCTTAGTGGGCACCTGGAAGCCAAGCAAGGTCAACCCACCTTATCCTATACCTACATACTATTTTATATATATATATATAGGATACCTACCTTATTTTCCTATACCTACATACATAGGAAAGTCCTTAATATGCTCTCCTAACTAGCCAAGAATACCAATGAACATCAGTTTTATGTCTGATTGGCAGTCATATGCACTGAGGGCAAAATGGTTTCTCTGTCTTCCAGGAATTTTGGAATTGAGCCTTTAGTTCTGTATAGTTTCATTCCAAATACTTTTTTGGTATGCATCAATATTATTACAGCACTGAGGTCCAATACATTAATCTAGCAGTACTGATATTACAAGTTGAGTGTTACTAGAACTTTGATGAAATATTTAACTCATGCAGTTTACCAGCTTAACAAGCTGTATGTTAACTGCCTCCTAAAAGTAGTGAATCAACATGATATATACCAGCAACATGCAATGATACTTAGCACACCGAAATGGCTACATAATTGACCAACACAGATGATCAAATCTAGGACAGACCATTCAGTGGAAGGGTGTAAGTCAAGGAAAGCATATGGTGTTTTTGATGACACAGTGATTTATGACAATCTACCTAACGGTCTATAAACTTTAAAGTTTATAGTAAAACTGCAATAGAAGCTTTTCTAATCTATCATATCTAATTCTCCACCCTAGCAGTGCAGAGCTCCATTGTCCTTATCCATTGCAATTCCAACAGTAATCTTTGAATGAATTAATAAACACCAATTACATAAAGTCACATATTTTGTGGAACAAAGTACATAAGCCACATAACCTACACAAATATCAATCCTGATTACCAAACCCATCTCGTGGTGACAATGCTGAACATAATGTATTTCCCTTTAGTGCTAAATGTTTGTTTGCTATTACATAAACCAGAGCTACTACTATGCAGTCTTAAATTGCAAAGCAAGGGGTTTTTTAATGTAGTTCATTACGCTGCAATGGAACATTACCTCTCTGCACTTGCTGACTATTCCCCCAGCACACAAAACTGTCAAAGTTCACAGAAACACAGGAGATTGTTCACCCAGAACAGCTCAGATAGGCAGGTCCTAAATTTTTAAAAGTTCATTGGGATGATTCTCAATTAAAGGTCTTGCCTAAGTGCAAGCTTTTCACATTTTCTCTTAATATTTTTTCAGATTAATACACCTTTATGTAACATCCCATTGAAGTTATCCTAGGCAGATTGTAGAAGTATGAAGTTAATAGCAAAAAAAAAAAAAATCAACCTTTCTATCCAGGTTTTTAGGAGGAACACGAACTGCAGGAAGGCTTCAGCTGGAAGACAAAAAGTAAATGTGAGACATTTTCATGTGGCCAAGTGTGGGGCCTGTGTAAGCAGACACAGGAAGATCCATTTTGTCTTGCCTTCTGCCAGTCACTCTCTTCACACTATTTCAGTGCACCATTAGTACTGTATTTGCAACACAGCTTATCATCCTAATGAGCAGCTCTACTTAACTTTGCTTCTTAGAGCTAAGGCACTGCTATAACTAAAGCTGCAGGAAACTAAACAAAATGAGAAGAAAAAACAACAGAAAAGGAAAATCATTGAGTGCAGTAGACTCCAAGTTTGTTTCAAATTATCAAAAAATTCCTTTAAATTATTGTCCGAGGAGCAAAGCAATGCTTCCTAACTTAATAGAAGGGGAGAAGGGGAAGGCAAGGATTGAACATTACTGATATGGCATTAATATTGAAGGTGCAAAGAATTTCATTTACAGTGCTGCATCCAAAGCTCACTTGGGAAATTAGATTAAAAAAGGTAACATTTTAAAATATTCTAAAAAGAAAAGAAACTGGTTCACAAACATTTCAAATCATAATGTACACAAAGAACTGGTATTACATGAGTTTTAAACGATATTGCCATGTAACATGCTTTCTATTGCTAGAACATGAAAGAAAATGGTGTTGGAGACAACAAAGATTTCCAATAATTGTTTTCTTTACTCCTATCAGCCTTCATGACATCAAAACTTATTCACTCTTATTCATGGATAATTCCACCAAGTTTCATTACACTTTCTCGCCATTTAACTATGTCTGGAGTGGGCTGCCCTGCTACTTGAGTATCAGTACATATGTGAATAAAAAGATGTATTTTTGGGCACCAGTGCTAACACAAGCTCTTTTGTGCTATAGGTATTTAAACAGTTTCTGTTAGGTTTGGCTCATTTAATCTGAAAGCTACCTCTTTCTATGTTGAAAATTTGAGTGTTAGCCACCTGCCATGAAACTGGAAAAATAATCTTAAGATCTCTATAAGAATAGCAAATATTCAGTAAGAAAAAAAAAAAAATATGTCATCTTTTCCCACTGTTTCTTCAGTGAAACTCTTTTAACACAACTTATCTGTTTATATTCTACGGCTGTTGACTAACAAGTTCCTAAAGAAGAAAGGAAAATTGAAAACACCACATCATACATCAGAAAAAGTCTGTGAATGGGGGAGAAGTGATACCCTGTAAGTGGGGAAAAGATCAGGATTATAACTTTTAGCAATAATATTGACTTAAAGAGCTTGTGAGACTACAGTTTAACTAGATTATCTAATATTTTGGAGCAAGGGTAGTTTTTAATAAGTTTTTACTTGAAATCCAAAACAAACTTACCTTTGACATTTATTCCCATGACTTTCCAAGGACAGTCAGAAATCAAAACTACAGTAAGTTTATACAACTGAATCATGTTAAAAATAATTACAGTGTGAATGTTCACACAACAATTGATTTCTAGTGTTAGGAAGCAATGCTGTTTCTTTGGAGACCAATGTGAACAAAAACAAATCCTAAGCAATAAAACAGTCTGTGAAAGCTTTCCAGTAATTTCAAAATATTAACTATATATTTCCAGTCATCACAGAAACAAAGACAAAATAAACTAAAACACAGCTCAATCATTTTTTGCAAGTTTGGAAGAAAATTCCACCGTACATCACAGCACTCTGCCAACATACACCCAGGCTCCATCACAGCAGCAGAAGAGGTTGTCTGGCTTCATCCCTTCGTGATGTAGGGCAACTGTACAGAGCCCAGAAACACCTACAGCACCCTGAGGGAAGTTCTTCTTATTGTTAACACGGACTCTCACTACAACAGAATAATTTATAACAACATTTTAAAGGCTAACAGCAAATTCTGGTTCAAAATGTTACAGTCCTCAGTTGGCTCCCTTACCAGTTTGTTGCTTACCAGCAGCCACGCTAGTACAGGGGAACACATGTCCATGTACAGCAGCTTCAGTTCAACATTTAACACACCAGTGCAGCAGACAGCAGGTTGGCTTAGACTGTGAACCTAATTTGGGGACAGCATAGACTTGCTGTCCTGCTTCTTTAGAAGCATAACCCACTACCCCATCTACTAAATTTATAGTGAGCTGGCTATTTATAAGCTGATCACTAATAACCAGAAAAATCTAAACACCTGACTCAAAGAGTTTTATTTTGGTATTTTAGCCGCAGCTCAAAACATCTAATATACCACTTCACCCTAAAGAATTAAGTCTGCCTATAGAAGTGTAAAAGAAATGAGGTGGGAGAGGGGATATTTTGCTCTACCCTACACGTGTGATTACCTTTCATGTGAAGTTACATATACCTCCCATGAAAATAAGACAAGTTATGGAGTTGAATGTTAGATAATGTCACATTATTAGAGCACTGATACCTGCATAAGCATTAGATGTTAACTGCAAAAAGACCCATCTACTGACCAAACAAATGGACAAAGTCAGGTTCAGGAGCCTAACTGCGATGCAATACCAAACCTGAGTAAGACCAACCAACATTTCCTGATTCACAAAGAGAAGAAAACAAAAACAAACAAACAAACAAAACCCAAGAACACACTCACCCTCACAACAGGTGTAAGATCAGTTAGCATGTCTCTCCTGCACCCTCATCCACACCTCAGGGCAGAAAGGTCTTTATTACTGACATGTCAGGCTTCAACAGCTGTCATGTCAGCATCTCAGCTTGGACTACTTGAGAAAGAAGCAGGAGGGAGAGCTGCAGGGGAAGGATAATCTCTGGAGCCATCTAATTTTCATTCATCTCTCTGGAAGAGAGAGCACTTACAGAAGTAATATTAGTGTTTGGAACATCTTTCTCCCTCTGCCTTCAAGCAGCTTTTTTTTCCCCAAACACAAAGCAGTGTCTGACTCTTCCTGTGCATTTGTACAACACCTTTCAGCATGTACTGCTGTAATAAAAATTAGGCTTCTAAGGAGGAGCAAAACCCTAAAGCAACAAAACTGAGCAGAACAATTGCCAACAAGTAGTTAAATAAATCATCACAGGGCTACAAATATTTGAAAAATCAAAGTAGCTCATGTTTCTGCCCAAGTTTGCCCTGTAATCATGAGTTTTATTCAACATCTTAGTTACACTACGCCCTCTTATTTTTACACTCATTTTAAGAACTTTGTGGGGTTTGCTTGAACAAGATACAGAGTCATCAAACAAAATATGGTAATAACTACACCAAAATTAAGAGCTTTCCAGTTCATCACACAGCACTTAATTGTTGTCATGTTTTCCCAGAAGATGTTTTTCCCCTTACACTCTTTCCATCTGTTCAGCTGAGTGACTCATCCCCTCAACATGAAAAGAATTCAAGTTTATACACAGGAATCCAGAGTTTTCTCTTAGCCCTCATTTCTTTTAAACAGAAAAGCAGCAGTAAAAAGGCAGGATTTCTTCCCTTTTGAAGCAGTGAAAGGGCTTTATTTACACAATATTTCTCTTACCTCAGTTAGCAGACTATCCCCACTCAGCAGTCTCCATAATCATCTATATCTCAAATCGCATTTCTAAAGCAGCCTGTAGCTAACAAAATTGCTCTGGTATTACTTGATCTGACATCTTTGATAGTCAATGCATTTAACTGGCTGTTTGTCACAGCTGGGAGTTAACAAAAGTATGCATTCACCCTTCCAGAATCTGTCCCTGGGAGAGATTACATACCCATTCCATAGACACGACGCTAAGCCTTTCTCCAGAAACCTTTCTGTAAGACACAACAAAATAACAATAGTAAAGTTTTGTTGGGATATTTTTAGAGGGAAAAAATGCTAATTGTTCTGAAGGAAACTCATTTACTGAAAAACAATCAATTGTTACAGAGAGTTCACTATGTTAGGACCTTCAAAATGTGTTAAAATATTTTATTCATGTATTATTCATAAGTCATATAGTAAACGTAATAATTTATGAAACAATTATGTTTTGTATTTTAATATGAGGACATATATAAATATATGCCAAAGTTAGTGTGATCTATTACAGACACATGCAAGACTTCTGTAGATAATCTGAAGATGTTCCTACAACAGCTCTAACTTGTTCAATGTAAGCTAATTTCCTCTGCTGCAAGAGTTGAAATCTGTGACCACAGTACAGATGACCCTTTAGAGAGCTGCCAAATTTAAAACTCTGAATACAATGAACGGGGTTTCCCCATGTATTTCTTCAAAAGTTGGGACATTTAAATTTTAAAAATTATTTTGAAAATTGGGTGAAAAAATCCTGCAGCTGAAGAAGGCATTACTGTAAAATCAGATTGCTTCAGATATCGTATTTCAGTGGATTGATTTTTTTCTAAGACACAGTGACAAGGTTGACAAATTATTCTCAGACACAGACAAACAATCCTCCCTGACTTCAAGGAGAACTATGTGTTCCACAAACCTTTAAAAACAAACTGCTATTTCTAAAGACTTGATATAAATGATTTGGGGCATTTGGACATTGAAAATAAATGTTCATATTCACATAAGTCATCCTCAATTCCTGGCAAAAGTAGATGTCACAATCACAATTATCAATTTTACAGATACTAAAAACCGGATTTTTTTGTTGGTACTTCACTGTGGAGTGTGAGAGAAGCGTGACATAACAGACAGCAGCTCCCCTTTTCCACAGTTGCTAAGCCCTCTATAATACACTGACTGCTATGTTCTGCTACCTTTTATAAAGGTTCGCTTGCCAATTGTCCACCCTATATAACGCATATTAAAACACTCCTCACACCTCTGGTGGCCAATGCAATTGTAAGGAATCCAGGCTTACTGTTCTTGGATAGTTCATTTTAATACATACCTTTTGAAAAGAAAAATTTGAGCCAGAGTACATATTTCTAATACATCTGCCTAAAGATACTCACAAATATATTTGGTACGTGCTTAGAAGACATTTTCTAGCTATACAAGGGTTGGGGTTTTTGAATTTTGTTTTTAATATCACCTCTCTGCCAAATCCAAGGTAACATTAATGAGTAAGGAAGCAGATTTTCTTTTTAATGCCTTCAAAATCAAAGAAAGCGATTAGATCAAGAGGAAGAATCAGCATTAACACAGTAAACTGTTGGAAAATATAATGTACCAGTTCACTTCAGTATTGAATAAGAAGCAAAAAAAATAGTGAACAAATAAAAGAGAAGATTTATTACAAACAAGAAACAACAAGATGAAGGGAGGAAGAGCTCTCCACATCAGTAATAATAAACAGCTTTTTCTGCCTGTCTTGTAGAATACATTACATGTGACAATTCAAAGGCAGGAAATATCAGCGTTTTCCAAATATTGCAACGTCAGGGTTTTTTTTCTCAGATCTAAGCAAAGTTTCAATTTTATACATATCTTGTGTGTAAGTCTATTATTCGAAACCTGATCCCTAGAGTTGATCCCTGATCCACAGAGCTGTGGAGAGAAGGGGTCTTATATGTGTAAAATGTACAAAACTGTTAAATACATAATTTCACACACTTTTCCAGCACTAATACAAAAATAGTGCAATCTATTCTAACTGTAGCATGCTGTTATGTTATCCTGTTGTGCTTTCCTGGATGGTCCATGCGCCCTGAATTCTAACAGGTGATTTTCTGGTGATGACATATTGGTGACAAGAGGTGACAGAATTGAGAAGAAAGAAGAGCTCTGAGGCAGGCTAGTACTTGTCTTGTGATAGGAGTTAAGTGTGAGATTACAGAAGCACTGAGACTAAAGCTGTGAATGCTTGTATGAAACCACAGGCAGTGGAAATATATATCCTGCTGGTCAATCCTGACTTCTTACTCTCCGTAACAAGTTCTATAATAATCACTTCTATTGACCAAGTTTTACACTTCCTTGAGACTGCAAGTAATCTCTTGGAAAAATATTAGATATTTTTGCTTTATTTAAAATAAACCAGGTTTGTCCCACCTTTTAAATTCAAGTAAGACAGCTGAAATCCTAAAACATGATCAATATTTACTTAATGCATTTTTGTAAACAATTGTAAAAAAATCTTTTCGAGAATCTGATGCATAGACTAAATTAATCATGGAGGAATGCTTTCTTTATTATAGTACTAAATTATATTTCAAGACTGATTTTTTCCCTCAGTTCTTTATTTAGGGTATTTTAATGGATTATTTACCTTGAGAAGAAATTCAAATTAATATGTGATTAAAATGAAAAGAGATTACAAATAATCAAACAATACTTTACAGTTTTAAAAGCAGTGATATGTTTACAGTGATAAAATGCATCCAATTTTTGCAGTTAGCTTACTTCTCTGAAAGAGATCTCTTATTTAGGAAAAATGTGGCCATTAAGGAAACTATTTGTTCATTTCCATATATCCATCTGGTGAGTTGAATATTGACTTTTTCCAAGCAGTTCATTTTAGTCATCCAGCCTAATAGAAGTTATATTGCTTTTTTTTTTTTTTTAATTAGGAGCTTCAAACTAAATAATAATGAGCTTTTCTGGGGAAAAAATTAATCTTGACTGTGTGATAACCATAAATAAAATGTAATTTGGTTAGAGACAGCACAAACGCTCATAATTTATTTTACTTATGCACGTGGCTTTCACCATAAGCATAACAAAAACCTCCAAAACAAACCACAAAAGTTTCTCAGAAATCCCTTGCAGAGTAATTGTTTTCTTATCCACTTAGGTACACTAATGTACTTTCTTCAACATGAAAACAGTCCATGTAGTATAGTCACCACTATGTAGTTCTGTCTGCTTTGGAACAAAACTATGGGTTAAGAACAGAGCTAGCTGCCAAAGGAAATTCCAGGCCAAAATCACAGCATTCATCTTATATTCAGTAGCAAATTTTAGGATCATTACCTTACTGTAACAACTACCTAAAACCCAGCAGGATTTTTCTCACTCCATAAAGAGGAAAGTCACAGGTTTTCTGTTTGCGAGAGAAGAAGCTTCAGAAAACTCCCACGTAAACCACGCATCTACCTGAAGAACCGCGAACTATCAGAGTAACGTTATACTGGTAAGTCTTTCAAACTCATTAAGCATGTGTTCTTTGAGGTAATTTTGGAAGGCAGTATCTTCCTCTCCTATTCTGCTCTAAAATCGTGGTTTTGTTGAGATCCACATACAATGCTGTTCCCAGTGTATCAGAAAAAGTATGGAACACTGTGTATTTTCATTAAGTTTCTTTATATGTGGCATGACTATGATAAGGTTATTATCTCCAGAGAGTGTATATTGTTTCAGCAAAAAAGAACATTTGAAAAACAGAACATTACCATTTTGTATTGAAAACAAAGATTGTTTAAAATCCTTTTTTTTTTCCAGAAAGTTGCAATTCTCTTCATAAAAATGTTCTGGTAGGTATTGTCCAAAGCAGCACCCCAAACAGTTTCTGTTCCATTCTTTCTTGTTACCTTGTACATAGCTATGTGGTCTGGGAGACCTGGTGTGAACTTTGTGAATATGATTAATTTTACCCACAGCATGTGACGAAATGTAAATGACTAAAAATGGGATAAAACACAACATCTGAAAATGTAAATAGTTATATTGTAACTTATACTAAAAAAAACCCTGAGATCTTGTCAACATGATATCTGATGAATAACAGTAGTTCATAGGATAGAATCATTAAGGTTGGAAGAGACCTCTAAGATCATCTAGTCCAACTGTCCCCCCACCACCTATTCCCCACTAAACCATGTCCCTAAGTACCACATCCAACCTTTTTTTAAACACACCCAGGGACGGTGACTCCACCACCTCCCTGGGCAACCTGTTCCAATGCCCAACCACCCTTTCTGAGAGAAATTTCTCCTCATCTCCAACCTGAACCTCCCCTGGCACAACTTGCAGCCGTTCCCCCTTGTCCTGTCACTAGTTATCTGCAAGAAGAGGCCGACACCCAGCTCACCACAGCTTCCTTTCAGATAGTTGTAGAGGGCAACAAGGTCTCCCCTGAGCCTCCCCTTCTCCAGACTAAACAAGCCCAGTTCCCTCAGTCGCTCCTCATAAGACCTGTGCTCCAGACCCTTCACCAGTTTCGCTGCCCTTCTCTGGACACGCTCCAGGGCTTCGATGTCCTTCTTGTAGTGAGAGGCCCAAAACTGAACAGAGGACTCGAGGTGCGGCCTCACCAGGGCTGAGTACAGGGGGACAATCACCTCCCTGCTCCTGATGGTTACACTATTCCTGATACAGGCCAGGATGCCATTGGCCTTCTTGGCCACCTGGGCACACTGCCAGCTCATG
>VWZZ01004772.1:0-41036 GCA_013399095.1 Psophia crepitans
GGGTGTTCTCAGGGTGGTATGGCTTTGGCTGTATTTGGATAAATAATATGAAGTAGCTCAGTGGAATGGAATGAGCAATGTGTCAGACTTTGAAGTTCTGTGAGAAATCCCTACATTCTTATCTTGCTAGCAGAAACAATGTTTGAAAATGTCATTAACGTCTGGACTGCTGCAATGGATGGCTTCAGGCTCTTAATGGCAAATGGACTGGGAAGGCCAGGAGAGGGATTGGCCCTTTATATAAGAGTAACAGGAATGTGTGGAATGCTTTGGGACAAGTGAGGAGCCAGTCTAGAGTTTATGCGTCAAGATTAGCAGGCAGACCAACATGGGTGCTGCTGTAGTGGTTTTCTGCTATAGACCTGTACTGATTTTTCTGGGATAGAGTTAGTTTTCTTCATAGTAGCTAGTACTAGGCTGTTTTTGGTTTGTGCTAGAAACAGTGTTGATAACACCGGGATGTTTTTGTTACTGCTGAGCAATGTGTACACAGAGTCAAAGGTTTTTCTGTTTCTCACACCCACCTCACCAGCGAGTAGGCTGGGGGTGCACAAGGAGCTGGGAGTGGACACAGCCAGGACAGCTGACCTCAACTGACCAAAGGGATGTTCCATACCATATGTGATTTTGTTCAGTAAGAAAAGCTGGAGGAAGAAGAGGGAATGGGGGGATGTTCAGAGTGATGGTGTTCACCTTCCTAAGTAATGGTTACATGTGATCGAGCCCTGCTTTCCTGGAGATGACTGAACACCTGCCTGCCCATGGGAGGTGGTGAATGAATTCCTTGTTTTGCTTTGCTTATTTGTGTGGCTTTTGCTTTACCTGTTAAGCTGTCTGTATCTTAGCCCAGAGTTTTTTGTACTTTTAGCCAGCTGATTCTCTCCCACATCCCGCTGGAGAAGTGAGCAAGCAGTTGTGTGGTACTTTTAAAAGAAAATATCTGTTAATTTTAGTCAACTTATTGACTAATTTTCACAGTAGATTTCATTCCTGTTCTCTGTTTATGTGTTTGCATATATAAATATTTAATACGTTTTCATTTACTTGGAAAATTAACGGTCATAGAACCAAGTTTTGAAAGGGAAATGAAGAGGTCATCCAGCCTCTCTTGACCAAAGAAATTAAACAACTATGAATTCTTATGCAAGATGACTGCTGGTGATAATTCACCCCTGAAATAATATGTTTTCGTAGTTTAAGAAAACACACATGTAGTGAAAATTTTAGTGACTTACATGAAAAATGGATGTCTTTCAGAACAGATCAAATGTTGGAAAATGCTGTATCTGTTTGATTACACATCCCCCATGAGGAGTGTGTTGTCTACAAGCACAATTGCAACTCATATCACAGGCAGATCTTTTTATTACTAACATATGACTTCTGTACTCAGAGTACTGCTGAACTGGTTTAAGTACACAGCTAATATAGTTTAACACACTAGTTAAATTGCACAGTCCGTGATTTGTACGGTTTGTGGAAGAAAAAAAGAAACAGTTCAGTGAAACTATATATGTTACAGACTAAAAATACATAAATGGTTGAAAATACCTTGCTTGCCTCGACTTTTTCTAGTGTGCACCATTTACCTCCTTCTTCTTCTTTCAAAATGAACTGGATGTGATTAGCTAACGTAAGTCACAGCTATGCTATGGCATTCAATTTCTTTGTTCATTTTTCATAAGTCTTTGATTATTCCAAGTAATAAAAAACTATTGTTTTGTCTGTTGTTAAGAGGTGTGTTGTGCACCCTGGAAAAGTTTATTTTTGTCACAAAGGTATGATTTCAGTAATAGCTACAGACACTAAAAATTATGTACATTCAGAACTCCAGTAGTTATAGCACTTCAACATTAAAATTATGCCATATAATTTTTGAACCTGAGACTACCAAAGACCCTTCAGTGATGAACCTTCCATTGAGAAAATCTTGGCAGATATTGTGAGAAAATGGTAGAAAGTGTCTCTTCAATGTCAAAGTGAGCCAGCTGATCTTTGCTGCAATAGATAATTTAATATTACTGAAAAGCTTCTATTTCCCATATTAACCAATTTCCAATGAGCTATTGCATACCAATCTGACTCAATGAATAATAGAATGGTTTGGGTTGGAAGAGACTTTAAAAATTATCTAGTTAAACCCTGCCCTGTCTCTCTCCTCCCCCTCTGCCACCCTGTCCCACCTCCCATGGTTAGGGACACCCTTCACTAGACCAGGTTGACCTTGACCTTGACCAGGTCATCCAACCTGACCTTGAACACGTCCAGGGATGGGGCATCCACAGGTTCTCTGGACAACCTGTTCCAGTGTCTCACCACCCTCACAGTAAAGAATTTCTTCCTAATATATAAATCTACTCTATTTTATTCTAAAACCATTGCCCCTTGTCCTATCACTACATGCTCTTGTAAACAATCCCTCTCCAAATTTCTTGCTGGCCCCGTACAGGTACTGGAAGGCTGTTATAATGTCTCCCCAGAGCCTTCTCTTCTACACACTGAACAACCCCAAATCTCTCAGCCTGTCTTCACAGGAGAGGTGCTCCAGCCCTCTGATCATATTATGGCCCTCCTCTGGACTTGATCCAACAAGTCCATGTCTGTCTTGTACTGAGGGTCCCAGAGGTGGATCCGGTACTCCAGGTGGGGTCTCATGAGAGCTGAGTAGAGGAGCAGAATCATCTCCCTCAACATGCTCGTCATGCTTCTTTTGATACAGCCCAGGACGCAGTTGGCTTTCTGGGCTGTAAGTGCATATTGCTGGCTTATGTTGAGCTTCTGTCCACCAACACCCCCAAGTTCTCCTCAGGGCTGCTCTCAGTCCATTCTCTGCCCAGCCTGTGTTTGTGCCTGGGATTGCACAGGACCTTGCACTAGGCCTTCTTGAACTTCATGCAGTTCGCACGGGCCTACCTCTCAAGGCTGTCAAGATCCCAAGTTGAGTAATCTCTAAAGTTGCATTTCTATTATGTTTTCATGGAAGTTTTTCTATTGGAACAGCTTAAATGCACCTGTACTAAATTAGTAGTTATACTAGGGATTAGTGGTACTTACGCTGTTTTTTGGGGGTTTTGGCCAACTTTGTCTTTTACATAGAATTGTTTTTTTCTTTCCAAATATAAATGAATAATAGTAGTCTATCATATTATCGTATTATTACCCCAAAGTATCCATTGCATCTGCTTCAACAATGTTTCAGGTTTGCATTTTCAATGGTGCTAGTCACATACTAAAAACTCAGCTGAATTCAGTTGCTGAATCTGAGCTTCTTACCTGGGGATGTACAGAAGAAGAAAATTTCCTAAGTAATAATTTACAACACATGACTTCTGCAGAAGAATGAGAGTAAATTATGACTGCATGCACATCTTTCATTTATCATGACAAGATAGATATAACATTGGGTAAATTAACAGTAAACTCAATACAAATTAACAACTATATGACAACTGTACATATCTTCCTATGCTCAAAAACCTGCTTTTTCATAGGTCTTGTGTCTATAGTATTATGTTTTGATTATTATTAGACTGTGTTTGGACTATTATTCATGTCTCAACAACATTGCAAATATAGCTACAATATCTGACTCATTTAGAAGATGGATTATAAGCACCAAATACTAAGTTCTCAGTCTTTTGAAATCTAAAAATGAAATGACTGCCATTTATAATAGTGTCTGTTCTTTTAATGACAACATTCACATACCACACTAAAAATATTGCAGTAGAACAAGTAATTCAGATTTGCTACCAGGTTGTTCATATATACAAACGGAAAAGAGGAATAGATATTGATAAGACAAGATACTAGCAAGCTTAGCATCTAAAATTTATTAAAAATTAATTTCTTGTCTGTTAAATAGAAAACATCCCTCCAGTTCTAGGATTCCAGTGTCAGAACTGTCCTCCTCAAAATAATGTAAATTTATATAACTAGATGGACATCAGCACAGCTACTATATGGATATATAGTTAATATGAATAAAAATGTTTTAGAAGATTTAACATTGCAAATCTATGCATTTTGCAGTGTTTGTTTATTAATCTATTGAAAAAGACAAGGCAAATAAATTTAACATTTCTGCAGACCTGAACTAGACACTGCATTTAATCATTTCATGATTGCATGGGTGGAAATTATAAATTCGATTAATAGTATAGTATCAATTTTCAAAGTAGAGCATGGAGATTTAACTGTGAATTCTAGTCATGTCAAAGTGAGTCACAACTCTACAACTTTGGAAATGCAATGTTTTGTGTCAGAAGAAAAATTCCATGGTAAACACAAAGTGATCTAGAAGTTAAAGTAAATGCATTTGAAAGTTAAATTGTAGCAGAATAATTCCACTGACACAGACAACTTGATGAAAGTGTCCTGGAAAAACTTCTTGGAGTATATAGTATAAAAATGCATTTGGACAGTTTCACATGGTATTTTCAAATTATTTGCAACTATGAGATGTATTATGTGTTCTATTCCTCATTTCTTGAATATATTTTGTTTATATCTCTTTTTTTCCCAAAAACAATGAGGAAAGAGTAGTTATACTTTGTACAGTTTTCATTTCTGTAGGTAGTGTAACATCTTTACTACATAAAGATCATAAATATGTAAATACTCTGGGCTACAAACATAGTGCATTAATGAGGAAGGAACAGAATTCCATTCCATGTATTGCCTTATTAGAAGCCAATATAACCACTGTTTTGGGTATTAAAATTTCAAGTTCAGTTAAACATCAGTTTAACAGTTAAATATCAATTAACTCACCTTTTAGCAATAAATTGCTTTCTGAATCTAATATACGCTAAGAGGCCATTACTTATATCTGAATATATACATAAGAAATATAAGCTCTTTATAAAGCATAAATAATATTTAAATTAGATTCCTCTTTTCCATCTTTTCTATTACAGGTTAATTTAGAATAAAGTCCAAAAGTTTGGATGGCATGAGGTAAAAACATCTGTCTCATGCATTTAATTGTAGGTAGGATTTAAACAATAAGTTAGTTAGATTAGATTTAAGTTTTTTGAAATTATGTTGGGTAATATTCTAAACCACAAAAAGCTGGTCTTGGGGATTTAAGAGGTAGTGAAGTGGATAAGTAACATTTGTTCTGTGTTAGTGATCTATGCACTACTAGAAGACCGGAATGTGAAAAATACTTTCAGAAGCTGAAAAAGGACCATATTGGTTTTGTTACTGTAGATAATAAAAATTACATAGCTAGCATGGTGTCTCAGAAGAAAACATTCTGAGTGTTAGATTTGCAGACTAAAGGTGCCCATACATATGCCCACATCCAGATGAAATTATTCTCTGAAGACACACAACTAAATTCCAAATAACTTCATATTTGTGTCATGAAAAGGAAGATATCAATTTAATGATTATTAATCTAATGGTTACCTCAATTTAATGATTATCATCCTTTCTTCTGGAGGCAGGATCTTGAGACAGGGATATGAAACATACTTGGGAAAGCAGCTAAGCTTCTGGAATCATGTGAATGACATTTCTGGGGGTAGGATTTGGCTTGAGTATAGCTGAGGCAATCCTGCTTTCTCTTGGCAGACCTCTGTGATTGTGACTAGACATAGTGAAATCACAGCTGAAGCTGTAATGGGTCCAATACTGAAAGTGAGTAGAAGGAATCTGCACATGGCAACTAGCCTGGTATGTCTTTGATATGCCTGGTCCGTGTTCACATGCAGACCAGTTCAAATGTGTCCAACACAAACCACCTCTGATGTGGTTTTGGCACTTGTTAATATCAAGGCATTTATAAACTTCGCTGCTTTGTTTGCTACCTTCAGACAAGTTGTAACTGGAAAATGTAAGTTATGGGTGTACTGAATATTTACACTGAATTTTCAGTTCCCAGTGGTATTAATAGAAGCTACCACATATGCAGAGACTGAAGTGTGATTTCAGCTTCAGAAAGTAAATGCATGCAAAATTTGCCTATGAAGAAAAAGTTAACTATTCCTGTGATTGCTCTCAAAGTCTTATTTGTATTATTTTTTACAGATAAAACATGGGAAGCTATTCTTCACATGAGCATGCATGAGCTCATGCCCCTTCCATTTACTGAAAAATACGTCAGGTATCTTTTGTAGTGGAAACCCATGAATCTCTTCTGATGTGTTTAACCATGGCATAGGCAATGAGTCAATGGAGAAGAAACTACTGTTTCTTTCAAATGTACAGGACTTAAGGGGAAATAGGACATGATAATCTCTGCCCTCATTCTGCTTCCCAAAATAAAGAGTATAAGACTAAACAAGCATAACTTGCTCAATTTTAGGAGCAGTTATATTTCAACAAGTATAACTACTTGCTCAATTTTAGAGTCAGCACTCTTTAATGTTTTTATAAATTATTTGGACACAGAAATCAAATATACATTAAGTACATTTGTTGATGATACTAAACTAGGAGGAGTTATGGACTCCCTCAAGGGTAAAGAGGCCTTACAAAGAGATCTGGATAGAGTACAGATCTGGGCATTTACCAACCATATGAAATTTAACAAGAGCAAGTGACAGATTCTTCACCTAGGATGGGATAATCCTGGCTATATGCACAAACTGGGGAACAAGAGACTGGAGAGCAGCGCCACAGAAAGAGATATGGAGGTTTGGGTTGATGGTAAACTGGTATGAGTCATCAGTGTCCCCTGGCAGCCAGAAGGTCACTGTGCCCTGGGGTGCATCCAGCACAGCATAGCCAGCTGGTCGAGGGAGATGATTGTTCTGCTCTATACCACAGTGGTGCAGCCCCACCTTGACTATTGTGCAGTTTTGCGCACCTCAATACAAGAAAGACTTTAAACTACTAGAACGTGTCCAGAAGAGGGTAACCAAGATGATGCAAGTCCTCAAGGGCAAGACTTACGAGAGGCAGCTGAGGTCACTTGGTTTGAAGAAGGTTGAGGAGTGACCTCATTGCAGTCTAAAATTCCGCAAGGTGGGCAGTGGAGGGGGTTGCCAATCTCGTTTCTGGTGACCAGCAAGAGGACACGAGGAAATGGAATGAATCCACATCAGGGGAAGCTCAGATTGGACATTAGAAATTGGACTGACATTGGTCAGTCACTGGAACAGGCTCCCCAGGGAAGAGGTCATGGCACCAAGCCATGCAAGATCATTTGGACATTGGTCATATGGTTTAGTTTCAGGTAGTCTTGCAAGGAGCAAGGAGTTGGATTCGATGACCCTTCCAACTTGAGATATTCTATGATTGTATTATTCTATACTGCTCAGTGTTAAGAAACAACTGGAAAATTGTACTATTGTAAGTGTTATCTACTATATGACCAGTGCCAACAAACCAGATGAAAATTGATAGTATGTGATTTATTATTTCCCAGTCAAAGAGACAGAGACGTTTCTTGTTGGAGGTGTTCAACTTGAAGAAGTAGAAAAGAGACAAGATATCCTGCTTTTCATCTGGGATAGAGTTCATTTTCAGAAGCTGGGAAGGGACAGAACCAGAACAGCTGACCCAAACTAGCCAAAGGGGTAATCCATATCATATCACAGAATCATAGAATCTTTAAGATTGGAAAAGATCTTTAAGATCATCGAGTCCAAGCATCAACCCAACACCACCATGTCTACTAGCCCGTGTCCCGAAGTGCCACGTCTACATCCTTTTTGAACACCTCCAGGGATAGTGACTCCACCACCTCCTTGGGGAGCCTGTTCCAATGCCTGACCACTCTTTCGGTGAAGAAATTCTTCCTGATACCAAACCTAAACCTCCCCTGGAGCAATTTGAGGCCATTCCCTCTTGTCCTATCACTTGTTACTTGACTTCATGTTCAGTATGTAAAGAAGGTTGGCTGGGGAGGAGTGGTGGCTCCAGGACAGGCGGAGTGTCCAGTTGGTGAGCAAACTGCATTGTGTATCACCCACTTTGTTTATTCTGTTGTGAGTACTGTTGTTATTTTCCTCTTCCTTTGCTGTCCTATTAAACTGTCCTTACCCCAACCTACCTTTTTCTTTTTTACATTTTTCTTCCCATTTCCTCCCCATCCCACTGGGATGGGGGGAGAAATTAGCGAGCGGCCACGTGGAGCTTACCTTCCAGCTAGGGTTAAACCAGACACAAGAAAATAAAATAATTCTGTGGAGAGAGCAGTGCTGCAGAGACATGCAGAGTAGTCTTCCTCAGTAGGCAGCTCTCCACTTAGAAAGAAGTTCATAAGATCAAAGTTAGCCCTTTGGTTTTTTTTCATGTAACTGAATACAACTGAATGATTCTGAGTTTGCGGACTAATTTAGTTATGCATCAAATAAGCTAGCAATGAGTAAGCAGGAGCCAGCAGTGTGCCCTTGTGGCAAAAAAGACTAATGGCATCCACGGCAACATTAGGAGGAGGATTGCAGCAGGTCAAGGGAGGTGCTAGTGAGGCCACACCAGGAATGGTGTGTCCAGTTCTGGGCTTCCCAGTACAAGAGAGGTATGGACATAGTCCAGCGAAGAGACACAAAGATGATGAAGGGACTGGAACATCTCTCCTATGAGGAAAGGCTGAGAGAGCCAGGACTTGTCATCCTGTAGAATAGAAGGCTCAGGGGGATCTCATCAATGTACTTAAATACTTGAAGGAAGGGTGAAAAAAAGACAGAGCCAGGCTCTTTTCAGTAGTGGCCAGTGGCAGGACCAGAAGCAATGGACCCAAACTGAGGGGCGTAGAGCAGATGATCTCCAAAAGTCCCTTCCAACTTCAATCATTCTGTGATTCTGTGAAATGCCACCAGTTCACAATTGTGTGTAAAACTCCAGCAGTGAATATGATGGGCATTTCTAGAAGATGTGGGTAGGCCTTTTAATAATATTAACAGTGTTTCATATATTTTTGTCAATACAAACGTATTTTTCATGCAAGCAATTCCTTTTGGAATTGCAAACACTTACGTAGTTCATACATCATAAAAGTTTATAACAATTTTCATATTTTAAATGATATGTACATATTTTCCACTGTGCACTGATCAGATTACTGGCACCAAGAAGATATTGTAAGGAGCAAAGATACTAAACACTGAAAGAAGAAAAGAGTCTGATAAACTCTCAATCTTTTGTCATAGCAAAAGTATAATATGATCTTTCTGTGAAAGATAAGATTATGAAATACACAGAAATATGACCAACAAATTACACAGAGTATGATATATTAGGAAATTAGGAAATACATAGAATACATGTAGTACATAAAAACATATAGAACCTCCAAGAAAATAATAAGACACCATGTTTTATTCTGACAGACAGAAGCCAGGGAGATGCCAGGACTATCTTTACACACTTTAATGGAAGCTGTGTCTTCTTAAAGTTCCTTAAAAGGCAGTCAACACCCTACAAAGATTGGGCCTAAACTATAATTTGGTTGAATTTTAATTTGTCAGTTAAGGGAATTAGAGAGTAGACATCATTAAATACAATTCTTGAACAGGTGTCGTGGTTTTACCCCAGTCGTTGGCTGGGCACCACACAGACGCTTGCTCAGTCCCCCTCATTGGAAAGAGGGAGAGAATCAAAAAAATGAAAGTGAGAAAACTTATAGGTTCAGATACAGACAGTTTAACAGGTAAAGCAAAAGCCGCGTGCAAAAGCAAAGCAAAACAAGGAATTCGTTCACCGCTCCCCATGGCAGGCAGGGGTTCAGCCATCCCCAGGACAGCAGGGCTCCGTCACGCGTAATGGTTACTTGGGAAGACAAACGCCATCACTCNCTCTCAGCTGAAACCAAGACAACAGGTTCAAATAATTTTATCCCTACATAATCTAGGTCTTCTTCAGACACACTTCCAATTAAGAATGTCCTTATTTATCTGTAAAGTGACACTTCGGTATCCTTACCGTTAGTGAAAATTTGGCCATTGATTTCAGTGGAACTGTTTTTCCACCACTCATGGCCAAAAGCTGTTTTATGTAATAACTGTTACCTTTAGTACTGCTATTTTATATTGCTTTCCTTTTGTCATAGAATCATAAAATTGTTTGGGTTGGAAGGGACCTTAAAGATCATCTAGTTCCAACCCCTCTGACATGGGCAGGGACACCCTTCACTAGACTAGGTTGACCAACCTGACCTTGAACACTTCCAGGGATGAGGCATTCACAGGTTCTTTGGAAAACCCGTTCCAGTGTCTCACCACCCTCAGTGTGAAGATTTTCCTCCTAATATCTAAATCTGCCCTCTTGTAGTCTAAAATCACTACTCCTCATCCTATCACTACATGCTCTTGTAAAAGGTTCCTTTCCAGATTTCTTGCTGGACCCCTTCAGGTACTGGAAGGCTGCTATAAGGTCTCCCCAGAGCCTTTTGTTCTTCAGGCTGAACAACCCCAACTCTCTCAGACTGTCTTCATAGGAGAAGTGCTCCAGCCCCCTGATCATATCTGTGGCCCTCCTCTGGACTTGATACAACAGGTCCATGGAGGTCCATGTCCCAAAATGTTCAAGGAGGTCCATGTCCTCCTTATGTTGAGGACCCCAGAGCTGGATGCAGTACTCCAGGTGGGGTCTCACGAGAGCCAAGTAGAGCAGCAGAATCACTTCCCTCAACTTGCCGTTCACTCTTCTTTTGATGAAGCCCAGGGTATGGTTGGATTTCTGGGCTGTAAGGGTACATTGTCAGCTCATGTTGAGCCTTTCATCAACCAATAATTCTCTGTAGAAAATAACTCCCTGATTCTAGTCTTGTCCTTTGTTAATTTTTCTTTAAAGACAATATTGTCTAGGTTTTCTTAAAATTAGAATCTTGAATAAACTTTTGAAATTTACTCACAGTCAAACACTGCTCCTTAAAGTTCATCTTACTTTTATCTCCTGAAAACTTCAGATTTTCTTATGCAAAAAAGAGATTTACTTTTATCAAAAATCCTGAAGGAACAGAAGGAATTGTGTACAGTTTCTTAAACTTCTTATACCTTGTTCTTTTTCTTCTTGCTTCAATATATGCATAAAATACATGAATTCTTTTTTTTTCTTTCTTGTTTTGAAGAAGAAAATAGGGAATACTACACTGAACCATTTATGAAATCTAAATCATTTTTAACAGAAAATGACTGTAGTCTATCCAAATGTAGAAAAAAACTTTCTCAAGAGTATAGACCACTTATAAGATTTTTTCCTGTTTACATTTAGGCAACAGAAGCTGTTATTGTGTAGAGTGTTTCATCTGCTCAGTGTAGCATTAAATAAATATATCTCTGTGGGTTATCACTATGCCAGCAGGGAGCTGAGATGCATGTCTATGCAATTGTTCTCAGCATATAAAAAAAAGAAGAGGAAAACTGTATGTTTGAATGTAGAGTTAAACAGGTAATGCAAAGAAATATTACTGCTCTATGTAAAATACTTCTGTATGTCATATACTGTACACCCCAATCTATGTGCTAGACTGAGATTTATATTCCCACAAAATAGGGTTAAACACACAGAGAAAGCTCTCAGCATGTCAAGTTTCTATGAAAATCAATCAACACAGGCACCTAGTGTGATTGAAGAATCTGTTTTAATTTTAAATTATATTTTTTAGTCAGTTGCAACATTTTTCTTTTAATTTAAGAATTTTTCTTTCTATCATTTTCATAAGAATAATTTATTTTTTTATTACCATATAACTGAGCAAAGTGAGAAATTTTCTATGGAACATCATTTTATAACTCATTCCTGTGTGAATTAGGAAATTCTGGCTCTTATGGTTATTCAATGAACTGTTCTAGTGTCTGTATTTTGAGTGAGGAAGCAAGACAACGTTAGTGAGTGCAGACATGAAGAATATTGGAGATTAAGCAGACGACAGAGCTAGATATGGCTCACTGGAAATGTTTCTAATATAAATTCTTAGAAAGCAGGTTGGGAAAAACTTATTAATGGTGCAATCCAGGGTCCTGCCTCTAAACCTGCCTTAAATCTACAGATTGTCTAATTCAGCCTTTTTCCAATAGAAACAGAGGTTTGATGTGCCTGAAAGGACATAAGGCTAGATCCATATCAAGAGCTTATGTTGACAGAAAGTGTTTTTACAAGCTATATGTGGCTCAAAATCTCACTGCTTACAGTTTTGGTCTTTAAATTTTCGCCAATAAGGTTTCTCCACTGCCTTCAGCCCTGTATATAGAAGTGGCAGCATCTCAGCAGGGCTGAGTGTTTCCATATCTCTTTCATGGCTACAGTTATCTTTCATTCAGACTCTGGTGACACTGAATAATAATAAAAAAAAAGTCTAGATCCAAAATCATATGAGAAAACATTGATTTTGTATCTTCTGAGAACACTTAGCATAGCAGAAATCTTAATAGCCACTACTTCTACTTAAAATGTGGTGAAGAAGGAAACACCGCTGTCTATTATCTAATAGCATTGTGATTGAAGCGCTTCCCCACCAAGTCACTCATATTTGCTATATTTTCAGCTATGTGATGATGCTTTTCCACAAAAAGTTTTAGGGACATTTTCCTGGGTAAAGTTGTAGAGCTGCTGGAGCAGGTCCAGAGGAGGGCCACAAAGATGATCAGAGGGATGGAGCACCTCTCCTACAAGGACAGGCTGAGGGAGCTGGGGTTGTTCAGCCTAGAGAAGAGAAGGCTCCAGGGAAACCTAATTGCAGCCTTCCAATATCTAAAGGGGACCTACAGGAAAGCTGGCGAGGGGCTGTTTATTAGGGGGTGTAGTGACAGGACAAGGGGTAATGGGTTTGAACTAAAAGAGGGGGTATTTAGATTGGACACTAGAAAGAAATTCTTTCCTGTAAGGGTTGTAAGACCCTGGAACAGGTTGCCCAGAGAAGCTGTGGCATCCCCATCCCTGGAAGAGTTCAAGGCCAGGTCGGATGGAGTTTTGGCAGTCTGGTTTGGTGTAGGGTCTCCCTGCCCATGGCAAGGGGTTGGAACTATATGATCCTTGTGGTCCCTTCCAGCCCAAACCATTCTATGATTCTATGATTCTAATAAGACTAAGGCTAGTACTGGTTTCATGTCTCTTACTTCCTTATGACTGCTCTATCAAATAGATTATAAAAAGTGGGCTCTTGCACACTCCTTTTTGAAAGGAAAGTATGAGTTACCATGGAGTGATATGTTATATTTCTATATTCCAAAAGGAATTTCAGGCTCAATATACCATAAGGATATTTCTGGACCATTTATGTCTCTTTTTCCAGCTTTTAAGAATATAAGAGAACTTAGGAATTTATTAATATGATGTATAAATTCCCTATTTGGAGCCATCCACATTTTCACCATACGTTCCACTTTTTAGGTAATTTCTTTCCATAGCATAAAAGCATAATATATTGCAATTTGTAATATTTACATCTACAAGGTAAACCAAAGACATGATCTAGAATCTGTTTCAGAGGGTAAATATTTGTTAAACAACTTCACATGCCTACAGATATTAATAAATCATTTTAATTTAAAAAAGGGCAGAAGGTGTAGATCCAAGGTTGGAAGAAAATACCAGTATATTGTAGATCTAAAAAAAATAAATAAAAGCATATGAAATAAAATTCCAATAATAAAATCTAAAATGAAGATGAAAAAAAAAGTCTAGATTTTGAAAAAGAGGACAAGATTAAAGAGTGGCTTATTAGTTCCGTAAATTTTTTTTTCTTCAAGAAAATTTCATTTTTCTTCAAGAAAATTTCGTTAAAAGAATGGATTTAATAATGACAGAGGTGAAGCCATTACTACATTCCTTTAATTATTCTTTTATAAAGCATCTTTCATCAACCTGAAATAAAACCTATACAAAACAAATTAATAATTAGGCAGGTAACTGGCACATTTTTTGCTTTTTGAGTCAAATTTACATCGAGTGTGGCTCAGTAGATTTAGGCTCCTTCAGAACCCATACTTTCAAGTTGAAGGGGACCAGTGGGGGTTGATATATCCTCAGCCTTGGAAGTGTTTGGTTGCTTTTACTCAGCTGCAACACATCTTTGAAATTATTTAGTCCTGTACTGATGACATCAGGAGATGAAGAATCCACTGTTACTGCTGGAATTTTTTTGTACAGGTTAGAAATTTGGTTATTCTTAAGTTTCTATAATCTAATATTTTCTGCTGATGTATGTACTCTGAAACCAACTAAATCACCTTTCTGTCTTTCTTTTGACAAATTAAATGGATTATAATCCTTAAGTCTTTGACTGAAAGGCATTTTCTTCCTCTCTGGAATAATTTGTGTTAAATTTTGAATTTTTTTCACTATTATAAGCTTTTCAAAATCCCTTTTAAAATATGCTTATGATACTGTCTTCTATATCTTGATAACTACTTCAGCAAGTCTTCCTGATTCTTCTCTTACAGAGCAAAAGATCACACAAGAAATTTTTGTTACAACTTTATCTTGGGAGCCCAGGTTGTTTTTCTGTGTGCCAGGTTACTCTCAGAATTATTTTTTCCAGAAGTCATTGCTCATTCCTAAAAAAATGTAGCTTGAGCACTTGGCTATGTTAAAACCATTTCTTTAAATGTGTTAGAGTTATGAAATACTTTCAATAGCTCTGTATGACTGCTTTCTCTTGCTCATCTATTTACCATGCTGCCAATGTCTGTGTCATCAGCAAATTTTATCAAGAGTGATTTTTTTAATTTACTTCCAGAGAAGTGAGAAAAATAGTAACTATTATTGGCTGGTTCCAATCCTTGTGAAATCCTGAGAGAAATAACCGTGTTTAAATTTGGGATACTATTTTTTCTATTCATAATGGACTGGAAAGCACTTTGTCATTCTTCTGAGATAAAAGTATATCAACTTGTTTCTTTCTAAACATAGAGCAGAAATGTTTATTGAAAATTGCAGCCATTTTTCTGCAAACGTGAATTACGCATAACGCTTAGGCTTTCTCCCCTAAATATTGCTGTGTGACCCACACATCTGTTCTGTTGCAATATCAGTGGCAGTGCCATGGTTTCTTTCTGACTCACTGACTTTCGTGTCATATGTAGGGTGCTGGAATCACACAGTGTGCAACAGCGAGGGAGTATATGCCCCTTTCTGACTGAAGTGTCATAGGCTGCTTTTTGGGAAAACATGCCCCTATTCACTGGGGAGAAGGGCAAAACTCTTTCTTTCATCATGATGTTCACTACGTCTTCATCATGCATATGTGTTTATACGAGATTAGACTGGATATTGACTATTTAAAAGGACTATGCTTTTGAAAGGTTAGATTTTTCATTTTTTTTGTTTGTAAGTTAACTACACATTGGGGTTTTTATATGTCAGAGGAGTATTTGCAGAGGAAATGATAGAGTACACTTTTCCTAAGAACACAGGTGACAGAATATAAATATCCATTGCTAAGTACCCAAGACTGAGTACTTCTGAATTTGTGAACTCTGTGTTGGGAAGAGCAAGGTTGAAACATTGACAGCTGTAGCAGCAATTTTGATTCACTAAACTCATCCTCATAGTGAATATTTTCTGGCTGATTTTCTAGCACCTAGGTATTACACTATACTTCAATGAGGTTTTTTACATTTAGCACATGTAAGTTGCACACTGACAATACATTACCAACAAACTTTTTGTGGTACCAGCAATAACTAATACATGTGACCACCATGCAGGAAACAGGAATAATATTTTCCACTACAATGCGTACAACTAATCACATGTTTTTTAAGACTGAATTACAAAAATCTACATCTCTCAGTACCCAAAACAAATTGGACGTTGAAGGTTAGGTCATCAGATTGTATAAATCAGCATAGGTATATAAACTTAGAAAGAGCTACATGCATTTAAATTAACTAGTGGTTCAGCACAAATAAAATGTGAGCACATCAGTGTGTTCATTCATGGTTCTGTAATAGTCTACTCTTGAAAATATATTTTTGGAGAATACGAGGTGATATTCAACTGCATTCAAGAAACAGAGTTGCATCAGGATTTATCCTCAAGATCGGGATTTTAGTTTATGTGCGTTATGAGAAGTTTTCCAAAGGGTGACCACCTGCAGCATGAAGAGTTTCCTTCTGTTTCCCTAATTGTTTTGTGAATCAAAACTTGCTCTTGGCCCAAGAAGAAAAAAAAAAAGAGAATTCAATTTCTTCTATATATGCTGCATATCCTAATCAATTTTCTTCAAGTTTGTGCATTTTTTTGTAAATGTATTATGCACACATTTTCATTACTGTCAGTTGGTAAACTGTTCTCCTGATAGGTTGCTAGTATCATTTTTACATTATGCTACATCAGTGTGGTGATACGTGATACAGAAAAAAGAGGTTTTGATTCTTGCCAAGGATTTTCTCAAGAAATTGCAGCCTGAGTTATTTTCTGAACTCAGTATCCATGAAATAGTTGCAAATACACATAAATATTTAACCAATAACCAAATGCCAAATGCTAAAGCTAATCAGAACAATCTTATATTAATTCAAAATATGTTAGGATAAAAAATTAAACATGGTGTAAAATAAGGAAAATATCCACTAATATTTCTAGAGGAAGGAACTGGCGGGGAGATAGAGGAGAGATCACTAGGATAGGAAAATGAAACTAGAGACAGACAACTGTGACTCTGTATTTTTTACATCTGGTAAGATTCCTTGACATATGAAGTCCCCTGTGTGATATAAACAGAGTTCCCCCTCTTTTTTTTCTGTGTCCTTCAACTACTAGAAATGCTTTGGGAAAGACATTTCCGTCTTAATAAGGGTGGTAGATGAGTGCTGAAAAGTTGCAAGAATGCGAGCACTTGGAAAAGTGAAAATTTGAATATAGTACAAATGAAAAATGGAAGTATAATATTGTGAAAAAAAAATTCAAGTCAATTATGCTGAGTTTTAAGAGGAAAAAGTTTTGCACTGGCTTAGAGCTGACTGTTTCCATGTAAGGTATTGTAGCCACAAGTTTATTAAGGGCAAAATGGTTGTGCCAGTAAAAACGTGAGTTTTTTTCATAATTAGATGATAAAGGAGGTGAGAATTGTTTCTCAGAATAAACTGCACTGTGCTACTTGTAATTTCTGTTAGTTGCACTAATAACCATTTCTGAGAGTAAATTCTTCACACTGTTTCAGATATTCTCTCTTTGAATAGTAAGGGCTAATATTATTTGAAGTAGTATTGAAAATTCAAAGACAAAACCAAAAAACACTATATAGATTTTTTTTTTCCAAATAACTGCATAAGTATAGAACATCATGCCACTTCTGTGCTAAGTTTGTTTCATCTCTCTGTTGGGAGTAAGAGAAAAGAGAGAGAGAGACCATAAAAATCAGATATCTAGAATATAAGAAACAAAAGGCTTGAAGTTAGCAGGGAGATGTTATAAAGAAGCACACCAGAAGCAGAAAAGAAAGACAGAAGTTTAAGAGTTTCTTCAAAGGTTGATGATGCTAAATGGAGATATAAGATAGTTAAGAAAATAGTAAGAAACTTTTTTTTTTTTTCATAAGACAGGGAAAATAATACCTGGAAGAATGAATGGATGTCTGCTAGCATAGATTAGACTACTGCTTTATATTGTAACTTTCTCAGGCTTTGAGAAATGAAAAAAAGTAAGCATATGAATCACTGAAAGCTGTGAAAAGTAGGCAAGAGCTGGTCTGTCATTTTTCCATTACAATTAAAGCTTCTTTTTTTTTTGCCTGTCTCCTTATTAATAAATGTGCTAGGAAAAAAAATGTTGAAAGAATTACTAAAGATGTCTGCAAGGGGAAAGAAAAGAAAAACATATAAAAAAAAAATATGAAAAGGTACTAGAGTCACAAAATAGACTCTGGTAGTGGTTGCCTGCAGCTACTGGAGCACACATCAAACACAGTGATATTCTAGACAACGTTCTTTAATGTCTAGCATCACCTACAGCATATTAGGATTGAATCCTGTGTCCTGTACTGTACTCTGATCCTAAAGTATATGGATACACTTGACAAGAAAAAGAGAGTTGTTTCCTCTGTTGATTGTTGATGTTCATTGTTGGACATCTTTGTCTCTGTATAAATAATTAAGCATTTCAGCAAATGCTGGAACACAAAATGTCACAGCACCTTTCTTTAGCCACAATATTAGAAAGTCACTTGTTTCCTCTGCTTTAGTTTATGGGTGAGGGACTAAATTTTTTTAATGCCATGAAGTAGCTCCAAGATGAAAAAACTGAGACTCAGCCAGAACACACTAGAAGTTGGTAGACACGGTGCTTTATAGGAAAATATCAAATGTGAATCGGAAGAGTTATCTTAGTCACAGGGAACTGAATCCAATATTCCTAAATAAAAGTATTCCAGAACCTAAAGCAAATCCATAGTCTTTCTAAATCTAACTTTCATATACTTTCATTTATTTTCTCTTTTTGAATAAGGAAAAATAAACTGATTTCATTTCGGCTAAATAAAATATCCATCTTTTTTTTTAATTAAGGAAACAAACACAAACAATGTCATGTAGTTCAAGTAGAAGTATTTAAAAATATTTTTTGTTCACTAGCCAAACCAGTGATTCACCCAATATGGTCTCAACATGAAGCAACAAGAGAGAAGCAGTTAACAGAGATGGATTTGCTTGAATATTGCTAAAGCCAAACTGAGAAACTGTCACTGAGTCATTAGAGTATTCCAAGAACTCTAAGAAATGTCAAGAAAGTTTAGATCATGGTCAGATAATGTCATCTGGATCTAACTGATACAGCTGTGAGTCTTCAACCCAGCTTCAGGACTTTGCTGTTGGAGCAAAATCTTTGTCCACACTCAAATGTAAGATATGCCTGATCAGCTCAATTATCTGCATTTCTGCTCTGAGAGGAGGCAACCAACTGTCTTAGTTCTGCAGAGTGAGCTTTTTTGCTCAGGATCTGCTGTGGCAACAAGCACAATGAGAAAAAGGCATGGGTGATAATGGTTCTTCTAGCTGTTTTAATGCCAATGAAAGTCCAAGTCCTTCTTCATGTTACTTGCCTTTTCCCCACAATTCATTTCAGCTGAGACAGCTTTTTATTTTTCCTCCTGTTGCAGGAGCTAAGTTTGACCCAGGGAAAGACAAACTATATCTGAAGTCTTGTTTCATTGACACATACCTCTTATTTAAATCAAAGTTTATGTTTGGCACTCTCAAGTGCAAAGCTCAAGGCCATCCACAACTTCACTGGGCGACCTGTTCCAGTGTCTCACCACCCTCATCATAAAACTTTTCTTCCTTATGCCCAATCTAAATCTTTCCTCTCTCAGGTTAAAACTGCTGCCCCTTGTCCTGTCACTACAGGCTTGGTAAAAAGTCTCCCTCTGTCTTTCTTTTGACTCCCCTTATACACTGAAAGGCAGCAATAAGGCCTCCCTGACGCCTTCTTTTCTCCAGGCTGAACAACCCCAACTCGCTCTAGCCTTTTTTTGCAGAAGTGTTCCAGTCCTCTGATCATTTTTATGGCCCTGCTCTGGATATGCTCCAACAGGTCCATGCCTTTCTTGTACAGGGGACCCCAGAGCTGGACACAGGACTCCAGGTCAGGTCTCACGAGAGTAGAGTAGAGGAGAAAGATCACCTCCCTCAACCTGCTGATCACACTTCTTTTGATGCAGCCCAGGATACAATTGTCTTTCTGGGTTACAGGTGCACATTGTCAGCTCATGTCCAGTTTTTCATCCACCAGTATTCCCAAATCTCCACAGGATTGTCCTCGATTCATTCATCCTCCAGTCTGTATTGATATTGTGGATTGCCCTGATCCTATTGCAGGACCGTACACTTGGCCTTGTTGAACTTCATCAAGTTCCCATTGGCCGACATCTCTAGCCTGTCAAGATCCCTCTTGATGACATCTCTTCCTTCTAGCAAATTGTACCACACAACTTGGTGTCATCTACAAATTTGCAGAGGGTGCACTCAGTTCCATTGATGAAGATATTAAGTAGTATCAGTCCCAGTTGTGAGAATTGCTCCTAAGAAGTTAAAAACACTGGTGTTCACTTATCTCTGATACAAACACTGTGCGTGGATATCCGCAAGGTCATAGGATCATAGAATCATTAAGGTTGGAAGAGACCTCAGAGATCATCCAGTCCAACCGTCCCCCCCCCACCTGTTACCCGCTAAAACATGTCCCTAAGTACCACATCTAACCTTTCTTTAAACACACCCACGGACGGTGACTCCACCACCTCCCTGGGCAACTCGTTCCAATGCCCAACCCCCCTCTCCGAGAAGGAATTTCTCCTAACCTCCAACCAGAACCTCCCCTGGCGCAACTTGCAGCTGTTCCCTCTTGTCCTGTCGCTAGTTATCTGTGAGAAGAGGCCAACCCCCAGCTCACCACAACTTCCTTTCAGGTAGTTATAGAGGGCAATAAGGTCTGCCCTGAGCCTCCTCTTCTCCAGACTAAACAGTCCCAGTTCCCTCAGCCGCTCCTCATAAGACCTGTGCTCCAGACCCTTCACCAGTTTCGTTGCCCTTCTCTGGACATGCTCCAGGGCCTTGATGTCTTTCTTGTGGTGAAGGGCCCAAAACTGGACACAGTACTCAAGGTGCGGCCTCACGAGGGCTGAGTACAGGGAGACAATCACTTCCCTACTCCTTTTGGCTTTTCCCCTTTTTTTTTCCTTTATTTTTCTTGGTTCTATTTTTCTTTTTCCTTTTTTCCTTTTTTTTTTTTTTTTTCTGCAGTGCACTGACAAGCATGGGATCATAGATTTGCAGTTTTTACAATTTTTGTAAAAATATCTACCTTCCATTACCCATTGCTATTTCTCTTACCATGTATGTTCTCCTGTGAAGACTCTTTAGATTGTTTCTTCTCCATTTTAGATAGTTGATTTTTTTGTGACTCAGACAGATGTGTCTGTGACCATCTCTGCTTTGACGGGTATTGCCTTTCTTTGAACAGATCTAGTACTGTCTTTCTGTTTTGCTGCCTTTTTTTTCATCTGACTGAATTGTCTCTATGGATTGAGGCTACTCTTTCTTTGTGAACAGGAGGTGAATGTCAAGGGCATGATTTGTCTCACCAAAGCCAGAAGTTGCAATGTAGATATCTGTGTCTTATCAAGTCACCTACTACTCTCCTAATGTTTGTATGTAGAAAAACATGCCACTCAGAGTAAGATTCCTCTCATCTTAGAGGAGACATCTAAAGTGACTCTGATGTATTATATCCTGCATTGGTCGTTTTCTCTCCATTTATTACAGGGACTGATGATCATGAAAGACTCAGATGCAGATGGCTACATTTGAGAATGTTGAAGCGAGCTGAACAGGAAACATCTCCAAGCTAGTGGCTGATTTTATCCAGGTAAATGGAAAGGAGAAACTGAAGAAAAAGTGTGTGGTATGAACACTGATATAACTATTTACTGTTACTACCAATCAATAAACTGGTCGTTTGGAAAGAAAAAAACCCTTTATTCTGCTGGGTTTTGTTTTATGTAAATCCCCCAAACCATCTTGATCTCTTTTATGTTTTAATACTATAGCTTATAGAGAAAAGCCTGTCTGAAAATCCCACCAATAAAGGCCCTTCTCATTCTAGCATCTTCAACATCTGTGGAAAACAAAAATAAAATACAAAAATTAGACCCTGTTAAAGAACCTAGCTCTGCAGGGAGGATTTTACTAGTGTGTGAATAAATAAAACCATTTGTCCTTATGGACTCATGCTGACTGTGTACAGAGGAGGTTGGGCTTCTTCCCACCCCCACTCAAGATGTTGTTGTTAGAAGAAGGTTATGTGTTCACCAGCTTGTTTTTGTTTCTTTAAAAAAACCCACATAGACAGCAACCTTATAAGTCAGTGGAAGCAAATGAGAAAACAACTATATAAAAAAGACATATATTTATAATGCTTGCATAAATAAACCATCAGCTGCTCTTATCATATATTTTCCCTAGAAATATTTTAATCCTCGTGGAAAGCCACCACTGCCCCTTTTTTTCATATTTATAACAGATTTTTCATCCTACACATGACTTGTAGCATTATATGTTATTAAATTTGTCTGACACTTTCTTTTTAAAACATTGTTATTAGTTACGTGTAACTTCATACAACTGTAACTGCATATGCCCGGTTTTCCATGCTGGCAACCTGTTTCGTGAATTTTTATTTTTTTAATGGAGGGATCTAGTGAGCCTATTTTTATTTAAACAAATTATTTTACTTACTGTTCCCTTTTAGCTCTCCTCAACCCATTCTGGTCAGTCTTTTCCCGCTTTCTTAATGACATGGTTTCAGAGGAAAGTCTTGTCTAAATATCCTATAAGGAATTTTCAGGCTACCTTTGATCTAACATTTTTAGTTTGTGTAGAAAAACCAAGAACATTAAAATGATACCAAGTTGGCTGGGGAAATTTATTTAATCATTTTAAAATATTGCTGGAAATATTTTTTCCTGTGTTTTGTATTTTTGGAACACTAAAAGACACAGCCTTGTGGAATTCCACTCAATTTGGATAAGACTTTTAAAAAACTACTGTTTGTACATACATTGAGCATTGGATCTCATTTTTAACAGCTAAACATTCTTGGAGTCTATCTCCACTGAGCACGTACGTATTTCTTCCATCTTTTAACACTGATCTAATGGTGTAAGCAGAATCTCTTAAAACTTTCAGAACTTGATGAAAAGGCTATTAGATGACATTTCTGGATGAGTAGTGCTCCTAAGAGCTGGCCAAGGGATAGAATAAGGATAAGCAGTAACTCAAAGTTCATTAATGAGAGACACAGAATCCCCCAAACTAGCCTGAGTTTGAATCCCTCCCCACTCCCATTTTCTGCTCATGAAAGGAAAGCACAAAATAAAGGAGAAACACAATAAAACAAAACCAAAGAAATCTCACTGGCAGCAAGTGGTGATAGTGCTAGCTTTGTCATCTATCATGTTTGATTCAGCTCTCAGAGATTTCAGTGAATACTTTTTCCTTCTATTTCAGTCTTCTCTCTTCAGACTCTTGTACCATTTTCATCACTTTAGCAAGTGCTTAATTTCACTGATTGAAAAGAATGCGTCTCTACCTGAGCTTACAAAATAGCCTGTGTTTTGTCACTTAACAGTTTCAGCGGGCATTTTATAGAGTTATACATTTCAATCTCTTTTTCCTAGTGTAAAGGGAGCATTTTTTGTGGTAAGAACATTTCTCTGTACAGATTACAGGCACATGCATGGCTTTTGCAAGTGCAAGGGTAGTTGTTGCTGTTTGTTTTTCCTAAAGGGCTTTCAGAAATCCTAGACATTTCAAAATATGATTCTTTCTGTATGAAACGTTCTTACTTTTTTCATCTGTAGAGAGAAAACATAAAAATTTACATATTTTAAAAAGAAAATGCCTACTATATAAAGGGCACTTCTTTCATATGTTAAGCAAGATCAGTCCATTTTTATCACATTTTTGGTTCCAGAAAATGACAACACTGTCTTTGAGGAATGAGAGCCCCTTCCACAGCTGCTGCATGTCAATAGCCTTGCTGTATCAGCAACATGCTTAAACAGTCTGGGATGACAGGAATGCTATTTCCTTTCTCTCTCCAGGTGGGAGCCACTCCCCACTCTTTCCATGATTAAAGAGTGACCTTAATGTCAGCTGCCTGGGATTCAGGAAATATACCACCTTTTTGTAATGACAGTTTTAGGAATCCAGGTTTTAGTACATGAAAGTCGGTTGTTGAGGGTTTTTATTTTGTTGGGGGTTTTGTTGGTTTTTCTGAGGGTGGGGAAAGTAGAGGAAGCAGGATCTCTTTTATGTAATCAGTATGTTCACTGGGGTAACTCTTAGCTTGTTTTTAACCAAGAAGGATTACATAGTGATGTGCTAGTTCAGTTATGAACGACATTCACACAGGACTTTTCAAGTGCTTTTCACCAGTAGTACCTTGGAGCATAACCTACATAACATGTGTGGCTCTGCTCAGTAGTATTCTTTCAAATACAGATTTGTATCTCCTGGGTCATAAGAGGTATGTCAGGTAAAGAGTAATCTTTCTTACAGAACAAACAAACTCATATGTCATAATTGAGTGAAATCATGCTAACTTCATTCTTTTGACTTACTGATGACAAGGAAGTCCCATGGCGATGACACACAATCCTAGGCTGACCTGCATTTTACCACAAGCATACTGTCTCTGCTCACTAAAAATTTTCTTCTCAGCCCTTGATATGCAGTGACTTAGACAAACTAAGTTCCATCTCCATACATTCCATCATTTGTATTATTTCTAAAGAAACTCATATGTGTATCAAGTATGACTTAGACTTTTTAGATGCACTTGAAATCAGCAGGGAAAATAGCTGCATTATGTTTATGGTAGCAAAAAATGCAACTTGCTAGGAGTTCTGGTGGGATTACTTCAGAATAATCTAGTTTGGTTGTTNCCAGTCCCTTTATAGGGGCGTGACGTCACGTGGTGTGGAATAGCGGCCGGCCCGGCCCGGCTCACCTGGCCCGGGCCTGAGCATTAACCCCGGCCTGGCCAGAGCCAGGACAGTTGTGTAGCCTTAATTTTCATTAACTGTTAAGGACCATGGAGACATGTCAGTCATCTGACTTAGATGCCTGAACTAGACACCGTATGAGTACATGAGCTCCCTCTGAACACCTTCAAAGCACCTGTCTTTCATAGGCTGTATGATTAGATGCACAAGTTTTTGAGTACAGAAAATGCAGAAGCTTGCTTTAGAAGGGCTTGTTCACTAGACTTTTCAAGATAATTCAAAGTCATATGCAAAAATTGTATGGGCTGGATTTTATATTAAAAGTTATGAGAAGAGATCTTGCAGATGAAGTCAGAAATGTAGCTTAAGAGCTTTATAGTCTATTTTTTTGTTTATAGGTTTAATTCCCTAGTTCTCACTTGGAGAAAATACTGAAATTTGAAGTTGCAAAAGACAAAGGGAATGTTAAGTGTATCTGAACACTAAACCATAGATAGATACAAAAAACACATGTCAAATACTTGCAAAAGACATGCAAAATTTAGCAAGAGAATAGAAAGCAACTCAGAGGATCAGCAAAATGAAATATTTCCTGTTTCTGAAGAAAAAGACTTTCTGCCTGAGGAATAGATGTGAATGCTTCATTTTATTTCCCGTGCCCAGCTCCCCCCACCCCCGACTGACAAACAAATTACCTTTATATTAGGCATGCAGAAAGAGGGGGAAAAGTGATACTTTGCATCAAATGTAAAAGTTAACCATGACTCTTTGGCTAAGAATGACACAGAGAGTTTTAATAGATAAAGATGTCACAGATAATTTTGCATAGGTGACTACTGTGTGGTCCTGCCCCTGTGTTAGTTGGTGCTTATACAAACAACATCTCAATTAAGGAGTGTTTGTCCTGAGGTATGCGTTCTAGTTTGCATGCTAGGTGAAGAAACCTGAACCAATCTTTGTCATTGGGGGTGTACAACTTTGTAACATTTTGTGTATAAATATGACAAGAGAACTGGCACACTCGGTGTGCTTGATTTGATGGAAATCCACCGAGCATCCAGGCCTGAATAAAAGCAATATCCTCTGCCTGTGAGAATTGGCTTATTGCACGCCAGGCAATGAATCCGCTTTTCAGATAACAAAAGCATTGGTTAGATTTCTAATCTTGTAAACATCTAGCTACCAAGATCTCAGATATTTTCATTCTGTTTAAGAATAAATCTTTTGAAGATTAGAGAGAATAAAGCAGGACACTGGACTTGATGAATATTTCCAAATTAATCTCCTATACAAGACTTCTTGAATGTTATTTTTCATTGAGTGCTTTCCCAAAACCCTAGTGTTACAAAACTAAAAGTGTATTTGCAGCCCAACTCAGGCAGACCAAAAGAAGATACAACTATTTTTCTGAAGACGACCTTTGCAAACAAAGTACAAATGGAATACCTCCAAGATCAAATAAAAAAGTATACTCGGTTCCTCAACTGTTATCCTTTCATTACCATATAATTGTACTAGGTTCAGGCTGTACTAATTGTTACAGAAGTTGGACTAGCAGCCACACTCTTGCAGCAGCAGGAGGAAGAGTTGCTATGAAACTAATTACAGCTATCAGCAGTGGTTCTGTTTTAAATGGTCTATGAATTAGGCAGTCTCCTAGAAGCACACACAAGTGAATTTGCCATTAACAATGAACAGCTCTGTGAAAAGAACACAGTGTAAATTTATTTAGTCCATCCTGGGATTAGGCAGACAGCTCTACTCTTATTTGGCCTCTGAAGTAAATTTCAGTGGTAAACTTAAGAGTCTTTTCCCCAGAAAAGTGGATTTTGCCAAATACTTGGTGCCTTATTGCAATACAGACCATATTCCAATTCCAATTACACTAATGCAAGCTGTGAGTAACTTCATTGTGCTTGCTGGAATTACTCTAGATTTACAACAGTGTTATCTGAGATTTACACCTCTATAAATTAATCTAAAATGTGGCCACACGGTCTAGCTGGTTGTTAGCTTAATAGGAAAAATACAGTTGCATAAATAGTTGATGTCTTTCATACTAATTTGGGACCTCCTCACAGTTGTTTGCTTACCCATTTATATTAATTTACAACACCAGAAACATGTCCAATTAATAAGAGAGGTAATTCACTCACACTTCATGATTGGCAAAACATTTTTGCTTGATGTTACACCAATCCCTATATAATATTTCTCTCTCTTCAATGTTTGGTACTATTCTTAACACTTTAAAGATGGTAGAGATTTGTTGAATTATGACATCTTGTTTATAAGGTTGTGGAAAGAACCTTTTTTTTTTTTTTCATACTGGTGGCTAAACAAGTCAGAGCTATAGATTAGAACTGACCTAGCAGAGAAACAGCAAATTGTATGTATTCAAGGAACATGCATCATGGAAAAAGGACTGTAATATTAAAATTATCACATGAGATATAGGTCTCTCAGTCACTTTTCTTCAAAAATCTGATTCTTGTTTGGGATCTAGAATTTTTGCAGCTACAGTTACAATTAAGACAAACCACATTTTCTTTTATATAAAGTGGATTGCTTCTAAAACTTGAAGGAAATTAGATGTGCCCTCTGTCTCCCTTCTTGCACCTTCCATTGATTCGTTACTAAATTTTTCATAGAAGAATTTCATATAACAGAAGTTGTAGAGGAAAAATCATGGAAATTATGATTACACTCATTTAAGCTGTTCTCAAGTCTATTAGTGAGCTAAAGCCAGGTTGCGTTACCTCCCACAGGCCTCATTGTTCACTCTTTGAGGCAATAAAATAGTTGCTCCAGAGCCATTACTGTATATGAGATAAGTTGCTGCAGTTTCCTTCAATGAGGAACCTGACCCAAGGACTTTATAGCAACAGATCATCTAGTTTCTACGTAGATACTTTAACTCTTGTTCCTCTGCATCCAACAGAGTAAAATAACAGTGATGCTACTGTAGACAAGGACTTTCCTAACCTACATGTAGGGAAAATGTCCTTTCTTGGAAATTACAGTTATGCCACCATAGGAAGATAATAGTGTGTCAAAAAATCTGCTCCGTTTTATGGTCATTTTAACCATGTACTCCAAAATCAACAACGTTCACCAAACACCAAACCTGACTTGGGTAGAAAAAAAAAAAGAAGAAAGAAAAAAAGAAAAAAGAAAAAAGAGAAAATAAAAAATAAAAAAGGAAAAGGAAAAGGAAAAGGAAAAAGGTGGGAAAAGGTGGAAAAAGGTGGAAAAAGGTGGAAAAAGGAAAAAACGAAAAAAGTCAATTTGAAAGGAAATGTGTAACAGGAAACACAGGTGATATGTCATCAGTTGAGCACTGTACGACTACTTGGGCAGGTACAAAGTTGATGTGTAATGTTCCTTTTCCTTTATTGTTTTGAATGGTACTATGAAAAACATTTCATTGTCTTTTCCGTAGAGACTGGTAAGTATGTTTGGATATCGAAGAGCTTACATCTATTTTGTCTTACTGACAGTGGCGCAATAAAACAATTATATTTTTTTTCTTTGTCTCACACATACATGTACAAATGCACAAATACACCCTTGTCAGCTAACTTACATTCTTAATCTTTCTTTTTTCCTTTGAGGTAAGAAGTCATGAAGACAGAACAGAGGAATTTATTTTGGTTTTCCTGTTATACTTACTGAAGAAAGTGGTGTAGGGAGAGTTCAAGGATGGAAAACTGTCTTTGTTATACAGTACTGCTGCACAGTATTTTGATCTGGATATTCGTTAATGCACTGTCATTACAGAGTATTCATTATTGTTGTTGTTGCTGTTATTAACTTAGTTTCCAAGCTCAGCTCTACTTCTATATACAAACATATAAAGTGTTGGGGTTTTTTTCCTGCTTTTTATATTATTTGCAAAACTGCTAAGATTCCTACAATTCAAATCGCTTCAGAAATCAAGAGATAACAAGCAGCTAACCAGTGTACTGTATCTGAATGCTTAGTCCGCTTGCACACTGTAAAGCTTCCATCAGTTTTCAAACGCAAAGTAAAACCTTAATGCTGGTTACCCATTGGGAAAGTGACAACTCCTGAAGGAAAAATTGTGATTACATTTAATCAAATGGGGCAAATAAAAGCAACTGCAAAAATTGCCAGCGGTCACATAGGTACTCACAAGATAGCTCTGGGATGTTGCAATTATGAACAAATCAGTACTATGCCACCTCCTAGAAAGAAACAAAACACACTTTGGCTTTTATGTACTTTAATTAGGTGGAAAAGACTTGGTACAAGACAACTAAAAATCACCATTTACTTGTTAAATTAGTGATACTTTCTGCTAGTTTTGGTGTCAGGTAACAACAGTTTAATTTGCTGGCATAGCTTATGTCAGTTAACCTAGTGCAATAAACTGTGCCCGAGAAAACAATATGTTTTCTCTTTAGTTTGTATCAAAATGTAAAATTTAAAAAAGAAAAATCACTTGTGCTATATCAGGAAGGGTTTGTAATCTAGACGTGGTCAAAATGCTTGTAAAGTGCTGGAAAATAACTAGGAAAATGTAAGTTTGAACGTCATAATTCTTATGATTTAAATGGCAATGTTTGACATCCTTTATGACTCTGGCTTTCTATTAGTGATATTAATTTACTTGTACGATTGCTTTCTCACCACGTCCACAACTATGTTAACTGAATATTCCATAGATAATAAAGTGTTGTTATACCTAGCTTACAGGCATGGAGCTGAGGTTCAGAGGATACTATGGGTGGTTTTATTACACAACACAGGTATCTGACTGTGAAACATAGTGCAAACTTGAGATGATCAGAATACGCACTTGGTTGCTATTTGTTGCATACTTAAGGGATTTAAGTATTCAATATTAAAATTTTCTAGGCATCCAAAAAGTGTATATCTTAACATGCCCAGATGTCTTGACAGTGCTTAAAAACTTGATAGATTGCCTTATGCTAAAAGTCTCAAAGGAACTACAAACTAAATATATATTTTCCTGTCCCATCCATGAACATGCTCTAGTAGATGTTCTCAGAACAAGCCTGCTAAACCACACCATGTGCAAGAAACCATTGCCTGCTGTGGTGCCATCATTTTCTCCTAAGAAGATAGTAAGAGCAAAACTGTCATTCAGATATGAGAAATTATGTTTAATTCTTCTTCTCATTGGGTCAATTTGAATGAGTGTATCTGAAACACCAGAGCATGAAATAGTATGTAGCATCAAATACACAGTAGGTTCTGATGGGATAATTTTGTCCTTTCAAATCTAACTCAATTTGTACAGAATAATTTGAAAGAATAAAAATAGCAAGTTAGGGCATGAATACAGGGGTGGGTGCAAACGGGCTCCGGCACAGATTGGCTTGGCAGTGTGGGTATACTGCTATGGGGTTTTGTCCCCATAAACACTAGACTCAAGCTGGCTCAACACAGCTGCCACAGAGCACTGGAAAAGCAACCTCACGTCTGCTGGCAATTGGTTTCGGCTCTATAAACTGCTGGGTACTATACTTGCTAGAGGGGCTATTCCACTTTCTAGTATTTCCTTAATGCAGAATACATTTTTGAGAATTAAAGAATAGATATGAATCTCTCAATTACAGACCAGTAAATGACTGGCTATGAATATCCAAAAGCAAGTTATTTCATTGCTTTTCTGTTTGTATCTGGGACAGAAATACAAATTATAAGCAGATGAACCATGTTTCCTTTAGAGTTACAACCATGTCTCCTTTAGAGTTACAACCATGTCAAAGCCAATATTTTTAGCCTCCAACTAAACAAGATTGGGAGTCAAAAGAAGAAAAAAAATGTACTACAAGTGCAGGAATCACTGTTAAAATCAGTGTTTAGCGATGACTCAGCAAGGCATTTGACACTGTCTCCCACGGCATCCTTGTGGGCAAGCTGAGGAGGTGTGGCCTGGATGATCAGGTAGTGAGGTGGATTGTGCGCTGGCTGGAGGACAGATGTCAGAGGGTTGTGGTCAATGGGGCCAAATCTAGTTGGAGGCCTGTGATTAGTGGAGTCCCTCAGGGGTCAGTGCTGGGTCCGGTGCTATTCAATATCTTCATCAGCGACCTTGATGAGGGAACAGAGTGTACCCTCAGCAAGTTTGCTGATGACACTAAACTGGGAGGAGTGGCTGACACACCAGAGGGATGTGCTGCCATTCAGCGGGACCTAGATAGGCTGGAGAGCTGGGCGGGGAGGAACCTGATGAGATTCAACAAGGACAAGTGTAAGGTCTTGCACCTGGGAAAGAAGAATCCCATGTGCCAGTACAGGTTGGGGATTGACCTGCTGGAGAGCAGTGTAGGGGAAAGGGACCTGGGGGTCCTGGTGGACGGGGGAATGACCATGAGCCAGCAATGTGCCCTGGTGGCCAGGAAGGCCAATGGCATCCTGGGGTGCATTAGAAGGGCTGTGGTCAGTAGGTCGAGGGAGGTCCTCCTCCCCCTCTATTCTGCATTGGTGAGGCCGCATCTGGAGTATTGCGTCCAGTTCTGGGCCCCTCAGCTTAAGAAGGACAGGGAACTGCTAGAGAGAGTCCAGCGCAGAGCCACTAAGATGATCAAGGGAGTGGAACATCTCCCTTATGAGGAAAGGCTGAGGGAGCTGGGTCTCTTTAGCTTGGAGAAGAGGAGGCTGAGGGGTGACCTCATCATATAAATATGTTAAGGGTGAGTGTCGGGAAGATGGAGCCAGGCTCTTCTCGGTCTCACTAAGCGATAGGACAAGGGGCAATGGGTGCAAATTGGAGCATAGGAGGTTCCGGGTTAATGTAAGGAAAACTTTTTCACCGTGAGGGTGACAGAGCACTGGCACAGGCTGCCCAGAGAGGTTGTGGAGTCTCCTTCTCTGGAGACATTCAAAACCCGACTGGACGTGTTCCTGAGTGATGTGCTCTAGGTGGCCCTGCCTTGGCAGGGGGAGTTGGACTAGATGATCTTTCGAGGTCCCTTCCAACCCTTGTGATTCTGTGATTCTGTGACTATGAGTCAGGGATATTTCAGTTACTTACTAGAGCGATCGTGAAAAATCTGTGTGTGTATATACATATATGTGGTTACCTCTCTTCAAAACCTACTGCTTGGTAAGATGTGAATATATCTAAGGAGACTTTTTTCGGTACAGTCTTTTACAGTTTACAGGGATGACTGCAGGATTTAAGATAGGAGATGTCAGGCATGGCACAGAATAAGAATTCTTTGCAGACCATGTTATCTTTCCGGCATTTTTCAGGTCTCAGAATGTGCCAAGTGCTTTCCTGGCACACACTAACTCTCAGGTTCTAGTGTACTTTCATCAGAAAAAAAAAACAGACAGCAAAACCAGAGACATACATCCATGACCTACTTTTTGAAACCCGGGAAAACAGACACTCAGAACTTGAGTAAACCAATCAAGCTGACCATCTCTACATATAATTGTCCTTCAGCACTGATAGCTAAAGCTCTGATTCCGGTGGGGAAAGAACTCGCTTGAAAACCTAGACATGGGCTTTTAAAATGTCAAAATTTAAAGCTAAAAAAAAAAAAAAGTCAAAGAAAAAGAATTGAACTTGCTATTTTTACTGACAGCTTTAAAGAAGAATAACACTCCTTTTGACCTTGACAATTATCAATTCCCTATTTGGCTTTTCTTTTTTTTTGAGTGTGTGTGTTTTGCCAGGTTTTACAAAGTTTCGACACTAAAGAAGATAAATGACAATGAATGGTATCAGGTGTCCTTCAGTATTTTCTGCAGTGCCCAGGGGTTCCACTTGCTTTTAGTATACTCAGCACAGCGATGGGCTGTGCTAAGCATTTTATTGAATTTGTAGTCAAGGTGCCAGTGCAATAATCATCTTCTGTGTAATTTGCCTTCTGGGACAAAATTTGTTAGCCAAATATCCTCTCTTCTTCATTCTTTTTTGGTAAAGCTGAGCAGGTTTGAGTGAAACTGAAAACCTGAGAAAAATTATTCTTTAATTTCTATACTGTCCTCATTTCAATATACAAATATTTTAAATTAGTTCTCAAGAAAAAGTACCAAAGGGAGTCTTCATTTTTCAGTATTTCTGTCTGAGGAGAAACCAGGAATATTAAAACTGTAGAAATAATAACTTGGAAAATGTATCAGCTTCAATGAGAGATGACTGAAACACACACATTGGCTGATAATTTTGCTGATGTCATAAACTGTGCAAATAAGATTGAAAGTATAAAACAAATAAATAATTTTAGAAAAAATATTCTATTGGGGGGGTCTGAAAGCTTGTTAATGTTATGAAAACAAATAATCCCATGAAGGGTGTGTCTCCATATTTCCAGGCATATGTGTTTTCTTAGATAATTTCCAGTGCTGTGCTTTCTCAGATAATTTCCAACACTATCCCAGAAATCTTCGACCTGCCATTTAAACCAGATAACTTCAGCATGTGCAATATATAAACAGTGTTTCATCGTATACAAATATCACTCTGACTAGCTGCAGTACAGGCTTCAAATTATTTCAGACATTTTGAATTTAAAGAAACCTCACAAAAACCCTAGCTATAATATTACTTGAATGCCACACATATGAACCAGAGAAGAGGCAAATTAAAGGGCCATATGGTACGGACATAGCTAAGGCTTCCTACTGAGAGCTAGTACAGTGGCTCCAGACCTGTCTAAATCATTTGTCAAGGATCACTCCCCCAATCAGACTAATATAGCAGTGTAGATGTAAAAGCTTATCTCTTAAATCGCGTTCTCTTGTATGTGAGTATTTCATTTCGTGCTTGCCTCAGTTTATCTGAGGTGAAAAACTCAGTCTTTTCCTGTGAGCAAGCATTGCATCCATTCTTCAAAAAAAAAAAGACAGAGGTTTTTCCATCAAAAAAATAAATTGTGCTTATGTTTTATATAAGCCTATTTGATTCGGATGTGGACAATCAGGATTGACTGCTTTCCTGAACCTGTTGGAAATCTCCCACAGAACTGCTTTATCAAACCAAATGTCTGATAGATCTGGAGGTAGAATGACTTCCATTTCTCCTGTGTTTTAGATGAAAAATTAATAGATTTGGTTGGTCAGAAAACCAGTACAAGAACTAGTTGAACAAACAGAGAATAGGAAGGAAACAACTTCTTCCAGCTGAAGTGCCCAGATCAGTCGGCAAAAATGTACTGACCTTCTAAGGGGAGTGGGAAATATGATGGTCCTCCCCACCCACCCCCCATCTCCCTGATCTAAAAAACATTACCATTCACACATTTTATGAGGTGGCAAATGCTGTCAGTACAAATTCCAGACCAGACTGGGCTTTGCAAGAGAGCTGGGTCTACTGTTTGTGTAGGTAGGAGATAGTCACCAAGTTTCCCAAATGAGGGAAGATCTTACAGGCATAGAAACAGAACGTAGATAGGAAATTCTGAAGCTAACATGGAAATGATTGCTGCAGTTGCAAATGCCTTAGTTCTGTATCAGTTTCACTAAATATTTTTTTCTGGAACATCACTAGTTTATATGTCAGTATGTGGTATTTATTTGATTGCAAGGAGCTAAAACCCCAGACAGTTTCATCTTCCACAGTATGAAATTCACATTCCCTCTTTCACAGACATGAGCTAGTCTCACCCCTCACTGAGCTCATGACTATGTGAGCTCTGAGTCATATTTTACAGCAAAACTTCTGTTCAAGTCAGTAGAGCTTGGATTCATCTCACCAAACTTCTGGAATGTGATTAATCTGGCTTGTTTTGGATTCCCGCTTTAGGATGAGATGAATCACCTTGCATCAGTGCCTGTTTTTCTCCAGTGACTGCAAAAGAACTCTAGATAACTGGCTCAGGTGCAGATTTCTGCTCCGGATGTCTAAAGTTAGGTGAAATAAGCCTGAGTTGAGTGTTTTGTTTTTTACTTTTACTCCAGCAAAGGCTACAGACAAACAAAGTAGGTGCAGCAGAGGCTACAGAGCCTACCTTTTTGCTTACTTATTCCTTAACAAAAGCACAGGCTTCATCAATACATCTTCTAGCTAGATTTTTAAAAGAAGTACTGAAAGTTCCTTTCTAGAAACAAAAAATAAATTAAATAATGATAGCATACAATCCTCTGTGTGCAATAATGGCTTTTTTTTTCCCCAGAAAGTTGTCAAACTTCAGTAACTGTCAGCTGGAGCTTATAGTTCCAAAGGAAGATCAAAGAGAGTTGACATAATGCATAAAATGTATATGTTTCTAATATATCACAAGCATTCACATTGCAGTGACTGCAACACATTTCTTAGTAATAGGCGTTAAGTCATACCATTTGGTTTAGTTTTGGGGTTTTGATTTAGAACATTCCAATTTAGGTATTGCCATGCTGAACATTGTTTTCTAATCTAGCTGAATCACTTTATTCATCACAGTGTAATTCTGGTTTTCCTACTGTATTTTGACCTACAGTGAGACCTTACTGAAAGAATAGATGTTGAAGGGATTGAAGGATTCTCAATCAATTGACGGATTGCCATCAGCTTCACAGTAATTTTCAATTCTTATGCATGAACCTCATGACAGAGCATAAATATATTAATCACAAAAATGCAATATATATTTATCACCAAAATGTTATATATATTTATTGATAGCAGAACGCATACATAATGCTTTTTAAATTATAAAATCTATAGAAGGTGTTGCCTAGAGAAGAATACTTTGTATATAGTATAGGTAGATATGTATATGTATGCATATGTACACATATACGCAGAAATACACACATGCATACATTTCTTTATATGGCTGGAATCGTGGAGGGAAAATAGAGACATTTCTTATGAATTACAAATGAAAGTTTAATCTTGACAAGGCTTTATTTGTTCAAGAATCAAATCCCTTCTCTGGTTCCTCAAAAAGCCAATTATCAGAAAGATTCTCTTTCGCTACTGACATTAACAGATAGACATTGATGACAGTTTAACTTGGTTTCAACATAGCTCTTGGGCCACAGCTGCTTACCAGGCAATCTAAGTACCACTCGAACGCTCAGTTGCAGATTGACCTTGTGGTAATTGAGGTTATGAAAAGGCTCTTGTTCTCTAAAATCTCAAATGAACACCTCTCCCTTTGGGAGACAGAAGGATATTCAGCAATAGCAGACCCGCTGAACCTGTAAGATTCTTTCTGCCACTCTGGTCTGTGCTGAGGTCAGGATGAGAAACAAATGTCTATGACGTGTTATGAGGAATGTAATAGAGTAGCAAGTTATTTAAAAATTATCTGGACTGCAATTATTTTCCCTTAATCGTGTCCTATTCTGCGACCCCCAAAAAGATTTGCTAAGTATTTGAAAACATATTTTTAGAATTTTTTTCACTTGTATCAAAAGGAGTACTTTGTATTCTTGTTCTTGACTTTCTCGGTATTTTCTCTAAAAAAAATAAAATAAAAGAAATGAGAAGTAATGACAGGTTAATCTCTATTTTTTTTGAAGCACAGAACCATCTGCTGAAGTTATCAAGGACTTCATTTTGCAGCATGAGCCAACATTTGAACATCTCTGCCCCTGCCAGTAATTAACATTACAGTCAATGGGAATTAATGTTGAGGCTTTCAGAGGAAATGTGGGTAATTAAACTAATCACAACAAGTACACAACAATTATTGTTATTATTTTAAATCTCAAGTCAATTAGCTATGCTAGCCACTTTCTTTGGCAAAAGCTTGCTATTTAGGGTAGCTAAATATAAGATTAAAATTAGTGATGGTAGAACATATTTTAGCAACTCAACTTAGGTTAAGACTTACAGTATTGTTTTGATTTAAATGCCATATACAAAATTAAGAGAAGATTGGCCAGAGGCTGAGCCTTTTTTTTTAACAACCCGTTAATAGTTATTGGGTCTGAATGCCCTACTGGAGATAAAAAAGGGGTTAACTCAGAAGGAGCTGAGAACAGACAGAGATGCTCCACATGAAAATCTGATTGATGAGCACCATGAATTTAACAAGCTGACTTATCTGAAGATTTTGATCTGTGTAACAAGTACACTAACATATATTAATCATTCTTAGACAGGTGAAGTCAATCACTATCTTGTATAACTAGGGACTTATTTGAAGTCTATTATTATTACTAACAATTGTGTGCCAAAATTTTGTTGTGATTGGTTAATAGCATTAATCGACCTTACCCTCTAGCTTACATTTTCAGGCAGTCTTATGCCATAGCTTTAACAAATATTTGCTTGGAAGTAATTATTATTCTTCAGTTTAAAGAAAAACATATAAATTAATCAGGAAAGCAACAATATAAGGATCAGAGCCGCTGGATATCATGGTGCCTAGGATATAGAGAAAGTAGTTGCCTTTCCATCCACTACAGTTGCATGCCATACAGGCAAGATATTTTCTCCATAAAGTGCTGCCCTGGTGACTTTGAATCTAGACCATAACATGAAATGACACCTTGAACTCCTGCATCAGACCTTGAGGGATGCAACTTCTATTGCTTTCTGAGCTCAGGAGAAAATGGGTGCCAGAAACACCTTCTTCTCGCATTCCTCTGCCTCCCTCCCTTCGTATTTTTCAGTTAAGGTTTCATGAAATGTTACTCTGGGCACAAGTTCCTCTAGAAGAAGAGTGCTTTGTATGTCTCTGTGTGTGTATGTATGTGTGAACTACCACTAAAATATTTCAAGGTAACAGCCTCTTTTTTTCAGTCTTCTTGCAGAAACAAGAGAGGTTTTGATTCTACATCGTACTCCATATGCTGATATGGACAATACTGATATTAAAATCCATTCCAAGTTTACTGAAAGAGGAAAGATGCTATTTGTTTTTCTGGAGGTGGGCTGAGATGAGGGGTTTCAGTTCTTTACAGTAGCAGAAGTATAAGTAGGCTGATTGCACCTTAATGCCAGATATAAAGAAAATAAAGTTGGTTTTGTCCAGAAATACTTATTTTTACTTTTTTTCTCTAAGTGAAAGATCATCTTATCCAAAAAGAACTTTTTAGTGAAAGTTTGGACTGTTTTTTTTCAATATTTCTTTATAAAAGTTATTCTTTTATTTTTATTTTTTTTATTTAACTCTGTTTTCAAAATACTTTTATACATTTCCTGTTTAAATATATAGATATAAGGACATATTTCTTCTGCTAGCTTTTACTTTCCTTCCTGCACTGCCTCTTCCCTAAATCTTAAAGAAGTTCTAACATTGCATTTCTAAGAAATTAAATGCCAATTTTGCCAAGATAGTCTCTATTTTCCATGTGAGAATTTTGTTACCTTTGTGTGAAATTTCATGCCTTGCTGAAACATAGCAAGCAGAATACATATTCCAGTTCTATTTTAAATTATACACAGCGATTTTATATGTCGTGCAAAAATTACAGTTTATTGTGCTGATCAGACTCAGGTCTTCATTTCTAATGTTTACAAACCTTCTCCCGGCCCAAAACCCATATGTATTATCCCAGTTCATAGAATAAACACCTTTCAAGGTACATATTCTCTTGTCTCTTTTTGCTTACTTTTACCTTGTCCTACATCAGACTATGAAAAGGTCAACAACATTTAGTGATGAAGTGAAGAAAAACGGTATTGTTCATTTTTATAAAAAAAAGTAAAAGCTTCCCCTACCACAGGGTCTTGTTATCAGTTTACACATTGAAGCATGTTGCAGGAAATTATGAATGAAAAGATAATAAAATGGCTTTTGACTGTCTCAGTAAAACATGCATGCTGCCAACATTTTTGTCATCAATAATTCTCTCATAAACATGGGTTTCTTCTTTCATTATGCAGGCTGTCATGCTTTATTGAACCACATAATTTCACCTACTTAAAATAAGCAGTGTGTAGTTTCCTCCCCCTTCTGTTTTTTCTTTTGTTGTTTTTTTTGGTTTTTTTTTCAGCTGGACAAGTGCCAGTAGTAATATTTAGAGTATACTAAGTGGACCTCCTATTAAATATTCATTCTTTTGCTCTTCTTTGCAGTCAAAGGTACTGTAACTCCCACTGATTTCCTTTCTGAATACCAGGATTCATTCTATTTATCTGTGATTTAATATCTAGTAAACAGTCTAGGACTTGGAGTTAAGGAGACTGGAAAAGGTTTATGTTTGTTAAAACGGGCAAAAAGATAGGAGACTATGTAAAACAGTTGACTGATATCAAGCCAGCAACATAAACCGATAAGTGTCTCATAAGTAATTATGCTACAAATCGCTACATAATCACTCATCTGCTACTGCAGCAGGTTTTTGTTTGGGCAACTTGTCTCCAACAAAAATTTTGGTTTTTTCCCCTTGAAAACAAGATGGCTGCATAATTTCATGCACAGAAAGAATCAAAACTAGAATCATATTCTAGCTGCCATATACCATTTGGAGCAGAAATAAATCTGATCCAACAATGGTGGCAGTCACCGGTCTACATTTGGCAATGTAGAAATCAGTGACTGCTTGTGATAACACATGCTTTTTATTTTAAGAGGTGACATTTTTAGTTCATTTTATTGAATTAAAGTGTGTTTAGTCATAAATATATGACAGAAATGGTTTCACGAACAGAAAATCAGAATTAGAGGAATGAATAGTGAAAGAATTTGCTGAGCTAGTGAACAAAAAGAATTATACTGTACGTTTCCAAAAGGGCTTACTGTCACGACTAACATTTTCATGACAAAACTCTGCTTTGTTTTACACACACAGACATGAAAAAACGATGGCAATAATGTATGCTAATACTTTATCAGATCCTGCTGTGAGTCACCTTTCTGAAGTTGGCTTTATAAATAATGGTAAGAATGTGCCACATGACATTCATTAGAGTCATAATTTTTCTTCATACTTAAGTAAGATACTATTGTTCAGGAATGAAATGGGGAAAAGATTTACCATATTGTCACCTTTTTTTTTTCCCCATTTGCTCACATCCATTAACAGCTTTTAGGTTGTAACTGAATTTCATTTTCAGAAAGATTAAAACACAGATGGGTAATCAGGAAGAGAAAGCTCAGGAATATCAGAAGAATCACTCTTTAGAATGTCAGCTATGACATGACTATCATAAGCCTCACAGTATATGAATTTAGGGGATTTTGAATCCAAAAGAGTGTATATCCTTCATTCAGGTTGGTAAAAGCTTTATCTGTTTACGTTTTCTGTTTATAGCAGGAAATTCTCTTGTGGTTTGGTCCTGCAGGAATTAAATTACTGGAAATATTCACTTGCCTTGCATAACAGTGATGTGTTTATGCAGATGCTTTGAGTTCAGCATCTGCTAAAAGGTTCTAGAAGATTATGTTTGAAAAGTGTCCTGGTTCAGCCCCAGCTGGTAGCTGAGCCCCACACAGCCGCTCGCTCACTCCCCCGTTAGCAAAACAAGGGGAAGAATGAGAACAGCAAAGGGCAAGCCTTCTTGAGTTGAGATAACGACCGTTTAATGGGCCAAAAAAGGGAGAGGAAAAACAGCAATAAAGAAGCAGTAGTTATAATGGGATGTAAACAAACGCAATGACAGACGGAGCACTTTACCGATCAATGACCAACCCCACAGACCAGATGCTCAGTCCCTAGCCAGACAATCCTGGAGCAGCACCAGCTGCCCCTCCCCGACCAGTCCCCTTTTATAGGGGCATGATGGCACATGGTATGGAGTAGTGGCCAGTTCAGCTCACCTGGCCCGGCTCCTGAAATTTAAACCTATCCTGGCTAAAGCCAGGACATTATCCGTCCCTTATTCCATAACATCTATGTTGTGCCCAGATCACACAGAGATTGTATTCCATCAGTCCATGGGCCATGCTTCTAAAATGTCCATCAGGTTCATTTAGTACTTGATCTTAGGCTCCATCTATTACCACAGTCTCTCTGGGCAGGAGCAGTGGTCTGTATTTTCTGGATTCTGGCGTACTGCATTTGGAGCTTGTGACTGGTCTATCTTGTGTAGTCCATGGTCGCTGTCTGCACATTGGAGATGTTGATCTTCAAGGAGATTGCTGGGCACAGGTTACTGAAGTCCAGTTCTTCATTAATTTGGGTCATTTTTTACCGTAACAACATCAATACATCATACCATTTACTTTATGTGCTATTTTCACCCAAAATCAAGTCCCCCTGGGGTACACATCTGACTTCCCCATCCGTTTTCATCACCCACCAAGTGCACCCTGGTCCCTGAGCAAAATAAATCCCACAGATGGGTTTGCCTTTGCCCAAAGCAGGGAGGACCCAGACTGCCTTCCCCAACACATTCTTCATGCGTAATACAGGAACTTTATCCCCTTCTATAGGAGGTGGACATCTGGACTGGGCAGGGTCAGCCTGATTGATAGAACCCCTAGTATTAACTAACCAGGTGGCTTTTGCTACATGTGCATCCCAACGTTTGAGGGTCCCAACGCTCATTGCCCTCAATGTTGTCTTGAGCAGTCCATTGTACTGTTTGATTTTCCCAGAGGCTGGTGCGTGGTAAGGGATGTGATACACCCACTCAATGCCGTGCTCTTTGGCTCAGTTGTCTATAAGCTTGTTCTGGAAATGAGTCCCATTGTCTGACACAATTGTTTCTGGGGTGCCATGCTGCTGAAGGACCTGCTTTTCAAGGCCCAGGATAGTGTTTTGGGCAGTGGCATGGGGCACAGGGTATGTTTCCAGCCATCCGGTGGTGGCTTCC
>VWZZ01004776.1:0-18990 GCA_013399095.1 Psophia crepitans
ATTTTGAAATCTTTGCCTTCTGGTCAGTACATGATCAGTACTTCCAGTATCCCTGGTGACTGAGGTTTCCCATTCGAGCCCTCTGCATGATTTGTGCAGCCCACTTACTCCACATAGCTTCAGTTGCATGGTGTGTAGAGGGAACCCTCTCTCTGAACATCCAGCCCAGCACTGGCAGTCGGGGTGCCAGGAGGAGCTGTGCTTTAGTACCAGCCACCTCTGAAGCAGCTTGAACCCNCGGGGTGCCAGGAGGAGCTGTGCTTTAGTACCAGCCACCTCTGAAGCAGCTTGAACCCCTTCATATGCTGCCAATATCTCTTTTTTAGTTGGAGTGTAGCAGGCCTTAGAACCTCTGTAACCCCGACTCCAAAACCCCAGGGGTTGACCTTTATCTCAACCTGCCAGAGACTCCAGGTAGGGCCGTTCTCCCCAGCTGCAGTGTAGAGCACATTCTTCACGTCTGGCCCTTCCTGGACTGTCCCAAGAGCTACTGCATAGAATCATAGAATGGTTTGGGTTGGAAGGGACCACAAGGATCATCTAGTTCCACACCTCCCCCCCACCATGGGCACCCTCCACTAGACCAGGTTGCCCAAAGCCCCATCCAACCTGGCCTTGAACACTGCCAGGGATGGGGCCTCAACAACTTCTCTGGGCAACCTGTGCCAGTGCCTCACCACCCTCACAGTAAAGAATTTCTTTCTAAAAGAAAGAATTAATTGTTTCCTGTTCAATTTGTTCAAAGGCTTGTCATTGCCAAGGACCCCATTGGGGGTCTTCTGGGTCACCTGATAGAGGGGGCTTACAATCAGACTGTAATTTGGGATACACATTCTCCAGAAGCCCACAATGCCTAAGAAAGCTTCTGTTTCCTTTTTGTTAGTTGGTGGAGACATGGCTGGTATTTTGTTCATCACATCATCAGGATCTGACGATGCCTATCTTGCCATTTTATTCCTAAAAACTGGATCTCCTGTGCAGGTCCCTTGACCTTACTTCTTTTTATGGCAAAACCAGCTTCCAGAAGGATTTGCACTATTTTCTTTCCTTTCTCAGAAACATCTTCTGCTCTGTTGCCCCTTATGATGATGTCATCAATGTCCTGCAGGTGTTCTGGAGCTTCACCCTTTTCCAGTGCAGCCTGGATCAGTCCGTGGCAAATGGTGGGGCTGTGTTTCCACCCCTGGGGCAGTCGGTTCCAGGCGTACTGGACGCCCTTCCAGGTGAAAGCAAACTGTGGCCTGCACTCTGCCGCCAAAGGGATCGAGAAAAATGCATTAGCAATGTCAATTGTGGCATACCACTTGGCTGCTTTGGACTCCAGTTCATATTGAAGTTCCAGCATGTCTGGCACGGCAGTGCTCATTGGCAGCGTGACTATGATCAGTGGTATAAAGTCTAGTTGGAGGTCAGTCGCTATTGGGGGAGCACAGGGGTCAATACTGGGTCCAGCCCTTTTTAACATCTTCATTAATCATTTGGATGATGAGGCAGGGTGTACCCAGAGCACATTTGCTGATGTGAGGAGTGACTGATATGCCAGAGGGTCATGCTGCCATCCAGGGAGACCTTGACAGGCTGGAGAAATGGGCCAACAGGAACCTCTTAAAGTTCAACAAAGGGAAATGCAAAGTCCTGTGCCTGGGGAGAAATAACCCCAGGCACCAGTACAGGTTGGAAAGCAGCTTTGTAGAAAAGGACCTGGGAGTCCTGGTGGACACCAAGTTGAAGCCAACAACATGCCCCTGTGGCAAAGGCAGTCAACAGCCTCCTGTACTTCATTAGGAAGGGAACTGCCATCTGGCTGAAGTAGCACTGATGATGCCACACCTGGAATGATGTGTCCAGGTCTGGGTCCCCAGAACAAGAGGTATGGAGCTACTGGAGAACGCCCACTGAATGGCCACAAAGATAATTAAGGGACTGGAGCATCTCATGTATAAAGAAAGCCTGTGAGAGCTGAGGCTCAGGGGAGGATCTCAGCAATGTGTACAAAAGGAGGGTGCAAAGAGGATGTAGCCAAGCTCTTCTCAGTGGTGCCCTGTGACAGGACTAGAAGCAACAGGCACAAACTGAAACATAGGAGAATTTCACTGAACAGCAGGAAACACGTATTTTTCTGTGAAAATGACCAAGCACTAGCACAGGTTAGCCAGAGAGGTGGTGGAGTCTCCATCCTTGAAGACATTCAAAACCCATCTGGACATGGCCCTGGGCAACTGGCTCTATGTGGCCCTGCTTGAGCAAGGGGTTGGACCAGATGACCTCCAGAGGCTCCTTCCAGCCTCAACCATTCTGTGATTCTGTCATGTTCCTGGTTAAATCTGTGCACTTTCACCACCTTTGTCTAATCAGCTGCACCCGGCCCCTAATTGCCTTCATCCTCCTTTAGTCAAGGGCAGAAAGGATGGAGCCAGGCCAGCAGTCTGGGTTCTTTCCTACCATCCCTGGCTGAGACAGAGCTGTGAGCAGGTGATCTTTAGCACTTGACTAACTTAGTTTGTAAATACTTCTTATCTTAGTGTATACAGCAGCTTAAGAGCTAGTTATGGACTTCACAGTGCTTTCATTGAGGTGTTCTCCCACTGCAAACCCTTTGTTTTATACAGTCAGCGCAGGGATTGCAGTCACTGATAGAGACTTTCTGGCCAGCATTTTTCTTTCTGGAGGTAACCATGGCCTTCAATGAAAGACGTATTTTAATTTTTGTTTAGGTGATTGGCAGAAACAAAAAATTCATGGTTTCAATTGAGAAGACTAAGGATGCTTTTTGATCTGGTATGGCAGGTGTCTCAACCACCCTGTGTTGGATCTGTGAGGGTCTCTCAAAATCCTTCAGGCATATTCCTTGTGCGCCTGTGCTGGTTCTGCCCTCAGTGCTCATTAACTACTACTCGACGGAGTAGCTAGCTTGTCAAAGTGACAATATCCTACCAAACACTAGCAATTTGTATAATCTTCAGAGGAGGTAAGTGAAAAGGGGAAGTGGAAACTTCCACATCCTCCAACTTGCCTGAAGAGCACAGTACTGCTCAGACCCCTGTACATTCACTACTCTGTGGTACTGTCCTGTATGTATACCATTTCTAGCTGGAAGCTTGGGACCAATTCCACAATAACTAAGGTTGAGATTGTGTTGATAATGGAAGACTGGATGCATTTCTGTCTGCTTCCTGATTAGGAAGCATTAGCTCCTATGGGGTGTTTCTCCCCCAGGCTTTTACTATAAATGTCACCAAAAGTCTTATCCAGCCTTGAAGATTCTCTGTAATTGTCATGTAGGCCCTTGGAATAAAAACCTTTGAAGGATTAATGATTGTTTTCCAGTCCTAAGAGTCTGAACAACAGCTGTGTGGTGAGAAACAAATCCAAGGAGAAATAGCAGAGGTCATCCTTGCTGCCCTCTCTTCCTCTGCCTACCAGTTCCTCATCTGTTGGTGATAGCCTTTTATTCTAGCATTTGAAAAACGTAATGGCCAAATCTCTGTAAGCAGATGTCAAAATAATCTACAACTTTTGCCTGTTCTTCAGTCCTTAATGCTGGGAAGACTTTCTATGCCAGAAAAAAAATTGCTGGAATTTCCATGACACCTATTGTTGATAGGATAATCTGTATTTATTTGAGAAAACTTATGAACTACATAGCATCCTAGTTTTGGGGTTTGGTATTTTATTTTATTTTATTTTATTTTATTTTATTTTATTTTATTTTATTTTATTTTATTTTATTTTATTTTATTTTATTTTATTTTATTTTTTAAAAAACAACCAACCAAACCTTCAAACTTATCCACATGTATATTTTACTTAGTAACCATAGCAAACCGAACACTCCTTCACCTCTGCGCTGGTTTTCCTAATTTTCTTCAGAGTAGCCAGTATGGGGCTGTGTTTTGGCTTTATGCTGAAAATAGTGTTGATAATGTAGAGATGTTTTTGGTGTTGCTGAACAGTGCTTACACAGAGCCAAGGCCTTTTCTGTTTCTCACACACCCCACCAGTGCGTAGGCTGGGGGTGCACAAGAAGCTGGGAGGTGACACAGCCAGAACAGCTGACCCCAGCTGACCAAAGGGATATTACATACTGTATGACATCATGCTCAGCATATAAAGTTGGGGTGAAGAAGAAGAGGGGCAACATTCAGAGTGATGGCATTTGTCTTCCCTAAGAACCGTTACACGTGATGGAGCCCTGCTTTGCCAGAGATGGCTGAACCCCTGCCTGCCCATGGGAAGCGGTGAATGAATTCCTTGTTTTGCTTTGCTTGTGTGAGTGGGTTTTGCTTCACTTACACTGTCTTTATCTCAAAAATCACAAAATAAAAAGTTCTTCCCTGCAGAAGCTGGTTTCTCTGTGTTCCTCAGAACCACTTGGTCTGTCCCTCTGTTAGTTCTTCTGCTCTTTTCTAGCAATTTTGGACATTGCCTGGTTTTGTTTTTCCTTTGGTCCATAACAAAGACCACTTCGAGATTCTGGAAATCATCAAAACAGATTATATTTATCAAGTAGAGTATTTAATAGGATAGACTTGAATGAGTTTTCTGGTAGTAGAAAAAAAAGATTCTCAACTTGCCTATCACTAGATCTGTGGGATGGGTTCATGTCCCTGAGGCTCCAGAACGCTCATGGACCTGTGTTTCTCCTTAAGCTGGTCAAACCCTGACAAAGACCCTTCCTCCTCACAGGTAATTTTAGCCTGTGTCCCATGAAATGCCATTCAGAGTTACAGGGCAACAAATTTACTGGTTTATGTGAATAAATCAAAAGTCTGATCACCCAAATTTATGTCATGGAACAATTCAGCTGAGGGATGAGTACATCGGTCATCTGATAAGCTTTTTAGGATTATGAACAGACTTCTTTCATATGAACATGGAAAGACAATCTGATTAATAGTGCCATTTCTCCGCACTAGTAATATTTCTTTGGATTTCAAATATAAAGTTCCCAAGTGATGGTCAGCTAGTCAAACCAATCGCAAACCCTTTTCCCTTTGCAGTTTTGTGTTGACTAACGTCGGTCATATCTCTGCTATATAGCTTCCTGTGCTTTGGTTGTGTCCTTTTTTCCCCTGATAGCCATTAGCTTCCTGAACTGTTCTGCAACAAACTGAACCCCATCCTCTTGGCTTGAAGAACACCATATGTATATTCACAGAAAATCACAGGCTGTTCCAGCGACACTGATTTTGGTGGGATAGGGACAATGTGTGGTATTTACATTGTTTTAGGAATGCAGAATTTTTAGCAAACCGCATGTAATATTGGTTATGTTTATGGAGTTTTCTTGTCAGTTGTTTCTTAAAACCTAGCTTTCAGCACCTGGCTAATAAAGTGATTTATTTCCTTGGTGCTTGGAATTTCAAAAGGAAATTGGACAATTTTGCTAGATGCCATGTCCATCTTTGCATCTGAAAGATTTCAAAGATAATTTCTAAGTAAGTTAAATGGAAGCACCTATGGCTTGGTGGTATTTAGTTACAAGATAATAACTTTGTGGTCTATTCATCCAGTGAAAGGACCGTAGCTGACTATCTCTTACCTACTTTATCTGACATGTAAGATATACTAGTTATACCTCTATCCTGCAACTGTAGCTGTGGCGATGCTCCTACCGAGCTTGGATAGAGTACAAAGAAAGATGTAGCAGAATTGACTTAAAAATTTTTCAACATCTTTCAAATCCTTTAGAAATTTCAAGTAGGTTGCTGAGGTAGTTGTTAGGCATAAAAACAGTCAGAGCTGTGTCTTACCTGAGGAATCTAGTCTAAAACCAGCAGATGTCCTTACACGTCCTGCCATTTCACCTGAGGCTGGGGTTCATCCTGCCACTGGTTTTAGGGAGTGGTCAGGAATGAGATGAGAACAGGAAAGGGCTGTTTTCCAGAGTCTGTCAGTATTTCATGCCAGGGGATGTCTGTTGCTCCGAAGAACAGAGCAGGGGTGTTAGCTTATCCTTATCTCTAAGGGCTTAATGTTTGCAAGGAAGCCAAGATAAAAATTTGGCTTTAAAGAGGATACAGACGTTAACTGCTACTTTTCTGTTTTATTGTGTATTACTATTTATTGTTGTCCTACCTGAGTAGCACATAATCAAGCAGAATATGGCTTGTAACCGAAACCTATCATTGTAAAATTGTTGGCAATGAATTATCTATGTGTCTGTTTGCTCTCGGTTAATGGGAGCAGAAAATCCAATCATAAAGTCTGCGGTGCTGCACCTGGGGTACTGGCGGAAGTGACCGTATCGTGGCTCGGTGAAACGTTGACAAAGAGTCAACGGGAAGAAGCCTTTCAGTGCAGACAGCAGGGCCTGATCTAGCAGAAAGCAGCATAGAAAATATAGTGATGCTGTTGTATAACTGACTTGCTTCAAAGAGTCTGAGCTGGGGAAAACTCTGCATCTTTGAAAAAGGGAAGGATTTTTAAATGATTTTTTTTTCCAACTGCCACCACAGCATGTGATGGCCACACATCGTGATCTGTGAGGAACATTTGCTCTTTGAGATGATAGTCCTCATTGATTTCTATATTCACTCTTTATTTTCATGACAACTGTCAGTCTGGCACTCATTTATGACCCTTGTAGTGAGCTCAGTCCCTTTTCTGGTCAGTTTGAGAAAACTGTGTAACTGAGGAAAGGTGGTTGGGGAACTTCTAAGTACGGGTCTTGAAGGCAACAATGTTTTCTCTTGTATTGACCAGAGTTAATACAGCATGAATAGGAAAGCAGAAAAACTGCTCCTACAAGCTTGCATGAGGAAGTTTTAGTTGTGATGATGTAATATGGGAACAGCCCATATTTTTCAGCCCCTGCCCCCTGTAATCACATCTGCCTTTCTCGTCAGCTTTCACCTTTCTCTCCTGAGGCTTCTTTCTTCCTCTGAAACCTCCTGTGAACTTCCTTTCTCTTCTAAAAGAGATGTTACGCATCTTTTTCTGCCTGGAGTGGTTGGATAGATTTTGGTAGGAAGGTCCCCAACAAGACCTGCACTGTTCAGATCTCTGTACAGTAAAGAAAAGACAAATTTTTGTCCAATGTCATGTTGAGACAGCAAGAAAGAGTGGCCATGCATTCCTTACATGGCTCTGGATAGACCAACAAGACTGAAGCATGCCTTCATAAGGGCAGTGGCTCTAAACTGTGTGATTACAGATATGATACCATCCTTCTTGTAAAGTGGTTGAGGGAGGATCAACTGAAAATGTGCCTACTCAAAAGACAAACTCAGTGGTTTAAAAAATGATATTCACAAAAGTCTTAAGATAACTGAGGCTATGCCTAAAGACACCAGTGCAGGGTATGCTGGAGGTTTGGTGATGGACACAGGAGATGGTGTATAGCAAGACCAGATTCTGTGGCATAGTCCAGTACTGTGTGGAGAGCACAGACACCTCTTTGTCTCCTAAGCCAAACTCTGAGGCACTCATCAAAGAGCTGGAGTTAGGCCCCCTACTGGAATGATTCTCTTAGAGGAGCCTATGTCTCTCGATTACTTCAGAAGGAGCATGAAGAGGTCAGCGTCTATACCTCAAGCTAGCCTTTGGTGTCACCAGTCAATAGGACAATCTGTGCTGTCTTTGGGAGGAGCACCCAGTATGTGCTCAGAAACCTACAACAGACTTCAGGGTATATAGACCAGAGCTTTGAGCTATATGTGCTTTGCTGGCAACAGGCATTCATAACAGCATTCAGCATTCCCTGTCCACTGACAAGGACTCAGTTTATTTGCAGAAGATAATGTGCTTTTCATTATCCAGTGGATTTTGTTGGCCTTTATGGTGCATTCATTCACTGTTGGTCTAAAACCAAAGGTTTTCTTGGTGTGTTGCTGTGCTCCCTACAGCACAAATAGATGATAAAAACGTTGTTGACTGTACAAGGCACTAACCGGAAGAATATTGTGTAGGTGTGTATTTTCTCTAAGCAGAAGCTGGACAACATCATAAAAGCAAGCATGGGTTGTTGACAGTAATTCTCTCTGAGAAAGGGTTAGGCTTGTTTTTTCTTTCTTTCTTTTTACCCTCCCTCCGTGGATACAGAAAAAAGAGGCAGGACTCTCCCGCTCCTAAAACCTTTTTCAGCCAGCAAGTCATGGCATATCTTCTGCTAAACTGTCAGAAGCCAAACATGGGAGACTTGGATAAAGCGAAAGACTGAATGATGGGCAACAATCTTGTTTAGATTGCAAAGAACTTCTGCTCCTTGTTTTTATAGTGTGTCTGTTTGCTCTAGCTGAGCAATGTACAGGGCGACTGGCACGTGGTGCATGGAGTAGTTTTGACTCAGTAAGTCCTACTTCCACGTGTTTTCTGGTTGTAAAACCCCAGTCTAATCTGATGGATTGTCTGGAGAATAGTGTGGAGAAGAAAGATATCACACCATAAATAATGAAAGTGCATTTATAATTGCATGATGTGAGATAGGAAAAGGACCGTTGGAATTCATCTCTAAGGGAGAAAGTAAATGTTTTTGTCTGAGATCAGCATGTGAATGGGTCAGTGTCTGTAGTGTCAATGAACACAAAGCCTGTGCTTTTATCACTTGTTCATCATAATCCTTCCAGAGTGATATGTTGAGTTGTTTTTGAAGGTCCTGTGCCAGGGCTTTATTGGATCAGCCTAGATCAAAGGCTGTGCTTGATTATTATATTTGTATATCTTTCTGCCTTTTTTTTTTTTGTCCAATTCTACTAAGCAGTCCAGAAGCTTTAAATTATGAAGAGCGTTTGTTGCAATGGAACAATGAAAGCTGTTTCAGCCTGGCCTTCTCTCACCCGACATATAGATGGATAGAGAACATGGAGGTACAATGCCAGGACCTGAGCTCATTCCCTGTATTGTACACACTCTGATTTCTGATGTGGTGGTAATCTTAAATCATAATGGGGACAAATGGTTGCATAGAGAATCCGTGCATAGAAACTTGGAGTCAAGAAGCCTTGATCCAGTCACAAAGCATCTGCTGATGGGCTCCTGGACCTTATCCAGAGCTGGTTTTTGTGTTTGCTACATTGCAGGCAACTGGACAATGGAGCGGACAAGGAAGACTCTAAGCAAAGTCAGATATCAACCCAGCTGCCTGGGATATAGTGCTTCCAGGTCTGCTGGACACACAGATAGGATGCAAAGGCTAAACCCCAGACCCTATCCCTCTGAACTATCTGATCTGTGCCAAAAACTCCAGAAACACTGGGTGTAAGGGTGGTTGGGCAAGATAGGGACTCGAGCACAGACTAACAGTTCCACATGCTATTAGCAGCCTCCCTGACATGGTTTTGGCCCATACAACATCTGTTGCAGGTAGTGTTTGGTGAATTAAGGTGGACCAGACACTGTTTCCAATACGGTTTATGGACAAGAGCACTCCATTTTGAGGGAAAGAGGGATTGGAGGGAGTGTGTGTAGGCTTGGATTATGCCCTGAGGCAGAGAATAGCTCCAGACTGTTCAACTCACAGTACAGATGTAGCCACTGCATTTAGAGGCAAGAGTCAGGTTATGTGCTGGTAGTCTAGGGCCAGAGGAGCTCATAGAGCCAAGCACAGTGACTGCAGCCTCCTGGTTTCTTGACGGGTGGAGCTGGGGTACTGGAAGTCCTCAGTGCCCAAACGGCCAAAGATGGGATCCTGACGCCTTTTCCTGGAGGCAGCAAGAGGTAGCAGCTGGGCTGCTGGCACTGCCTGAGTACCCTTCCAAACTGGAGCCCTCCAGTGCAGCTCACATCTCCTTTCCTTCAGGTTCCCTGAGCCAGTGTGAAACACCGATCTTCTCAGGACTGTAGTGGGTAAAGAACAAGTACATAAACAGTTACGCAGGGTGAAAGAGGGGATGCTTTCCTAACGAAGTGATTATTTTTCCATATGGCTTGTAGAAACTGTGGTGGTAATGGCAATGAAGATCCCAGTTTGACTGAGCAGTCAAATATGTGCAGGTTGTGGTACGTTCTAGGACATTTTTGCTTTTGAGGAGTTTAAGTCTCTTGTCATACATCCCTGCTGTAATTGGCCCACCTGTACACTTGCTAGGCTGCAGTATTTAGGTTGTCCACATGGGTTGGGAGACTGCTGTCAAAGTGGGATGCAGTACTGATGTATTTCTTGGCTTCTCCAGCACACTTTCTAATGTCCCATCTGCCTTAAGTTTTTGGAATTGGGAACTGTAACACTTCAACAGGTTCAGGACATCCCTCTCCCATATCCAGCCTTCCAAACACTTTGGGTAGGAATCTTGCCTTTTTAGATAGCTGAAGCAAACAAGAACATATGCTTTTTACAGAATAGTAAATGTATAGATAAGAACAAAAGTTTTCCTGACCGCTCTTCTGTATGGACATGAGAGCTCTCTGTGCATGATTTCCTACTCCCTGTTTTCACACAACTGCTTGGCTGGGGTCTGTTTCCTATGCCTTTGGCTTTCCTGCCACTGTTTTCCTCAGTGTGGCTGATGCGATTCTTTTCGCTTATAATGCTGGAGCTCTTGATCAGTTTTATCAGTTGATCTCTTCGTTGGTTATTTCTTTTCTGCAGTTCAGAGTGTTTTGTCATGACTGGGAACCATCTTGCTGATGAAAGGTGCTGTGTTTTGCATGGAAAATCATTGAAGCCTAAGGGCTCCCATTGCCAGCCTTGTGCCCATCTCCACAACCACCAATGTGGGAGAGCCTGGGAGCATCCCTTCCACCAGAATTCCCAAAATCTGCACAGGGAGTTTCCTCAAATTGTCCTTAAGAGCTTTCCGGAAGAGGGATGAACCACTGTACCAGAAATTGGAAAGGGAAATAAGTGTTTCACAACGGCAGTGGGCACATGGTGGCACTAGGTGCCTGGCTAAACAAGACTGATGTCCTCCAGCTGGCTCTAACTGCCTGCGACCTCAGCTCTACATCTCTGGTGGAAGAGGCAAAAGCTGGAGTATTGCACAGCAAGACAAAATAAGAAATCTAGGTTTCCAGTAGGATGTCTGGGAATACTCTCTTAGCAAGTGTCTTCCTCCATCTGTCATCTGTCATATGAATTCTGCTTCTGGTCATATTACACCAACAAATCCCTTGGGCCAAGCTTTTCCTGTAATGTTTTCTCATGCTTCCCTTGCAAATAAACCCAGGGCACATTTCTGCTACCTTATTAAAAGATCTATGACATGGTTATCTAAAATCTTGATCACTTAAAAAAAAAGTCAAGCTAGTTTTTTTAAAAGGTGATGGCTTAATTTTCCATCTAAGTCCTTCTTCAGAACCTTTTAATGGTTGGTTAACATCACATTGGCAGCCTAAACTTCTGAGCCATAAATGTGAAACTTTTAAATTTTTTCCTTATGGCAGAGGTATTTGGTGTAGAAAATCTGAATGACACGAAAGGAGAAATTTGCCAGGGAGCTCTAAGGGGGAAACAGAGCTGAACAATCTTTTTCTAATTATCCTAATAGAGTGCCATTATCAGGAATGCTATGTGCTCCATTGGGAAAGAAAGTTATGTTAATAGGAAACAAAGACATTTGATCCTTCGCAGATCAAAGCACTTTTATGATGCTCCTCTCATTATGAAAGGCTCTTGGTGTAAGAATGGTGCTTAGTGGACAAAGGCTCTATTGTTTGTCACTTATTTACCTTCTCGGAAAAAATAGAATTGGACCTAGTGTATCATTTATGAGGTCCCAGATTTGGTGAGTAATGCTTCACTCTGCCATAAAGCAACAGCTTTTCGGACTGTGCTGTAGTTCCCTGCCCGCTGATGTGAGTTCAGCTGCGCAAGAAGGAATATTTGGTATGGAAATAGAAACTTGCTGAAATCCACTGAAGTGCCGAAGGTCCTCACAAAGCCTCTGAGCTCCACACTGGAAGGCCTGCGAGCTTTCTTACCTGTTTTTTCCCTTTCTGTTTATGCATGTTTTCATTCAGAATTTAGCCCTGAGAATTCCCAAGCAGCCTTTTTCCTTTTGTATTCATGCAGCACTTGGAGCAGTGGAATCCTGGTCCACGACCAAAGCTCCAGAGTGCTCTCCTAACACAGATAATAATAAAAGTAGAGAGATCAATACAGAGAACAGTTCACCTATGGCTCACAATTTCTTACAGCTGTAAAACCCTCCAAGGAGGGAACAAGTGCTTAAAAACCTGGAAAGGCCTATGGACCCCAGCAGCGTTGTGTAAAGAACAGTGTCATGAGTATGGGAAAAGGAAAGAAAACGTTTTTCAGAGGAAAGCCTATCAATTCCTGTAGGTGGAAAAGCAGTGTTCAGGGATAGAGCTAAATAATTGATACGGGTAATTTACTTGGACCTGTATTTCCATTCTGTACAAACCAGTGTCACTGATTCCTATTTAAGTGGAGTGAATAGAAGAAAAAAAGTATTTGAATTTTGAATAGTCCGTCAGTTCACCAAACTTAGCACTTGATGAACCCAATAAAACACAATGTTTTATTGTTTTGTTTGGTTTTTACTGACCCTTGTATAAAGGTGTTTTCTAAATAATTTTTTCATGGAAATACTTTGTTTCTGCATGAGTACGTTTACTGTCTGTCTTTGACTGATGCCCCACAAACATTCTCATAGTGTGGATGCACATACAACTTTACTTAGGAGGAGATCTTTCTTCCCTCTTTTGCAATACCAGTACAGGGTACTGTCCAATCCTCCCTGTGCGCAGCTCTTGGGCATGGACACAGTTTGCCATTTTGGTTTCTCTTCACTGCTTTTTTGGAATGAGGCACTTTGTGAATATGAGATTTTTTAAAATGGTTTTGCTCCAGCTTCTTCAAAGGCTATCGTTGCTTCTGTTTCTTCCAAGAGCCAGATTCCACCTTTCAACCTCTATACAAGCTGTGTTTGCTGTCACAGAGAGGGACAAATTTCTGTTAAGTGCTCTGTTTGCAGTACTTTTAAGCCTAGAGCAAGAAGGGTTCAGGACTTTCAGTTGCCAAGTTGCTTGTTCAGGAAGACACAGAGACTGCATCCAGTCCCAGAGGTGGCATTTCCTGGGGCAGATTTTCTGGCACCAGTCACTACACAGGCAAAAGCCTCCAACACGAGGGCTTGGGCTGGAGAGCCGGGGGATGTTCTCTGAAGAAATCGACTCCAAAACAGAATAATAGAATTGTTTAGGTTGGAAAAGACCTTTAAGATCATCAGGTCCAACTGTTAATCTAATGCTGCCAAGTCCACCACTAAACCATGTCCCTAAGCACCACATCTACAAGTCTTAAATACCTCCAGGGGTGGTGACTCAACCACTTCCCTGGGCAGCCTGTTCCAGTGACTGACAACCCTTCCAGTGAAGGGATTTTTTCCTAATACCCAATCTGAACCTCCTCTGGTGCAACTTCAGGCCATTTCTTCTCATCCTATCACTTGTTACTTGGGAGAAGAGACCAATCCCCACCTGGCTACAACCTCCCTTCAGGTAGTTGTAGAGAGCGATCAGGTCTCCCCTCAGCCTCCTCTTCTCCAGACTAAACAGTCCCAGTTCCCTCAGCCGCTCCTCACAAGACTTATGCTCCAGCCCCTTCACCAGCTTCGTTGCCCTTCTCTGGACACACTCCAGGGCCTCGATGTCTTTCTTGTGGTGAGGGGCCCAAAACTGAACACAGCACTCAAGATTTGGCCTCACCAGGGCTGAGTACAGGAGGACAATCACTGCCTTAGTCCTGCACTAACACTAACACTGTTTCTTACACAAACAATATTTCTCTGACCTGTAGTCTCCATTCTCCTAAGGTAATTGCACAACCTTTTGGGGCCATGGTGATCTTACAGAGTTTCCAGTCTGTCCCGACTTTACCTCCTTGCCAACTACAGCAGAGAATCGGTATTTTTCTCTCACATATTGACTCTTTGTGACACAGGACATACACCAAACTCTGCTGTAGGTGTTCCTAGGTATGCTTCCATCCTGCGTCCTTTATTGCCTGACTGACAAATCTCACAGTGAACGCTTACATATCCAGGTGATGACGAGAAATTCAGTTACCATGAACTACTTAAAAAAATAGCATGCTAGGAGGACTGCTCTTTTATTTTGGAAGATGGTACTTACAGAGGACAGATGCTGAGAGAATACGGCTGTGTATTACATCACTCAAGTCTGCCAGTTCTCTGGTGGATAAACCATGTACTTCTGTATCAAACCTGAGATCTGATCCTATACTCACACATGGCCCTTTCAGGAGCAGGATCAATTGAATGCAGACCTCTCTGCTTTCCTTCTCAGCAGGAAGCACCTTTGCTTTTTTGGCATAGGCGTCATTGCTGCGGTTTCCTCCAGATACTCTCCCCATACCGTATCTGCACAGCCTGATGGTTGTAATTCCTTCAACATCTTTGTTGGAAAATGCTCTGGTTAAAGTAAGCAAAAGAAGGGCCTGGTCATCATATATGGTTGAGGAAGTTTCGGTGTCCGATCTTTGTTCCTTGGTAAGACCTTCAAGAGTGCTGTTATTTCCAGATCGGCTCAGTGAGAACTGAGCCATCTGGCTCCCTCTGCCTTCGAAGTGCTTGGTTTCACAAGGTAGGTATTGGCTGGCTCTCTTTCCTAGTGTCCTCCTCCAGTAGGAGAGTAATAGAGAGGAGTAACTCCTCACAGAGGATAGAAATGATGTGTTGGTTGTAGTTACTCTGTTATGTGACTTATCCCCTGGTCCTGATAACCGATCTCCCTTTCAGAGTAGTCAGTTTTGCATATTTCCCAAATAATACTTTTATCCAACTAGTTAGGATCAGTTTACCACCATTGTGCCTTACGACCCTCCCTGTAGATTGATTCTTTGCTTTCTCTAATTGTGCATTTCAGATTATTTCAAGACGGGGATGTTTAACCCTTGCAGGGGACTCCATGTTTCTGCGAGATTTGGCCCTGTGCTGTGCATTTGTGCGGATTGTCTTGAACTGATCCCTGCTTGCTCATTTCATTTTAGTATGGTTTTCTCAACTGTAATGGTTTTTGCCAGAAAAATGAGAAAATTTGAGATGTTTTGACTGATCTTCTTTATATGTTAGTTACTTGAAACTAAGAGGTGATACAGAGTCCACTTCACCTGCATAAATGCAAGCAAGAGTTCATGTCCCCAAAACTGCAGAGCTTTCCAGAATGTAAACTGATGAGCCAGAGGGACATCTTGAGTATTACTTAGCCATAAGCATGAGAGGAGTGGGACAGAGAAACAGGTAGAGATGAAAGTGAGAAAGTATCAGCATCACCCAGAGAAGCAGATTTTGTATGAACAGCAAGGTAGAAGAGGCTTCTGGTGAAACTGGCTGAGTTTCCCTCAAGGTGGCAGCATTTTGGAGCGTGCAGTAAATGATGGGATAGGGCCACAACCACATCCTTATTCTCTGAGGATGTCCCCTCCATACACAGTCAGGGTATTCCACCATATCGGGGCATTTTGAAATATGCACAGGAGTTTCTGCACAGGCACATGGGGATTCCTGTTCTCCAAACAGGAAGCCTTGATTGGCTTCATTTGCTGCTGGAGTTAGACTGTACTGTAAATGAAGTGCCCAAACCCTGCTCAGCGTAGGGAGAACTAGGCCCTGGCCTTAAGAAATTCATACTGAAGTCGAATAACATTAAATGGACTGTCATGAATGTAGTCCTAATTTTGCCTTTTTAAACATGAAATTAGCAAATTGAGTCAGAATGAAAATTGCTAGATTAAAAACTCTTCCTGAATGTTGTGAATCAATAGGCTTTCTTGAGGATAGATCTTTCAAAGTTTGACTCGCTGTACTGTCTTGTATTTTGGGGTAGGACCTAGTGTGATGGATTTTAGATCTTCAAGTGTGAACTAAGCAATGATCATTCTGGCAGCTGGAGCATCTCAAGCCCCTCTATATTCCACAGACTGGAGATAAATGTGGGCTGGTGTTAAATTTGTTTCTGAAAAGGGGACAAGTCCAGTGGAAAATTTGATGCTTCAGTGTTTCCTTCCACCTTCCTACAATTTTCTAGCAGCTGTAGGTGAAATCTGAAAATATATAAACCCTATTTTTAAGGAAATTGCTTTCTGTCTCATTCAGTTCTACAAATGGTCCTTCCACCTTGCTCATCTATCACACCAAATTTAACAAGTATCAAACATACCATGTCATCACCAAACCAAAGAGAAAATATGTAGAACTATTGCTACCCTAGTGGGAAGCAACGGCCAGTTTCCTTGAGGGACAGTCAGCTCAGAGAAATCTGTGCATAAAATTTGCCTGCAGTTACACTTTAGTATTGAGGAATATGCTGAAATCTCACCAAATCCAGAATATTGCCAGTTGCTCAAACCCACCAAAAAAAAAGAAAAAAAAAGAAAAAAAGAAACCCATGGGAAAATCCAACAATATGGGTGATTGTATACTGGGACAAGTATACATATCAAATAAAGCAAGACTCCTTATACTTTGTATTCACAGTGGGGCGTTCAGTTAAGTCAGGGAACTGTTTCCCTGCTTCATGAAATAAGATGCCAATGGCTGGGTCTTCCATTTGGCTGGTTTGCCATGGTTTACACATGGTCTCATCAATCATCTCTCTATGTACGTCCCTGGAACTATGATCTTGGCTCCTCTTTCGTTTGCTGACTGATCACAGAATCACAGAATCACAAGGGTTGGAAGGGACCTCGAAAGATCATCTAGATGACAAGGTTCAGGGAGAGAAGTGCTGAGGCATTTGTTAACATTGCAGACTTTAGACTGATTTCACATCCTACAATTCATTCCTTGGCCACACAAAACTTTCTGAAGTTCATTTTCATAGTTAATCAGAAAAGAGCCCTAGGAGGATTTCACAGAAGGCTGTGGTACTTCCTGCAGGAGACGAAACCTCTGTTTTTAATAGGACAATCTCCCCAATTACTTTTTTCTTAGAAGGCCAGGAGAGCTCCTTCCTCCAGGAAAAGGTCATCTCATAAACTGGAAATGCTGATAATAACTGCAGTGACATCTATAGATAGTCCTGAGACGCTGTTACTCTGCATGGAATCAAATTAATAACTGCAGACACCTGTCAAAACAGTGATTACATATCAAGAATGACACCAGATGAAAAAGGAGATGTTTGAAACTTCCTTCAAGTATTAGTTTAGGAGTCCTGAGACTTCCAAGGCTAGTTGGAGAAGACTCTTGGTATGCGCATGCATAATACTTAGTGGAAGTCTTTAGATTCACAGGTGGACAGGGTTTTTCCCTTGTTAATGAAGCATATTTTTTGCTTGACAAGTGGAAAATGTTGCCACCTGTGAAAAGATTAAACAGGGATTTTGAGTGGACTCTTTGTCTGTGACTGAGTTTTTTAGAAATCCTGGCTGTGGGCCAGCTCTCAAGAGGAATATTCTTAATGTTTGTTTTTTCCTATGACTGAGATCGGATCCTTAGATAATTTTGACAATGCCACAACAAATTGTTTTATGGAGGGAACATACTCATATTTCCTATGTCTCCGGAGTCACTGGAGCACAAATCTGTGATTCTCGTTATGCGAACAATATGTTCTTAATGTTGATACCGCATTTCTTTCCAGTGTGCTTGAGTAAGGTGTAATACATGGAATTCCTTCTACTTTATTTATTAGAATGGGCAAATTTGCATTTTTCTTTAAAATTTCTAATCTCATGTAGCTGGGATTCTGTTAAAGCAAAGACAGATAAAGAGTTGAATCAATTTCCTAGGCTTAGTTTAGATAATATACAATAATACCCACTTTTTTTTTTACAGTAACATTGTTGGAGAATGACAGATTTTGTCCCTTGATTGGCACATGTTCTTGAAAGAGAACATGAGGTGCTTATTGCAGTTGGTGGAGACGCTGGACCATCCTTTGCTGGTGGAAGGAGTGCAGCTCTGCAGGAGTTTGACAGCCACGTTCTCCTGCAGCACCTGACCATCTGCACAATTACTGTGCCTCATGGATCTGGAAAGACTTTTCTAACACTGTTGTTGCTGCCATGGTCCTAGATCTGGTCTTTTATTGTTAGCTTTCCTGTGTTCACATCCTTACTCTTCTGTCTCCACTTCCTTGTCTTCCAGTGCTTTCCTGAAGGAAGAACATTAATTTTGCTACAAACATTTTTAATTATTTGAGCCTTACTTAAGTGGTTGAGTAACAAGATTTTCAGCAAGATCTTAATTTTCATACACCAACCTAAACTGATGACAGAGAAATGTCTGATTATGAGATTATTGGTCCAGTTTTTCATAAAACAGTCAGAGGAAATAAGTGGTGCCCAATACTGTAAAGCTGAAATTCCTATTACAGACGACACGGGTAGGACAGTTTCATTTGTTGTGCAGCAGCAGCTTTCTTGCTGTCTAGTATAGGTAGGCCGCCGAGGCAGGAAGCAAACATGGAGCAGCAGCAAGGACTGTGCAAGCTGTTGGTAACTCAAGATCACGTATGACCATCAGATTACTCAGGAACAAGGTCTGACGTCACGTGCGCTGCTGGTGCATTTCTTCTGCAGCATTGTTCTCTGTGCCTCTCTGCTAGAGTCTGCTAAGGCTTGGCCTTATCCCCATCTATTTTTGTTACAGGTGGTTCCATCTTCTTTATGGCTTTCACTTGTACCTCTGACTGGCACTCTTTTTCCTTGGCTGTTCACATATCTGCAGTTTCCCTGAGGACCAAGTTCCCAGATGAATCTCAGTAACGTGCCAGAGTAGCAAGCAGGCGGTGTACTCTGTTTGCTCTACCTGAATGTCCCATCACAAGAGCCTGCAGTGAACCCTCCTTCAGCTGTTGTTGCAGAGAGCCCTACACATCTGTGGCATGAGTGCTCTAAGGGAGAAGTCACCCGTACTTATGTGTGATAGCGCATTGCCCAGAACACCGAAGTTGTGGCCACAGGCACTACTGCACATTATTTGGTACACAAATTAATAAAAATCTTTCTTCCATGTACCAAGATGCACCTTGATGACCCCGATGCCTCTTTTTCCCTTCTGCACTGAGGCTTTCACTAACCAGCCCATTCTTCCTTTGTAGTTCTTCTCTTAGAATCATAGAATC